>CM076846.1:23414192-23421692 GCA_039519185.1 Astragalus membranaceus
AAAAGATAAGTAATTGTTACTAGATCAGAAGCTCATAATCTGGTTTTCATTCATGCAATGATTTCTTTGGAATGTTTCCTATAGAGAACGGTTTCATCGATCTAAATCAAATAAAGGTGAGGTAGAGATATGGTTTTCTAGTGTGGTCATGGTATGAGAAAACAGAAGAACATTTGTTAGGCGGCTAAAACCTAAATTCTAGAAAGCTATGGAAAGACACAACAAAACAGTAAAAGCATAAGACAATAGGAAATAAAATACTAAAATAAAATAACTTTTGATTTGATTCATTGATTCCTTCCTAAAATGTCTCCAAGAGACTACATATATAGTGACTACTAATGGGCTCATAAAGTAAAAGGCCTAAGGCCTAAAAGCCCAACTAAAATAACATTATATAAAAGTCTTACTAACTAAAATACTACCACTAAAATATTCTAATTAATTAACTAAATAATTCTATTAAATCTCCCTATCATTGACGACGGATTCGCTTGAACCTTGTCTTCAAGGTTCTAAAAAAAATTGCAGCAATAATATTCTTTTTTTTTCCTGGATCCCATTGCTTGAACCGAGAAGACTTGGTCATTGCAAATGCCAAAATTTTTCCACCAGAATCCCATTCACTTGTCAAAACATGAGAAACATGAAAAGAGAATAGCCAATTAATGGCCAAGTATTCGAAAAATGACAGAATTGGCCTATGGAAATTTTTCGGAAACCTTAATAATGGCCATATACTGAATGTTGGAATAATTAATGCATAACATTTTCTTGTCATAGTATTACTATCCGATGCAACAAAAATGGGAGTGAAATGTAGTGAACCAAGTGAGCAATAACTGGACCAATAGAAGTATAACTCAATTGGCAAATGAGTGTTGTGTCCTTCACAAGCGCGTGGTGTAGTAAACCAAGTTGGGGAAAACCAAGGAGTGGATTGGACAGTGCATGAAACAACGTGCAATAACCAATTAGTGGGAAAATATGTGGGGTCAGCAGCGTGAGTGATATGAAAAAACAGTGCATTTTGAAAACCAATAGACAAACGGACACTTGTTGACGTTGTCGTATAGTGCTGTCTCTCGTGGGAAAACTTTTGCTCATCAATTAAATTCATCTCCAAAGCCCGGATACTCCAAAATGGGCAAAGTATCCGTATCGGACACGTATCCGATACCGATACGTGTCGGATACGGCAGGATACGTATCTCCAGAGTATCCTGAAATTTATATTTATTTTTTAAATATAAAATTGACAGATACCTGAAGGATATGTACGGGATACTTACGGGATACGGCTGGCTAATCGGGATACGTTCTGGATACGTAATGCTTCTTTCAGAGAGTGTTTTCAATTTAAAAAAAAACGCACGATGGTAGGCAAGCACACAATGAAATGATCGCTAACTGGCACCGGAAAGTAACTTCCATTACAATTTCATCACCGAAAAAATCAATAAGAATAAAAAATGAAAGGATATGAGAGAAGCGATGTATTTCATTTACACAACATAATACAACAATTAACTAGAGGCTTGAGAGATCCTGAAAGATGAGAGAAACCGCATGCAAGAAAGAAAAACTAGATCTGACGGAGATGATAGAGATGCAGTGAGGGAGATGTGTAATGGGTATGGTGCTGAGCAACTGGGCTCAAGCTTTTTTTGATTGAGATGAAGTTACTGTGAAGAAGTGTAGAAGACTCTAGAGAGGGTAATTAAAATAAATAACCAATAAAGTGAAATGATTTGTGCCTCAGAGCAGTAAACGAGAGCGTGACATTTAATTACATTTTAAAAAAAATAAAATTCATATAAAAAATTATTAAAAATAGGAAAAAGGTGGGGCCCAATTTGGGTTATTGAGATTTCACCATTGGTAAACATATCCACCGCATGAACAGCAGTGACTAATCCCTCGCTCATTGGAGGTGTCTCGAGGGGCAGAAGAGCTGGCCCAGAGTTTTAACGCTGCTCCGTACCTAAGGCGGGGATCGAACCCCGACCCTTGGTTAAGGGAGGATCAGCCCCAACCGCTGAACCCCACACTCTAGGTTTTGAATTTAAATTTAATTTTTTATGTCTACAATGTGATGATCATATATTGACTAATGAACTTATGTTTTATTGAGCAACTACGTACTAATATGAATATCTTAATCTATAAAAAGTCGTCTATTTCGGCCACTGACTATTCGGATTATACGTTTTCGGGTGGTCTCGATTACTTGTCCACCTCTTCTTTTTATGACAAGTCATTCATACATAGGTGTGTCGTTTGTCCTCTTCCTTTCATCCATATATTTTGTGTGATTTTTTTTTATCTATTTGGGCAGTTTTTTTTCACATCTATAAAATGTAATATTTATGTTTTTCATCTTTATTTTTTCTATTTATGTTTTTATTCTATTTTAATTTTTCCGTTATGTTTTTATATATTTAAATTTTAATTTAATTTTTTATTAAAGTATCCCAGCCGTGTCGTATCTTTATTTTCGGAATTTTCCCGTATCCCCGTATCCGTATCGTGTCGTATCCCGTATCGTATCCCGTATCTGGGCTTCATAATTCATATGAATTAAGAGAATTGGTGACTCATGGTAACACACCGAATTGAAATTTGGTTCGCACGCATACAACTGTTGCCCACTGTAGCGCTGAATGAGTGGGAAGGGTTGCTTTTCGGTGTGAATAAAAAAGGACAACACGTGGCTAACAATTACTGGCTTGAGGTATGTCACACAAATGGTGTTTGTTGTGGATGGTTGGGATTTTGTTTCAATAAGGGAACGCAAATCAAACGGCTCAGTGTGGGTTTTGTGAGGTTGCTGAAACAGAATCTCTATGACAGCATCATGGAGTTTTGGATCTGGTGGTTTAGGTGGTGGTGGAGGTTCACCACAAAAATATTTAGGCTTAAATACAGTTTTGATCCCCCTATTTTGACTAATTCACGATTTTTGTCCCTAAAGCTTTAATTTGACGATTTTGGTCCCCCTATTTTTCCAATTTGAAAAATCAAGGTCCCCCACCCCAATTTTGACTCAGTTTGACTGACTTATCCTACGTGGCAGCCCACGTGGACTGCCACGTAGGCGCACCCCCCCTCCCCCCACCCACCCCCACCCCCCACCTACCCACTGTTCCTCTTCCCCACGGATACCCCCACCCCTCCACTGTTCCCCTCCCCCCCTCCCTCCCCACCTCCGTCAACCCCACCCCCTCCCACCCCCACCTCCGTGACCCCCCCCCCCCCACAACCACACCCTCTCTCTCCTTCGCACCTCTCTCCTTCGCATCCCACCCCCTCCACCTCTTCCCTCCCTCACCGTAACCCCTCCCCTCCCCCCACCGTCCCTTCGCACCTCCCCTCACCCCTTCGCACGATCTGCCTCTCTCGTCGCACCTCCCCTCCCCCTCTCTCACCATTCTCTCTCGTCGCTTTCCCTCTCTCGTCGCTCTCTCTCTCGTCGCTCTCGCTCTCGTCGCTCTCTCTCGTCGCTGTCTCTCGCCGTTCTCCGTTCAGATCCAGATCGGGTAGGGGTTCACGGAGTCGCAGAGGAGGGAAAGGGGAAGGTGCGGTGCGAAGGGGAAGGTGCGGTGCGGTGCGGTGCGAAGGGACGGTGGGGGGAGTGGAGGGGAGGGGTTACGGTGGAGGGGGGGTTCACGAAGGTGGGGGTGGGAGGGGGTGGGGTTGACGGAGGTGGGGAGGGAGGGGGGAGGGGAACAGTGGAGGGGTGGGGGTATCCGTGGGGAAGAGGAACAGTGGGTAGGTGGGGGTGGGGTGGGGGGTGGGGGTGGGGTGGGTGGGGGGTGGGGGGGTGCGCCTACGTGGCAGTCCACGTAGGATAAATCAGTCAAACTGAGTCAAAATTGGGGTGGGGGACCTTGATTTTTCATATTGGGAAAATAGGGGGACCAAAATCGTCAAATTAAAACTTTAGGGCCCAAAATCGTGAATTAGTCAAAATAGGGGGACCAAAACTGTGTTTAAGCCAAAAATTTAACATCACATAAAATAGGAATCACAATATCACAAGATAAAGAAAGAGAAACCTCATCCGAAAAAAGTTTGTCACCCTTGTCTGAATCTTTGAGCACTAAGGATGTTTTGGTTGAGAGCAACTCAGCTTCTGCGATTGATTCATCTTCTTTTCCTGATGAAAAAAACTGCGAATCTGAATCTTTTTTCTCTTCTTTATCTATTGGTCCTTTAGGTTCTTCCTCAATGAGATCTCCTTGAACAATGCATGACTCCACTCCCAACAACTCTGATTTTGCTTCTTCATCATCATCTTGTTCCTTTGGATCATGGGTGAGTGTAGCGTGAGCTTGGAAGGAAGAACATAGAGGTTCATTGTTGTTTAGCTCTTCCTTAGAATCTGGCTCCTCTTGTTCTTCTTTATCTTCTTCTTCTTCTCTTTGTTCCTCTATTTTTTCTTCAACCAACTCCTCTTGTAGATGCTTATTTGCTTCATGAATTATTTGAAACAAATGTGCAAGTGATTTCCTCAACTCTTCAGTTTTGACGTTTCTACGAAGAGGAGGTGTTTGGAGCTTCGCATCTTGAGTTCTCAAATCCTCTTGATATTCTTTTGATGAGAAGGTTGGTGGAACAGAGGAAGAAGAAATTTCAGCGGGGAACTTGGTATAAGCCATGGGAGGTGCAGGCAGTGGTTGTTGTTGATAGGGAAAAGAAGGAAGACAAGTTGAAGAGGTGTATGAATCCTGTGCTGGATCATGATGGTAACAAGGGTGGTGTTGTTGCTGATAAACATCTGAGGTAGCATAAACACCAGAAGATGGGTATGGGATCGGTTGAGGAGGTGTGTAGCCATGAGTGAAGCACAAATTTGGTGATGGAGATGGAATGGTTGAGTAGAATGGAGAAATATTGAAGGAGAGATAATCTGGAAATGAGGGTGTATGAGAGGTGTTGGTGGAGTAAAATGATGGAGTGGATGATGAATAAAATGGATGAGTGTTGTCTGGATAAGCCATGGGAGGTACGAAAGTTCAAAAATGAAAGCACCAATTGTTAGGCGGCTAGAAGGCTACCCTAACAAAACTAGGGAAAACTACTAAAGGAAAAGACAATAAAGAAATAAACTACTAAAATAAAATAACTTTTGATTTGATTCATTGATTCCTTCCAAAAAAGTCTCCAAGAGACTACATATATAGTGACTACTAATGGGCTCATAAAGTAAAAGGCCTAAGGGATAAAAGCCCAACTAAAATAACATTATATAAAAGTCCTACTGACTAAAATACTACCACTAAAATATTCTAATTAATTAACTAAATAATTCTAATATATCTCCCTATCAACATTCTAATCAAAGTGATGGTCCAACGGTTAGGATTATGCTAATACACAATGTTGTGTTTTTTGGATTTCCCACCCCATCATAATAATGATTAACCATATCAACAACCTTGATATATTCAGACTAGTGTTATAAGTAACATGTGGGGATGAGTTGTTACTTGTTACTTTGTTAGAAAGGATTAAGTAAAGCATTTAACATGCCATATTCGAGTTTAGGAGTAAATCATATTTTATCAATTTAGTCCCACATCGGGTGGAATGTGAAACAAGTTAGCATTTATAAATGTCAGATTGACATGTTAGCTCGCTGAGTTGGGTAGCGCCAACTTGTGACCCAAGTGGGGGCAACAATGTGATGGGACATGGCTTTGACTTGTCAGGTTGGGTTGGTGGTTGCGCCGTGTTGGCATGCCCACTCCAAGTCGAGAGTTGGGCCACGAGTCTTGGGCGAAAGCTCGGGTCTCTTGGCTTCTAGACAAGAGGGAATTGCGTGAGGCTGGCTTCACAGAGCAGCGAGAACCTCTGGCTCCTGACAGTGGAGGGATCACAAGCTACTGCAATTCCAGCCCACAAAACCTGTTGAGTCTAGTCCCTTGAACCATCACTTTTTTGATTTTCTAGTTCGCATTGATAACTATTCAATTTATTCGACAAGCATTATATTCATCATGAACATACCATACGTTTTTATCCAACACTCGGAAATAACTATCCAATTTACCCTGTTAGCTGATGTATTTATACTCATAAGTAACATTACGTGGACTTTTAATAGACAATACAGGAATTTAGTGACTTATAAGAATTTTAAAATATTTTATAACATAATTTGACCTATACACATAAAATTATTAGATTCTTGCACACACACACACACACACACATATATATATATATATATATATATATATATATATATGATTTTTAGCCTACAAAAAAAGTCCACCGGTCGTTCTTCACAATTTTTAGCATCTTTTTATAAAATAAAATTTGTTTTCGAATTTATTTGATTCTAAATGTCATTTTTTACCAAAAATCGTGAAAGTCCACCATTAGATTTTTTTTATGTCCAAACAAGGGGTTGCAAAATATATAAATATATATATACCTGTCAAATGTGTTATAATATAAATCAAAATATAAGCATGTTGAGGCTCCGCCCCTGATTTCTACCAAAAAAAAGATAAGCATCATATTGAAATTATTGAAGAGGTAAACCAAGAGAAAAATAGATGTAAGAAGATTACTGGGGTTTTGTGTGGGACACGAATTTGATTTTTGTCTAGTCCCTTGCCCCCACATTTGTCCTTTACTATGAGCAATTTCCAAATCAAACAGGGTACAACTGAGTTGTCCTGTCTAGTCCCTTACTTTTTAGCAAATCAAACACACAATTTGTTTTATACTCTTAATTATGTATTTTACAATGCTACTTGAGTATTTATAGTACACAAGTTTTGTAACTAACAATTATCATCACAAAAACTACTAATACATTACATAGATAAATGAGTGTTTTCTAAAATTCTGCTACTATACAACTCTTGCATGAACATCTATATATACATTATTCATAACAAAAAGATTTAATTTGTAAGTTTTATATTTCATACGCTTAATAAAGTCAATAACTCTTTTTCATAAGCAATTAAATCAATAAAGTTAATAAGAGAAAATGAACCAAAAGATAAGTAATTGTTACTAGATCAGAAGCTCATAATTTGGTTTTCATTCATGCAATGATTTCTTTGGAATGTTTCCTATAGAGAACGGTTTCATCGATCTAAATCAAATAAAGGTGAGGTAGAGATATGGTATTCTAGTGTGGTCATGGTATGAGAAAACAGAAGAACATTCTAATCAAAGTGATGGTCCAAAGGTTAGGATTATGCTAATACACAATGTTGTGTTTTTTGGATTTCCCACCCCATCATAATAATGATTAACCATATCAACAACCTTGATATATTCACACTAGTGTTATAAGTAACATGTGGGGATGAGTTGTTACTTGTTACTTTGTTAGAAAGGATTAAGTAAAGCATTTAACATGCCATATTCGAGCTTAGGAGTAAATCATATTTTATCAATTTAGTCCCACATCGGGTAGAATGTGAAACAAGTTAGCATTTATAAATGTCAGATTGACATGTTAGCTCGCTGAGT
>CM076846.1:24024192-24504192 GCA_039519185.1 Astragalus membranaceus
GGGGATATGAATGGTTGAAGATGATGAATGGTGGGTGGTGGTTGTTGGTGGCTGACGGTGGTTCACGGTGGGGGACCAAAATATTGTTTTAATTGTTTTAAAATAATTTTGTTTTAATTGTTTTAATTGTTTTAATGTTTTAATTGAATTAAATAATAACGTGAGGGACCAAAATGAAACGAAATGAAACATAAAAGACCAAAACGGACAAAAAAAAGATAAAGGACCAAAGTGAAACGAAAATGAAAGATAAAAGACCAAAACGGACCCAAAAAAAAAATAAAGGACCAAAGTGAAATCTGGAGCAAAGATAAAGAACCAAAAGTGCTATTTAGCCTTATTTATACTAGGACACTATAGCCAAGAAGTAATATTGAATTGAGTTGGACATGGGTCAAATTGATTCTATATTGAAGGAGGAATAAAATCAACGATAATAATTGGTATGGTTACTTGGTTGATAAAATCTAAAAAAAAATCACATTATCTAAAAAAATCTAAATTAAATAAATATAATCAATAATGAATTAGTTTCAATATGAATCATTATATATATATTTTTTGTTCTTCAAAGTCGAATTACCAGGAATCGACTTTATCATACCTTGTTCACATTATTGACATTTCATACTTTATAATTGTGTTTTTGGTGATTTTTTGTTGGAAATCATATCCATGAATGCATAATCAAAAGCAAACAAAAACGAGACTCCCACGATAAATAGGCAACTCCAACAAAAATTTTAAAGCAATGAAAAGATCTCAAGTGATCTTAAAGACCACTTGACTGAAAAAATAAAAGAGATGAAGAAATGTAAAGAAGATAAAAGAAAAAAGATGAAATAAAATACTAGAATTGAAATGGTTGGAAACTTTGCAGTGATTTGTCAATCCGTGAGAGTCACCTGAGACTTAGGATATGTAGAGTGCTTGCAAGTTCCAACAACCCATATTACATCAAGTTTACAACTATTTATTAGCAAAGATAATAATTTCCTAATGATATAGATCATGACAAGTGTCTCTTTGAGTAGCTTCTCCTAATCTATTAACTACCCTAGCTAATAAGCATCAATTGCAAGTCACCAAGGCCTTCAACATACATTTGGTCTTATATTTTCCACAAACAAACTAGCAAGCTAACAATATCTTTGATATAGTATAAAATGTAATTTCGACACTAGCAATTTGCTAGAAAGCTTGTTGCTTCAAACAATTGAGATGAACCAAGAGTGTTTATGATGGCAGATATGGGAATAAAATAGGCAAAGATTCATTTCTTTGTAACCTATTCGCTTTAGATTCATGTCCTTCAAAAATCGCTTTCAAAATATTGTTGGATGAAAGTTACAAAAAAAAGGTTCTTGAATCATGTCTCAAGCCTCGGTAATTTCCAATTTTGTAGAGGGAAAAATGTCAAATAAACAGCATTTGATTTAGCTTTTATCTATTGCAAATTCTGAAGTTTAGTGTTATGAGACATAAAAAAGTTCAAGGAGGAATTTTTTCTTTTGAACAAAACTTCCATTGAAAGTTGAATCTCAATAAAACAAATTTATTATGTCCCTATAGCATTCATCATGAGATAAGAATATGGAATCAATGGCTAACTTGAAAATGTCGTTGTTTTTATCCACCATGAGTTCCAAAAATTTGTGTTATTCATACTCGTTACAAGCTGTGAATTTGGTGGTTAATGCAAATCCTACTTTCCACAGATATGGAAATGAAGTTGCCTTGTTGAGAAGTTTATTGCATATGCATCGTGCTTTTAGGGAGTCTAATTTTTGGGCGGATTTTCTGGCCAAGCTTGGTGCTATGGGTAGTACAAGTATTTCAAATGATTGGTGGTTGCTTAGGTGCCAACAAGCTAGTTGGGATCTTTGTAGTCATTGTGATGCCTTTACATGTAATTCTTTATCTAAAAAAATATAGATTTTATGTCGCCTATTATAGTTGTGTTTTGTTTTTTAATTTTTATAACTAGAAAAATTATTCCAACGTTTCTTTAACTTCATTTAAAGTTTCAGATTCAATGACATTTTTTTCCTCAAATTCATCCTTTAAGTTTTGAAATGTTAGCATTGTTGTCTTTTTTTTATAATTTAATTGAAACTCGTTAAAAAAGGCTATATTATATGGCGTTGATGTGTCCTCTTATGTGTTCATTTTGATGATGTGGTTATCAACACATAGAGACAAGACATGATAGTGTATATACAAGCAGTGTTTTAAAAAACACAGATTTCGGTAGCATGCCAACAACCACTTTATCACTACACAACCTCATACTACTAATAAAAACACGAATTTTTTTTTACAACAATAAAAATACGAATTTTGGTAGCATGCCAACAACATACTTATTTGACCAGACTATAAATATTGTGATTAAAATGTAATTATTGTAATTTTTTCTTGACCGGAAGTATTGTAATTAAACTATATATATATATAAATAAAAAAATCATTATAAAATTTAATATTATAAAAATATAACAAAAATATCATTAAAGAATGTAATTAGGTTATATTATTGGTAAGATAATTAAAATATTCAAAATTTATTATAAAATATAATTAAAAATCATTACATAATATGCTATAAAGTTTAATGATGGACAAATATAATAAATTATTTAATAAGGTTTTAATTATAGTTGTCTAATATTAAATTTATAATTAATAACATTTAACTTTTTTAATAATGTCCTTCTTAACAACGTTGTAATATAATTTTTTTATCAAACGTTGTAATATAATTTTATTAAACATTACTTAATAATATTATTATGTAAGCCTAATAATAAATAAATTTTAGAATGCATTACTTTTTTAGGCTAAAAGACAGTTTTGTTCCTTTATCTTTCACTATTTTTTCGTTTACGTTCTTTAACTTTTAAAATGTTTGTGAACACCCAATTTTAACCGGTACATATTATTTGCTTTCCCTTTTACAAAAAAATTAATCAAATAAAGCCCTGTTGCATATATTTAGTTTGTTCGCGTGTTCATTACATCGTTGTTTTTTTAACACTATCTCGTTTTAACCCGATACGGTTGTTTCGTTTTTTTAATTGCCTTTGTTTAATAAAATAATAATAATAAAAAATAGGAGATGTGTGGAAAAATTTTCTTTTACAAAATGTCTAGTTACATTTGGCCCAAAAATATGCCAAAATTACAAAAGAACAAAAACAGGCCTCAAAATGGGCCAAAAAAAAACAAACTACACCTAACTGTCAGGAAAAAAAAAGAAAAGCCCAAAAAAAAACCCTAATCCCCCTCCCAGCAGCCATGCGCCGCTGCTCTCCTCCTAGCTTGCCGAGGAAGCTTCTCCTAGCTGGCCCTGACCTGGCCATAACCTGAAAATGGAAGGAAAATATTTGAGTCATAAATTCTTGATTCAATTTTTTTACCTATAAAAGAAAGCTCGAAAATCACCAGGAGAGACGAAAAAAAATTTCGCAACAATTTTCACACAGAGATTCATATACAGTATACACAAAAATTCTCACAGAGGAAAGTGCAACTTTTCTGGAGGAGTTCAGTTGCTGTGTTTGGCACCGAAAAAAAAACAAGCCATAAGCAGTAGCAGTAGCAGACGACAATGGTAAAAGGGGGATTTATCAGAAGCTGGGCAAGAGGTTGGTTCATATATTTTCATATTTTTTTTAGTTTTATTGGTGTGTAAATAGGTTTTCTCTAATATGTATTAATAAACCGAAATCAGTAATAGGCCCATAATCAAACATATTCAGTTTAGGTTTTATTGTGAAGACAAAATTAGTTAGTTTGTTATTAGAAGACAAGCAAACAATGAAAGAGGCAACAATGAAAAGTTAGTTAGTTTTCACCATGGAATGGGTGATTAGAAAAGGTCAGGTTCGGATCAAAGGAAATTAGGCTCAGATTTGTTTTTTATTTATTTATTTTATTTTATTACTTATTATAAAAAACGAAATAAAAATAACAATTAGGGTTTTAGAAAAAAAAAGTAGGTTTTTTTTCGGATTTAAACAAAAAGATTAGGGTTCAGTGACATAAAAATTAAGGGTTCTAAAAAAGGGGAATTAGAAGAGTAGAAGAGGGGAAGGAAGAAAGGAGAGAAAGGCTAGAACAGAAATTTACCCCTTTTATTTGACTCCGACCACCGTAGGTGGTGGTCGTCCTCGCCGCCGGCGTCCACCCCAATGACCGGCTCTCCGAGCGCGCGAACCATCCCCATCGTAATACCGCCTCCCCTCGCCGTTCACGAAAGCGAGCTAAAACACCACCTTTAAAACTCCGACCACTATCACCGTCGCAAGCTCCTCCGGCATGGCCGCGAGGCCATCGCGTTCACGTCCCCCCCCCCCCCTCCCCCTTTTTCCTCTCACTCAAAGTCTGTCCTTCTCTCTCTCCCTCCACGATTTCCTTTTTTTTTTCTCTCTCTCTCTCCATGGCTGGAATTACGCCTTCTCTCTCTCTCTCTGTTAGAGCATGGGAGCGGCGCCGTGAGGTTGGAAAAAAGAATGAATTAGGTTTAGGTTTTTTTACAAAGTTGTCTTATATAGCTCTGTGGGCCTTTTTTTTAATTTGTTTTCTTTAAACAGTTTGTTACTCCCCACCCCCACATTTGTTTACGCCAACCCTTTTTAAAAAAGAAAGAGGCCCAGAAGTGGTGGACTCATAAACCTGAAAACCGTGCTGGGTTGCTGTCTGCACCCCCTTTTAATAATACCTCCCCTTTTGCAAATTGCACCCCCTATTCTGTCACGGCCCACCCCTTTCGTTTTTTTTATTATATTTCTTTCAAAAAAAATTCCTTTCCAAATAAAAGAACCTACAAAAATAATAAGTAAGAAAAAAAATGGATTTGGCTGAGATGTACATCTTGTCAATCCCGGTTTAAGAGACTTTAGCTGTACAGCTTTGATCTTAAACCCATTTCCAATTTAAAATCAACCAAACACTCAAATATTTTATAGAAGAACTACGTAGCCTTTGATTCTCCGCACACAGAGATACGTAGGAGCGGGGCCTCCTCGTCAAACCAAATTAATCTTTTTTCTAATAAATAATCAGTTTTTTTTCTTTAACACCTATTTTCATAAAAATTACAAAAGTGGGTTTGACTGAGATGTACATCTTGTCAATCCCGGTTTAAGAGACTTTAGTTGTACGACTTCGATCTTAAACCCCTTCAAAAATAAAATCAACCAACCAACAGAAATTTTCAGAGAGAACTACGTGACTTTTGAGTTCCTCATTGCACCTGAGGATACGTAGGAGCGGGGCTTCCCCGTCAAGTCAAAATTAAACTTTCCTAAATTAGTCCCTCATTTATTTCTTTGTAAATCGAATTTTATTTATTTTTGGGGTAAACAAATTTTCTAAACTTATTGATATGTTGCACAATCAAATTGAGGGTAACTGTATTCGTACGGATGTACTAGGGGTGTAGTGGAATTAAGTTTTCGCCATTCCCTATGCATAACCGACTCCCGAATCCAACCTAGTTTACGCATACCAATAATTTTAAGGTAGGTTTTTCTCAATTTTTCCTATTTAATAAATTGGGTGGCGACTCCTTGAAATATCAATTTTTGGGCCGTCTACGTCGGGATCCCGATCACGAGAATGTTCGTTAACGTCATTTATTTTTTCAAAGTTAATTAAAATGGTCCTTTCATTAAGTGACAGTTAATTGGGGATTATGTGGACAGTGACATGAATAAATTAGTCACGTATGCAGCTGGCTGTGTTATTAGACCATTAAATATATATTTTTTCATTTACGTCATTTATCTTTGTTAAAATATTTATTTATATCCTTAATCTTTTATAAAATATTCATTTATATCATTTATCTTTCCACAATTAATTCAAACGGTCCTTCTATTAAGTGGTTGCATATTATGTTTCCTATTTTTTGCTTTCATTATTTATCTTTTTTAAAATGTTCATTTACGTGTTTTATCTTTTTTAAAAAGTTCGTTTACGTCATTTATCTTTTTACAGTTAACTAAAATGGTTATTTCATTAATGATTATTAAAAAAGACAAAAATGTTCTGTTGGTATTATATAGAAAATGAAAAATTAAATAATAAATTAAAACAATGAGAATTATAATAAAATAAAAGTGACGAAAGTTAAACTCGCATTGATGATCATCATTAATACGTAGTGAGCTAATATTATAGTACCAATTTTTGTCTTTGTAATGACTGATTCAGCTAACTCATTACGTATTAACGATGATCATCGACGCGAGTTTAACTTTCGTCACTTTTTTTCTATTTTAACTCTCAGTTTTTTAAATTTATTATTCAATTGTCATTTTTCATTTTCTATATAATACCAACAAAACTTTATGTCTTATTAAATTTATTATTTTAGTTAACTGTAAAAAGATAAATGACATAAACGAGTTTTTTAAAAAAGACAAAGTACATACATGAACATTTTAAAAATGATAAAGGACGAAAATAAAAAAATAAAAAACATAAGTAACAACCACTTACTATAATGACCGTTTTAATTAATTGTGAAAAAATAAATGACGTAAACAAATATTTTCTAAAAGATAAAGGACGTAAACGAATATTTAAAAAAGATAAATAATGTAAACGAAAAAATCTTTAATGGTCTAATAACACAGTCAGCTTACGTGACCAATTTTAATAGTAACTTAATATAAGGACCATTTTAATTAACTTTGAAAAAAAAGATGTAAAGGATGATTTCAAAAAATAAAGGACGTAAACGCAAAAAAGTGAAAAATAAAAGACCAAAACTGCATTTCAGGCTTTTTTTATTATATTTATATAATAATAAAATTTATAGGGGTCTTCTAGGGTGGGGAATCAATTAAGTCCCTCACCGGTGAACCACTAAAATTGACCGTAAGATATTGTATAAAATATGCTATAAGTGGTTAAGATCGAATCAAAAAGTATTGTATCTAATATCTTATGATCTATTTTAGTGGTTCACTAGTGTGGGTTAGAATCACCCAATTTTATCATACATATCTAACTTTTTGGTTATTATACTTTTAATATTTTAATGATCCCTCGACCTAGAATCACCCAATGTTATCGCACACATCTAACTTTTTGGTTATTATACTTTTAATATTTATAGTTACATCTAAATTACAACTTGTTCATCTAATCAATATGTATATGTATGTAATACTAAAACAAAATTATTTATTTTTGTGTTTTAATGGAAGTGGGCTTCGCGCATACTTATCTTTCAGAGTGGTGGAGAATTAAAAGACTACATAATTTTTAGGTAGAAAGAATTTGTTTGCTGGTATTTTTGAAGTCATAATTTATTTGTTGTTTTTTTGGGTTTGAGTAGTGTCTAAACTAAAAGTGTATCCAAGACAAAAGTGGATATGGTGTAGTCATTGATTTTGTAATTTGCATAACGACCAAACTAAAATTTGATTCCGCATAATTACTACCGACATTTATTATGTTGAATGAGTAGATATTTGAGTTAAGAAAAATGTTGTTCATAAAAATAAAAAAAAACAAGAAAATATGTAAATATAAAATGATTTTTTAAAATGGTTAAAATAGTAAAAGAAGTGGGTTAAAACCCATGGCCCATGCAAGTGGGAGGCATAAGTAAAAAAATGTGTTAATAGTAATGTGCTACAAAAGAAACGAACATAAAAAAAATTAAAAAAAGGCAAAATTGCTCACGAGGTCTCTTAACTTATGTTATACCCCAATTTTGTCTGATCATTTATCGCAATTGTTTTAGCCTCCGTGTCACAAGTCCATATCATTACGATAACGGCATTTCGAGCGCTGTCTTGTTTTAATTTAGACCGGTTTGTCTAATTGGGCCAATGTCTAACATTTTGGACCGGATTTTGGTGATTTCTCTAATTGGGCTTACGCTTAACATTTTGGGCCAGTTTTTAATAAGTGGGCATATGTCTAATGTTTTGGGTCGTTTGTCTATTTGGGCCTACGTCTAACTTTGTGGGCCAATTCTTAGTAAATTGGCCTATGTCCGGTATTTTGGACTTAATTTAGTCATTTTGATCAAAAAGCCGTAAAAATAATAATGAAATAAAATCGGGAAATAAAAAATATATATTACAATGTCCAAATATACACAAAAAGTCCAAAAATACAAAAATATCACCAAAAATATACAAAAACAAGAATAATCCAAAAAATCCAAAAAAATAGAAAAAATGAAAATACAAAAAGGGGGTGTCAATAGCATCAACTTTAAGCCCAACAAGCTGCTAGCTTGTCCAGCAAGTCTGCTTGCCCAGGAAGTCGACTTGCGTAGCAAGTCGACTTGTCCACTATTTACCTAACCCTTCACCTATAAAAGGAGGCCCTGTCCACGGTGAAAAAGACACCGCAGTGATTCAACAAGAACACTGAACACATTTTCTCCCTCTCCTAGCGAAGCTCTCTCTCTCTCTCTCACCCCCCCCCCCTCCCTTTTTTATTTTATTTTTCTTTTAATTAGTTTATTTTTAAATATTAATGATAATTATTTTTCACTAGTTGCCCTTTTTCATTTTTCTTCTTTGTTAACTTTTCATTCATATTCAAAACAGAAAAACAAAATAATCATTTTCCTCCAAAAAAAAAATCTTATTTTCAAAATAGGGGATTAAGTCAGCCGTAAGGCCGGGTTAGTCATCGTTTTAGGACAAATGGGCCGTACGGCTCAAGAGTCCTAAAATACCTATTCAAATAAAATCACTCCCTACACAAATCGTTTTCTTCCAAAAATCAAAAAATCTTATTTTTAAAGACAGTGGACTAAGTCGGTCGTACGGCCGGGTTAGTTATCAATTTAGGATAAATGAACCGTACAGATCACAAGTCCTAAAATCCCTAAATTAAAAAAAAACTAACAAACCAAACTTTTTCTACCCAAGAACTACGTAGCCTTTGATTCTCTACCAGGAGATACGTAGGAACAGAGGGCGGGCCCACCTTTGTCAAGTGCACTAATAAAAAACCATTTTTAGTCTTTCTCTAAATATTCCTTTTCTTAAATTCAAATAAAATATCAAGTTTCTTCTTTCTTCTAATCTCTTTCAAATTCAAAATAAAAGGGTAAATTAAATGTTTTCAAAATTAACTATCGCTTCTACAACTAATTAACAGGTAACCTTCATTAGGAAGGATGCCGTGGGGTGCTAGTACATTCCCCACGCATAACCGACTCCCGAACTAAAATCTGGTCTCAAGGACCCTTATCCGCCATAAAGGGATTTTCCAATGTTTGCTCCTAAACTAAATTTTGGTGGTGGCTTCATTTTTGAACCTTTGAGGAATCCTCACCCAGATTTTTCGGTCGCTACAACTTAAATTCAAGTTTCAATTTATTCCTTTTAGTTTTCCCCCCTAATTTAGTCTTTTAAGTTTCAAAATGTGAGCCACGTTAGCCTTTTTAACTGTTTTAATTTAACACCATTAACAAAATGCCTAAGTGGCTGTAATGGGACCTATGTGTCTGTTATATACGCTTATGTGGCAATATATATTTGCTGACTTATTATTTTTAAGTAACTTTAATTAAAAATAAAAAATTTTATGAATCTATTCATCATCTTCATCTTCTCTATGATGTTTTTTTCCAAGAAAAAATTGTTTTAACCATTAAACTGATTAGTTTCTGAAACAAAACAGATCTCAATAAAGAGATTTAAAATAAAAAAATCAGCAAACTTAGTTTTCTTTGAAGACGAAGACAAACCTGTATAACATATATAGATCTTCAAAACAGATAGAAAAACAAATTCTAAAACGCAAACAAAAGCGAAACAGTAAAGCAAAAAAAAACTGTGAAACGAAAACGAAAATGAAGACCAAGATGAAGAGAGACGAAATCAAAAGTGAAGACGAGATCGAAGATGAAGACGAAGACAAAACCAAATCGAAATCGTTGTTGTTGGTTTTGAATCGAAAACGAAAGCAGGTCTACAAACAGATCAAAAACGATCTCTAAAACGCAAACGAAACTGTAAACTGAAAACAAATCTGTGAAACGAAATCGAAAATGAAAATGAAAATGAAAATGAAAATGGAGAGAAACAAAATCGAAAATGAAGTCGAAGATGAAGACGAAGACGAAATTGAAGATGAAGACGAAATCGAAGATGAAATCGCGTCTACTGTTGTGCTTCTGAGATTTGAAGCAATTATGGGTTAGGGTTTCTGCACATCTTCTGAGTTTGTGCTTGTGTTTCATGGAGATGAGGGTTTCTCCACATCTTTGGGTTTGGGTGTTTTTTTTGTTCAAATTCTTGGTTTGAGTTTATATGCACTTCTTCTAGGTTTGAGTTAAGGACCCGAGAGCAATTTTGCCAAAAAGATAAAAAAGAAAGGGTTAATCGTGGTTTTGAGTAGAAAATGTTTATTTGTGGGTATTTTCAAATCATAATTTATTTGCTATTTTTTTGGATTTTCATAGTGTGTAAATCAAAAAGCGCATCTGATTCGATCATTACTGATGTTTTAGATTTAAATTTTACTGGGAAAAATATTTGTGATGGCTAAGATAAAAGTGCATCCAAGGCATTCATTACTTATATTTTAGATTTAATTTTTTATTAAATTTATTTTTCGTTGACTAAACCGAAGTGGATCTCGTGTAGTCATTTACTTTGTGATTTTCATTGTAACTGTACTAAAAGGTGATACAACTGGATCAATAGTAACATTTATTTTAATAGATTAAATAAATGTTTTAAGTTAAGAAAAATGTGGTTTTAAAAAATAAAGAAGTATAAATATAAATTGATTATTGTCCAAAAATAAAGAGTTAAATATGTTTTTTATCCCTATAAAATTTGAGAATTTTGTTTTTAGTCCCTAGAAAAAATTTAATTCACTTTTAGTCTTCACATTTACCTCAGTCAATACTTTTAGTCCTTCACAACTTTTATTAGCGCTATTAAAAGGCCCAAAAAACGTTATTAAAAGTCATGAAGGACTAAAAGCATTAACAGAGGAAATGTGGGAACCAAAAGTGAATCGAATTTTTTATAAGGACTAAAAAAAATTCAAATTTTATTGAAACCAAAAACATATTTAAGTCACAGATAAATATAAATTGAATTTTTTTTAAAATGGTGAAAATATTAAAGAAATGGACTACAGAAGGATGGCCTAGGTGTGAAAAATATTGAGTTGTTTAATATTGTTGTATTAGCTAAGTGGAAGTGGGTATCTTGTCGGATGAAGAAGCTTCTTAGAGGGATATTCTTACGTACGTATAGATATGGTGAGCTGGGCTCTATTTTCTTCAATGGGATATCATCCTCGGAGAGATGGTTGGACTCTTCTTTGTGGTGGCGTGACCTTAGGAGAGTGGGGGGCGAGCGGTGTTCAGAGGGATGGTTTGAAGCGAGTGTTAGAAAGGGGTTAGGCGATGGTCGTAATGTGAATTTTTGGTACCACCATTGAATTGGGCAGTACCCGTTGAAACTGGACTTCACTAATATTTTTGCAGGTTGTTCTAATAAGAATGTGAAGATTGTGTAATTGGGAGTGTGGCATCAGAGTCGTTGGCATTGGAACTTGTCCTCGGTTTTGAACGATGTTCAACTTCAAAGTGATTAGTGATGAAGGGAAAATGTTGCTTGAAATTTTAAGGGAGGTGAGCTTAAATTGTGATGGAGCAGATTTTTGGAGCTAGATCTTAGAGTCTTCAAAATGTTTTTCAGTGCGCTCTTATTATCAATATCTACTGTCATCCGATCCAACTTTTTCAGTGGTTAGTGACAACGATTTTTCAGATTATAAAGCCCTTTGGAAGACTTCAATTCCATCGAAAATTCTGATTTTTGGATGGAGATTACTTACTAATTCATTATCGGTTCGTGACTTGTTGGTGAGACGACATATCATCCATACGAAGGAAGGAGCGGTCTGTGTGTTTTGTAACAACTTCAGAGAGGAAGTCCAACATCTAATTCTAGATTGTGATTTTTCTCACAAAGTGTGGAGTGAGGTTGGGCGTTGGCTCGATATCGAACTGCCTAATTTCTATAACTTATCTCAACATTTCATCCTGTTTGGCAACTTCTATAGAGGGAAAAAAGCTAAGAAGGTGCGGTATTTACTCTGGTTGACAACTTGTTGATGACTCTGGTTATCCCGAAATGGAGTTTATTTTAGAGGAGAAGAAGCCAAGATTAATTCGGTTGTGGCGCATATCAAGTACTTGTCTTGATGTTGGTTTATTTTTGGGCTGAGAAGATATTCTATCTTGTCTCTGCCACTATGGTGGAACAATGCTATTACTTGTATTAACAATTTCTGATTTTCTTTTGTATTTGTGGTTTTAAGCATCCCTAATACTCTGATAAATAAAACATTGCTTATAAAAAAAAAAGGAGTTACAAGTAAGAATATATTAATAAAATGATATTAATCACATGAGAAAAAATAAACACTAAAATAAAAAAAATAAAGAAAGGAAAAAAGGAGTGGGAAAATTGCCGCCAAGACTTTCTTGGTTTTTTATACAAAAGAAAAAAATAAACATTAAAAATAAAAGAAAAAGGAGAAAAGGGAAAAAAAGAGGGGGAGAATTGTCGCCGAGACTTTCTTGACTTTATATATAGAGAAAGGAGAAAAGGGAAAAAAAGAGGGGGAGAATTGTCGCCGAGACTTTCTTGGCTTTATATATAGAGATAGTCTAGTACTTTACCATATATTTACACGGGAAACACTGTATTTGTTATAATTTGCTATAAACTTATAAATATTTTGAAAATTATAAAATTTAATTAAAAAAAGGAAAAACCCGATAAAAAGACTATATTTTAACCTGCTTAAAATACTTGTGTTGCAAAAAGTAAAAAGAAAGTCAGTATCTTATTCTAATCTTAATAATGGAGTAAAAATCAAGAAAAAAGAAATGAGATATAAGATAAAATATGCACCCCAATTGCCTCTCCATTGCGTCTGCTGTTGCCTCTGCTTTTGCCGATCTCATTGTCAGTTTCTCGTTGCCGCTCTCGATCCCATTGCATAATTTGAGAAATTGAAGTTTAAGAATATAGTGAGAAGCAAAAGTATTTGGAATGAAAAATGTGGGGACCACACATCTTGGGAAATGTGAAATTGAAAGAGAGAGAAAAGTGAAATTAAAAAGTAAACAATTAAGGTAAAAGACACAATTGCCCACAAAAGTGGTGATGTGTCAAAAATTAGAATGTCTAAAATTGTATTTATGCTAGCACTCGATTTTATTATAGTAGATATGTACTAGCGCGCCTTGACATGTGTCTTGCACGGAGTAAAAACTCTACTAAATACAAAATTGTGGAAGTAGGAAAATTTATTGGCAAATTTCCAATATGAAAAAGCTTTGTTTAAATATAAAAAAAAAAGATAATTGTGAGCTTAAGAGCTAATTTAAAGTATACAAATATAATCCAAACAAATTGTTTCATACACATAATCTATAGTCATAATTTTAAGTAGAAAGTTAAAAGACATAAGATGTATAATCCAAAGATAGCATGATTAGAGTTTCCTTGATGTGCATGTTGGTGAGGAAAATTCACTTGATCGAAGGGGTAGTGGTTGGTTACGCGTCATACAACGACTCGAAAAGTGTTGAACCTTGAAGGACTCCATTATAGTAGCAGTCTCACATAAATATTGTAGTATTGTATGAATGAAGATAAAAGTAACTATATGTTATAAAAGTATCTAACGATGTAAACTATACTTAAAAATGACATTTAAATTGAACATCTATAGATAATAAGAAGAAAAAGTCTAAAAAACTTTTTGAGTAACAATTAAATTTTTTTCCAAACGTTAAAGTAACCCAAAACACACTGCTTAACATCGCACTTTACGTATTTTGTCATTAACTATTTTTTTTGCACCAAGCCAGCTATTGAGGAACAAATTTTACATATCTGAACAGGTAGAAAAACTTCCGAACACTAAAATAACCCAACCCACATTGCCAAGCATCGTACTTTACGTATTTTGGCACGATTTTATTTTTTTGGTTTGACCAAATCAATATTTAAGAAACATACTCGGTGTATTTATACAATCTAATTTTTTTTCTGAAACCTAAGACACCCCAAAACACATTGTTTAGCGTCATACTTTACATATATTTGCACAAAATTAATTTTTGGTTTGACCAAACGAATTATTGAAAAACGAATTCTGTGTATTTGTATATCAACTTTTTTTGAATCATAAGGTACCCCAAAATACACTTTTTAGCGTAACACCTTTTATATTTTGTTACAAAATTAATTTTTTTTAAAAAATTGGTTATCGAGGAACAAATTTCGCATATTTGAACAATTAAATTTTTTCGAACCTTAAAGTACCCAAAAACACATTGTTAGCGTCATACTTTACGTAATTGGTTAAAAAATTAATTTTCGTTTTCACTAATTCGATTATGAAGGAACAAACTTTACCTATTAAACAGTTAAAAATTTTAATGGACCGTAAAGTAACTAAAATATAAAAATATGAAGGAAAAAAAGAGAGGGAAGAAAAAGTGAAAAAATGAGGGATGAGGGGAGTTTTGTGGAAGGAAACAAAAAAGGAGGAAAGAGGAGGAAAAATCGGCTCCAAAAGGTGGGGGCCCACCCGGAGACTACCATAGAATTTAAATATAAAGATATTTTTTGGAGCAAAGTAGAAATGTAGAATAGTAGATAGATATGTATATGTATGTTATTTCCACATTGATATTTTAGTAATATGAAGTGGCGTGGTAGATTAAAAAAACGAAAGTGGTGTCGTTGTAAATGTAATGGTTTGTTTGATGATTAGGATTAGATAGAAACAACGTATGATATAGAGCTTAATAGAGATATGATGGACACTATTTTATCATGTTTTGATGTGTGTTCCTACTAAAAATATGATAACATATTATTTTTATTCTATTATACATTTTAACTAAGCTAATGAATAATGATATATATATATATATATATATATATATATATATATATATATATATATATATATATATACTCCGAAGTTTATTAAAGGGGATTTTTCTTATTATGGTATACTATTCTTTTATTAATTAATTTTGGTAAGGCTACTCAAATGAGTAGCTAGATTATTGTTGTGGTAGACGAGGTGAATGGTATCAGAGCCATTCCCCAGGGTGAAGTAATTATTCATGTGAAAAAATTATGCTAGAAATAGTACCTTTAATAAACTTCAGAGTATTATTGATTGCACGGAAGACTTCTTTGATTGAAGAGGATTTAGAAAATATTGGAAAGAAAGTAAAGGGCGTGGAAGAGAGAGAGAGAATGAAAAGAGAATTTTATTTCAAGTAGTAGTTGTTGTTGTATGTTACAAGTGGTTTACAACTGAGGCACAATTTGTCTTTTATAGAAAACTTAAGGCTTACTATTTAAGCCAGTAAAAGCTAACTATTACAACCGGTAACCGGTAAAAGAAAAAGAAAACAGTAAAATTAGAAAAATACAAAACAGCATAATTAATGTCGGGTACACTTGGGGCCCATCGACGCACTAAAAATGACAGCAAAGCTAAAAACAAAAATACATAGTAGAAGCATTATTGCTTAGTGTAGGGAATTCTTTCCACGTTCTTCAATTATGGAAAGGATGATTCTTTCCACGTTCTTCAATTATGGAAAAGATGATTGCCGACACATAATTCTTGCCAACACCAATTAATTAATTAATTAATTAACTTTTGTCTTTTCCTTTATTCTTTTGTTGAATCATGACTTCAATTAGGGAGTCCCAATAATCTTCTGGGGAAGGTTCTGGTTGAGATTCTCCAGCTAAAGATTCAAAAATGTTTGAATCCATGGATCCATGTGATGAACTTGTCTTCATGGAAGCAATTTCTTCATTAACTTCAAAAGTTTTGAAGAATTGATTTTTTATATGGTCCAGAGTCCTAGTCATAATTTTCTCCTCAGATTCATTAGGATGAATCTTCTGGTAATAATTTTTTAAATGGACCATATCAAGACCTTGACCAAATTTCTCTTTTGCAATTTTTTGGTCTTCATCAATAGCTTCTTTGATTTTTACTTCCATTTTATGGAGGTCTTCATCGTCAATATTATTCCACCATTTTGAGAAGAAATGTCTTCTAAGGATTGGATCATTGTAATTATTCCTTGTGATGGTAATTGCCGATCTCCAAATCCAAGGAATTTGAAATTTAATAAAGAAAAAACAAGGACCTTGTCCTGTGATCATTTTTGAAGTTTTTTTCAAAAATAAAGGATTATGATCACACCATGAATTATATAAATCCAATAAATTTTCTGGTAAAACTTCTATTGAAGGACCAATTTTCCCCCACCAATCAAAAAACCATTGTGGTATTGGTTTGGCCAGAATTTCTGGGTTAGCACTGAAAAACCATGAGTGCTTATTCTTTGGATTTTGGTAATAAAATGCCAAAGTAAATGCTTGGATATAATCCCAATAATTGAAGTAAACATTTTTTCCTTCAGCGATTTTAATTGCTTTATCTCCATTTGGATTTAAACCCCATTCTCTGGGTGTCAATATCTTATTGATATGACATTTACTGTAATTAATAAAATTATCAGGATTATTATTCTGATAATAATGAGTTATTGTTACTGATTCAGTAACTCGAAGTAAAACTTCTAAATGTGGTCTAGACTTACCATTAAGTCCAGGATATCCTCTAGATTCGAGGTATCTTGTTTTAATCGACCATCCATCATTAGGAGTCAATTCCATATCATCTTCTTCGACATACATTATGTCTTCAGTGATTGGATTTTCACAATATTCTGTGACTTTAGTAACAGGATTATCATTAATCACTGTATCTTTGTAAGAATTTGTCTTACTTGAAGAAGGTATATCTTCTTTTTTTTGTGACCCTGTTAATTGTAACAGGTTCCTGTTTCTATGAACAGTAGTCCAATCCCCTATTAGAGGAATGTTTGATTCTTGATAGGGCAGCATATTGTTGCTCCTATTTCTTCCACCACCACGGCCACCACGGCCACGGCCTCTACCCCTATTGGGGGATGTCATTTCCCTGCAAAAATTCACGGGTTAGAAAATTTGGTAAAAGAATTATTTTCTTTAATAAAACATATTTGTTTTTCTTTTTTAGAAAGAATACTTTTCATTTCATTAAGAATCCTAGTATGAGGATCAGTAACAAAATTAAAAGTTATTGCTTCGTTTTTAATAATAGTAGTGATACCATATTGATCAATATTAATAGGCATCAAACTTTGCAGAAAAGGAGTTCCTAAAATAATCCTGTGGGTTAAATTTTTAACTAGAATGAATTGAGTTGGTAAACAAATATTTTGATTGCAAATATAAGTATTAGAAATTTTATAATTAACTTTCAATCTACTTTCACCAGCTTGAGTGAGAGCTTGAGTGGTCTTTTCAAAATATTTTGCAGGAATAATATTTTCCTGGATACAATTAAGATCAGCACCACTATCAACTAGGGCTATTTCATTTTCTAAAATAAAATTTTTATTAATAACCAAAGTTACTTTCACAAACCATTTTTGTGAAGTTACTCTGTCTAATATAGATAAATAATTCTCACCAGTATTATTGATGCTAGTAGGAATTATGGAAGAAATATTAGAAGGAATTTCCTTCATTTTTTCAGGAACTTCTAAAGAAGAAATTCTAAGAGATAAATTGATATTATCTTTTTTAATCTGAGCAATTTCAGATTTTAAGAGATTTATTTCTCTTTTCAAATCATTAGTAGAAACAGGAGTTTCTTTAATGTTTGATTGTCTAAATCTAGACAAAACCTCACTTCTCTGGTAAGGTGCGTCTATGATTAGAGGCGTTTCTTTTTTGGAATTTTCCTTGATTAGGAATTCCATCATCTTTTTTCTCAGACTATTGTCCGTAATAGACTCCAAAATTTTTAAAGCTTCTTCTTGTTCTTCATTAAGAACATTTAATCCATTCATTTCAACAATTAATGGATTTCCAATAATTCAATTTATTGTATTGACAGCTATTGTTGTCAATATCAGAATCTGAAGAAGTATCATCATTGATACATTCTATGTCATTACTAGAATTAAGAACATTTAATCCATTCATTTCAACAATGGATTTCCAATAATTCAAATTATTGCATTGACAGCTATTGTTGTCAATATCAGAATCTGAAGAAGTATCATCATTGATACATTCTATGTCATTACTAGAAGAGTCCTGTTCTGATTCAGAAGCGATCAATAGAACTTTTTCTAATTGAGTCCTTAATTGTTCATCCTCCAAGGCGTTCAAGGCTTTTTTAGTCCAGCATTGGTTGGCATAATGTCCAGCCTTGCCACATTTGTGACAAGTAATATTCATTTTCTGGGCTTTCCTCTTTCCTTTATTTTCTAAATCCTCTTCAATCAAAGAAGTCTTCCGTGCAATCAATAATACTCTGAAGTTTATTAAAGGTACTATTCTTTTATTAATTAATTTTGGTAAGGCTACTCAAATGAGTAGCTAGATTATTGTTGTGGTAGACGAGGTGAATGGTATCAGAGCCATTCCCAGGGTGAAGTAATTATTCATATGAAAAGATTATGCTAGAAATATCTTATTTGTGTATTTTTTGGTGTTTCACTCAGTTGAAACATTGATACACAAAATGTTTTTAGTGTGTGTTCTTAACATCATCGTTTTTTGCCCAGAAGAGGCGTTTTGAACAAGATGATTTCCCGAAGAACATTTTTTGCTAAAAACCTCTGTGGCATCTTTGATTTAGGAGAAATCCTTATTTCCCCTTCGGGTTGAAATTTAAACAGAAATGTTTGCAAAGATGACAAATAAGATATTTAGAGTATAGTATTTTCATAAGTTCAATTATTTTACCCAGAAAGGGTCTGGTCCTATATCTCGTTTATCCACAACAATTTTATCTCGTCATGAATATTGATGATAATGATCATCCCGTATCTAGGGAAGAATGGTTAGAAGCTAGGCATCGAATGCTTAACAAAGAAATATTTAAAATTGAATTGCGTCTCTCTGAGTTCGCAGCCAAGCGAGACAATTGGCCTCGTGATTCTAAACGATATAACTACTATAACGATGTTTATAATGATTTAGCAAAATATTCTGCTATGCTAGGAACTAGAATTTGTTCCTAACCTATTAATTCAGCCATTAGGGGTGAGTTAAATGAGCTTCGTAATAATAACGAGACTCGTTTGTTTTTATCAGAAAACCATATTAATATAGCTCCTAGTAATTTGCATGAAGCCTCTACATCCCAGCAAATAGATGAGCAAGAGGCCATAGAAAATATAGTTGCTATTGAAAAAACAAAATTTATCAGAAGAAGAATTCTTAAAGTAGGGAATCACCCACATAACCAGAAATGAGTTTCCATATAGGATGAACCCTAAAATAGATTACTCCCCTGGGAGTAAGATGAGAGAACTCATTAGTGGAGAATTCCAACTAAATAGATATGCCGAATTTAGGCAATGGTATTTTAAGAAATTCTCATCTTATGAACTAATAAATAAGTTCAAAGATGATTATTATGAAGAGTTGACCATAACTCAGGATTATATTCCTTTTGTTAAATGGTTTGCAAATTATTTTGTTAATAAAGTTAAAAATGAAGTTTTAATCCTTCAGCCAAATAGTTGGGAAACTACCCTAGAACAAGAAAATATAGAAGCCAGATCTTTTATTTTTCTCAAAGGGATAGAAAGTAAACATATTACTATTAAAGAATTAAGTTCTTTAATTAAAACCCAGAATTACACCAAGGTGTTTTTGGATAATTTAGAAGAGCAAATAATCTCTCTTAAAAAAGATTTATTATCCTTAAAAGAGATGTTTATATATATATATATATATATATATATATATATATATATATATATATTATGTTAATGACAAAACTACTGTTGTGAAAATTGTCGTGCAAGTGTACACGGTCAAAATAAGTAATAAAGTGATAAGTAAAGATCGTTCCCATTGATTATCATTAATTTCACAAATGTCCAATTTGGTTAATCTAGTTAGGGAGACAACAAAGTAACAAATAACACATTTGATTAAGATGATTAGAATAGTAAATTTAGTGGGAATGACAGTAAAAAGTGATCAGTGAAATTGATTGGAAATTAGCCAAAAACCAGTTCAGTAATTTTCTCTCCAAATGTCATAATGTTAAAAGTGATGCTATCACAACATCGGTGCGCATAATTGAAAAATGGGCTTTCCGACCACTATGAAGCATAATGTTGCAAAAGTATTCTTATTCCTAAGTTCTCATTAGGTTCATTCTACAATTTGTTTAGCACTACCATTTTATCTTGTGAAATCATTGAATTAATCCTTTCTAGTAATTAATCCACATTTTCCCTACTAAATTGATAAAGTTCAGCAGAGACATATAACATACAAGCACACAAGATACTAATGCAAAACAAATTTCTTAGCATTATTTGGTTCAATTATTACATCACATTAAAAATTGGAATTAGCTCATAGTGAGCTTAAACCAACAAAAACAGAACTTAAAACATTATGAAAGGGTCATTACAATGCTTACGAAGTGATGAATTAGTAAAAAGCAAATAGAGAAGTAGAGGAACATAATAGCTCATTCTTCTAGCCCAGTACAATGTTGTCGTAGGAGCAGAAACAACACTATGTAGTAGAGTAAACTCCAAAAATGGAGTTTCAGCACCCAAAATGGAGGATGAAAAAGATGAGAGATGGTGTGTGGCTACTGAAGTGACACAAAAGGTATTCTCAGACATAGGGTTTCGTGTCTGTCAGGAGTGCGAGGCGGGGTGGATAGTGCGGTAGGCACACTAGAGTCTGTATCCATTTGTGCGGGAAATTACTTACCGTCATGGATAATTTTAGTGGGTGCTAATGAATATGGGTTAAACTGCTATGTAAACAAGAATAATTTTTTGGTGTAAACCAGGTATTCACTACAAGCAACTACAGAAACTAATCCCTTGAATTGGGTAGCATTCCCAACGCTATATTTGAATCCACTTGAACCATCCAACCACACATGGTAACATTACATGCTTAATTTTCTACTTAATTGCCCTAATTGCAATAATGAATATTATGAGGCCCTAATTGCAATAATGAATATTATGAGGTATTTTTTCGAAAAACAAAAACAAAAAAATAGAAAAAAAGTCATCATATTATTTTTTTAATGCGTTGGGATACTCCGTGGGTAGCCAAGCGATCGTCCAAATAAAAAAATTGTTTTTTTTTTATTTTTTTAATTGAATTTTTTATGTTTCTCTCACTTCGCCAAACTCAAAATCCAAAACCCACGACGGCATAAGCAGGACTCGAGGAATCTGTTACTCTTCCGCCGCACCATTTACCCTCTCCTCTCTTTCCATCTTTCTCTGGCATTGTAAGGTCAAGGTAGGAATTCCAATGGCAGCCTTTGATTACTTTGGAGACATGTACGATGTTGCTCTCAAACCACGTTTACTCGACACCCTTATCAGAGACCACCTTCCTGACAAGGATCATCCCTTTTCCAACCCTTCCGAAATCTCAAAGGTTGTATCTTTGATTAAAAATCATGCTCTTTTATCTGAGTCTTTCAATGAATCCATGAACCCCAAGTTAACCCAAGCTTGGAAATCCGCTGTTACATCATGGCTTAACCGCATTTTGACCCTCCTTTCTACTACTATGGTAAATTTCATTACTTTGCTCTTACATGTTTTCTGGGTATTCAACATATTTTTTAAATTGAATACATTCTTATCTATGAATTTAATTAATATGCACAGACGTAGTTGTAAAGATTTTATACATTAGCTCTATGTAGTAAATAGCAGATACCTTAGCGGCCGACCCCTAAAACGCTATAGCGGTGTAGCAGGTAACAGTATGGCTGCTACGTTGAAATCTACAGAAATAATACAAGCAGTTTATACCTTATACATAAAAGCTCAAAAATAGAAGAATGCACAAAATTTATACTCAAACATTGAAAACAAAGGAGTGGTTCATAGCAATGGAAAAACCGTGAGAACAACACAAATTGCAGCATAGATAGAAGAAACATGCAAAATAGTGAATGGAGTAGAGATACAATGCAAAAAAATAAATTGGAAAGAGGAATAGAGGCATAGAGCTACATTGCTTTAGTTGACTGAAATTGACCAAAAAGCCTAAATAATAGAGGGAATGGCTAAAAGTGAGGAAAAAACTAAATTTTTAATGAAATTTCACCGTATAGGTCGCTATGAGCGCTATTTGTCCTCTATAGCGGCCGTAGCAGCTGCTATTTGCATGCTACGACTGCTACTCAAAACTGCAATGCAACGGAAAATTGCGTAGCGCCCGCTACGCTGCTATTGACTACAGAGCACTAGCTAAAGACGGTGCATACCAAATAAACTCTTATTTTACTGGAACCTAGCTTTGGTGTAATATGGGTGAAACTGGAACCAAATTTTGGTGTAGTTCATTTGTAATTGTCAAAATGGTTTTCTATAAAAATATTTTGACCTATTTTCATACTGTAGTTGCTTCTTGGTGTAGAGGAATTTACTATTGAAAGTTGAAGTATATTTGGTTCTTCACTTTGAGTTTAGTAAGTTGATTTAATTGACATGATTGCATTTTCCTTTTTTTAGCCAGATAAATGTTGGGCAGGGATATCTTTGTTGGGTGTTACTTGTGAAGAGTGCAGTTCTGATCGTTTCCTAGAATCTTACACTGTGTGGTTTCAGAAATTGCTCACTTTTCTACAGGTAACAAATTGTTTTGTAATGTACACTTAATTCTCTTTCTACCTTTTCTTGGATTTTCCCTTTTGTGAATAATTGAATATCAAATGCTGTTACTGCAGATTTGTTGTTGTTTTGGGTCTTAGATAAACCTAGAGATGAGTAATATCACCTTGGTGCTCTAAACTTGATTTGTTCAATGTTATCCCGCCCACCTTTATGACTCGAATTGATACTCCAAAAAGAACAATTTTATTGACAGTGTTTTCAATGATGTGATACAAATTGTTGTTTATGAAAGTCTATATATTTACCATTCGAGATTTAAGGCAATCCGAGTTGTTCTTGATAAAGGTTTCTATCTTTAGCTTATGCATTTTGGAATACTAAATATGCTTTCCTTTTCTTTCGGTAAGCATTGTAGAGTTCATGAAGTCTCCTTTGATTTAGTGAATAAGGACTGTATTTCTTCTTCTACATGCTATGTTATAGAATGGTGTTAGACATTGCTTATCTGATATAGTGTCTTTAAGTGTTTATCTCTCTTCGTCTAATATTTTTTTTTAAAATTGGGGAAGGGGGAAATTTTTATTAATCAAAGTGGCACTAATGGCCATTTTACAACTGTCCCCGAGGGGATTTGAACTCAGCACCTTGAGGATATAAAGCTAGCTCTTACCACTGAAGCTAGCTCTTCGTCTAATAGATATCATATTTGTTGTATTTATGTGTTTGGACTTTGGACTGCCTATCTGAATCATTTAGATTACATATGCACTCAAACACAAATGTTCCTTGCATCCATGGATAGCTGAAAATCAATGTTCAAATTTCTGAAATAAATTTTTTATTTGTATGCAATTTTGATGTCTTCCGTGATCTGTAAATAAAACAGTCACCGACAGATTCTCATTTAGTGAGGGTGGCTGCATGCGCTACCATATCTGATTTACTTGCAAGGTTAGATATTTCTTCTCTTACTAAAAGAAATTCCTATTGATTGATTCGATTATTGATGTACCTTGTAGGATACTCATGTTTGGTGCTCTGCTTGATTGAATCCCTTTCTAGATTTCTCTTTCTTTGCTTGTCTGCAAGTGCACCTTTATATGCATTGTGAACAATAAGATGAGGACATCTGCAAAAGGATATTTGAAAATCTTGGAATATAGATATACTGATATAGATCGTAATATTCCATAAACATCCAAAAAAGATAGGCATATCAAGCTACTTAAATTTGACATTCCATCTACATTGCATGCTAAATTTCTGAATTATATATAGATCATAGGGTTCTTTCAAAGCAACATTAGTATAGCGGTGCATTTAGTCTTAAAGCTTGAGTCAATGTTTATTTTGTGGAATATTTTCTGTCAGTTGTTAGTGTTATGAATATAATTTGTATTAACTCTCTTTTATAAAACAGGTTAAGTAGATTTCCAAAGCTCAAGAAAGAAGGGTCATCCTGTGCTGTGAAAGTTGTTCAGCCTGTTCTGAGAATGCTACATGATGACAACTCAGAGGCAATATGGGTAAGTGATTAATTTGAAGATTATTGAGTTTTTAGCTTCTATTCAACAAAGACAATGAAAAAGCTTTCATCATGCATTGAATGGAGGTATATTTTGAATGACAAAGGCGTATTTGGACTTTTTTGTGGTTACTGGTTACACAGTTTTTTATTGTCTAAAACAAGTTAGGAACTCATATTACTGTAATAACAGTTGAGGGAAGAATTCTTGTTGAGGCTGAGTCGTGTAGTCGTGCTTAGAATTGCATTTAGATATTGATGTCAAATTAATGTTGATAGATCATATATGGAATCATTTGGTTCATCACATAATGCATAGATAGCATAAACAAAGAATATATACAAACAAACTATTGTAAGTATGCGACTGATTTCACCGGGAAGTATTCTTCATTGCTGTAAGTGAAATAATCGAGTGCAACCACCATTTCTTTTACTCTCTCTTAGATTCATAAGAGATGAGAGTATCTTTTGGTAAACTTAGCCCACGTGAAAGATAAAATGTATGTTATTTAGCCTATACCTGTTGAATGCAGACAAATCTTTGAATATATTATAATTTCATGTTGTTTGGCTTTGCACGCTCTTGATAATTGACCATACTTTCTAAGTCATCTTTCATATACCTCCTATTTATTTGGACATAATTTATTAGCATCATTTGACTGTGAGTTTTGTTCATTATTCAAATTGTGGTGAGTGCAGGAAGCTGCAGTTCACGTGTTATGTACCATGATAACTTCATTCCCATTTTCTATTCAGCGTCATTATGATAGTGTAAGCTTCTCCTTCACCTTTTTGCAAGATTCTGTATATATAATTAGAAATTTGTATCTTGTATGAGTGGAAGTCCACTACTTGAATCCTTAATAACACTTACTTAACCAGAACAAGAACTTCAAACTTCAAATGTAATTTAGATAGTAGCATCTCATTTAGAAGCCAGATAATTGATGGTTAACTTGAAAAATATCTATATAATTAAGTTGGCTAAAATGCACTTTTTGGTCCTTTATGTTTCACCAAAATTTTAGTTTGGTCCTTTATGTTTTTTTTCCTCAATTTGGTCCTTTATGTTCCAAATTTGTGTCAAAGTAGTTATTTTTTTAATTTTTCGTCCACTAATGTTAACGGATGCCACACTATTCGTTAGCAGGTGATGTGGCTTGCTTAGTTGACATTAGTTAGTTGACATTAGTGACTGGGTAAAAAAAACAGAAAGGACCAAACTGAAATTTTGGTGAAACATAAAGGACCAAAGTGCACTTTTGCCAAAAAGCTTCATCTTCACCCCCAAACCCCACCACCCTGCCACTTTCTCTCCACCGTGCCACCACCACCACCACCACCACCACTGCGAACTCTCTCTCCTCACTGTCCATCTCTCTCTCTTTCTTTCTCCCTCTCTCCTCCCTCTCCTCTTTTCCTTGCTGCTTTTTTCATGATTTGATGAGTGTTTTTAATGTATGCAGGTTGAAGCTGCTATTGCTGTTAAACTTTTGTCTGGAGGTTGCAGTCTTGATATGTTGAAGGTAATGTGATTATCAAATTTCAAAGAGCCTCTTTTCTAGGGTATGTTTGGATTGTTGCCATGTTCATACTGAAGTGCATGAGCGGGACATGTGGGAGGGGATGGATTCTATCGTTTGGAAATGAAATTAGGAGAACATAGGGAGAGTGACAGAGTGGAATGCATTACTTTATGTATGCCTGTAGCTGCCACTCGTGCATGCACATGGGTAGAAAAATATTTAAGATGAGCTTCTAAGGGTATTATCACACATTGATCAACTCTGGGGAAGTATAGTTTTTTTGGCTTTAGTGTTGGTTCCTGCATTTGATGGTTTTTAGTGAAATCCATTAGTTGATATCTAATATGCTGGGAGAACTCATATGTGATTTTTTTTTTTCAAGTTTAGAAGGATGCTTCATCCTTAACATTAGATTCCCACTTTTGGATAGAATATTTCTCTGATAAAATACAAATAAATATACATGTAGCCTCATTCTGATGTGTTCTGTCATCTGTTTGGCATTGTTTATCCAGAAACTTACACATTGCCTAGCACTACTTCCAAAATCAAAAGGAGATGAAGAAAGCTGGTCTGTGATGTTGCAGAAAATTTTGATTTTAATAAATGATCAATTAAATTTGGCACTTCAAGGTCTAGAAGAAGGTAGATATTGGCGCTATCTTTTTCATAATAGCCACTCTTGAAAAGTAGTAGGTAACCATCTTTTTCCATGCATTGCAGAAACCATGCGAAATGCCTTTATTAGATTATTGGTTTTGCCTGGAAAACAACCTCCGCCACCTTTAGGAGGCTACATATCAACAGAAGAAGCTAATAACAAAGAAACAAAGAGGTCTGAACAATCACTGATGTCTAATGTCTCCATACTTTTGCCTGGCTGTTGCATGCTACTCACAAATACATATCCTGTTAAGGTACTGTTTAGTTTATTATGTTCCTATAGTTGGTTCTGTGTATTCCTCTTAATTTGGGAGACGAATGTTGAAAACTGATGTGACTTAATTGTTAGGTTAATGTACCAGTTCGCGTATTATTGACCCTTGTTGAGAGAATTCTGATGGTAAATGGCTCTTTACCGGAAATGTCATTGCCGTTCGTGACTTCCAGACAGCAAGAGAACATTTGTTCAGAACTTCCAGTTTTGCACTTGTGTAGCCTGGAATTGCTTACAGCTATCATAAAAGCCACTGGCAGGTATGACTGATATTTTTACCCTGTTGTCCCTTCAAAATAAAAATAGGCTAAAATGAAAAAAAAAATGAAATTATAAAGAGGGCTTTGTAAATTAATTGTGAAATTCTTTGAACCTTGACATGATATAATAGTGGGTTTGATCTTTTACTTTAATGCCAGTTGTTACTAATTGCTGTTGTAATTATAATGTCTTCTATCATCTAAAAGCTTTTCTTGCATTGTTATGGTGTTTCATTCCCGCTTCCATTTACCATGTCCATGTTCCCTGGGATATATCATTTTTGTATTTATTTCTTGAAAGAATGCAGAATTCTACTTATTGTCCGTTTTTTATTGCAGTCAATTATTACCACAGGCCGCCTCTATTGTACGTATCATTACAATGTACTTCAAGACCTGTGCGCTGCCAGAATTAAGGATTAAGTTCTATTCAGTTGCAAAGAGTCTGCTCATATCCATGGGAGTTGGTACATAAAATTTCTCTATTAAGTTGTCTTTCTGCCTTGATGGTTCTTTCCTTTTTCAGCTCCACCTTTTTAATGCCTTTGTTTCCTTTTCTGATTAAGCTATATTAAATTTGACCATACACAATGGCTTTTACTAACTAACTAACTAATTATATTGAACAGGAATGGCTTTATGCCTTGCACAGGATGTTGTCAATAATGCTATTATTGATTTGAGTACCACAGAGAATAAGAATGGTAGCATATTGAGTGGTTCAAATTCAGCTGTCTCTACCGGAGCACCTCTACCAGCTAATCGTAAGAAAAGGAAGCATGGCAATACAAATGGTCCTCTTCAGGAGTATGACAATGGTGGTGGTTTAGGAGTGGAAGTTCCAAAGAACCTTCTGGTGACCCCAATTTCTCTAAGGATAGCTGCACTTGAGGCATTAGAGGCTCTTATTACTGTGGTATGTATCTTTTGTATGAAACTCAATATGTTTAAAACCTGACCGGAGATGGGATCGGCGAGACCTCTCGGTCATGGCTCAGTTGGTTAATTTGGTTGAATTGCAAAAAAGTATGAGATTGTACAGGACAAAAATATTTGTTCCCCGTTTGATTTGTAAAGTGGTCAGTGGACAGGACAAAAATGGGACAATGGACCTGACAAAACCATAAAAAATTTTGTCCCCCACTAAACCAAAGGACAACTTTTTGCCCATGTTTTTGTCCTTGGACAAACTAAGTAAAAGTAAAAATATACTCTCTTAAATTATATTCATATATATATATATATATATATATATATATGTATGTATGTATCAGTTGTACAGTATTTATGCATATAAAAATACCTTGTGGTTCAAGCACTTATGCTGTGTTATTTTCTTGTCCCGTTCCTCACTAAAAATCAAACATTCCGTCTGGTTCAAATGGGGTTGAACCAATCTCCATATTGGCTGGTTCTGTCTGGTTCTTAAAACACTGTGAAACAACTAATGTTCCTTCATCAATCTTCCCCTACCTTTAATAGCCATTCTTGTTCTTAGTTTGTGCTAGGAACTCATAATATGTATTGACAAGAAACAATTTTATTGAGAAAATAGGAAAGTGATGTCTCCTCCATAGGTTTCCCCCTCTACAACCGAGCCACCACATTATTCACCCAAAAGTATACAAATCTGAATATCTTCTCCCTCTAGCCGAATAACCTCCTATATATACATGATAACCTAACCCCATAACTACCCCATCAACTAATAACTTCCCTAACTAACTATTCCTTATCCTATATTGTTACCACTTACCAACTCTTCCTGATCTGTCCTAGCAACCTCAAAACAACCTTGTCGCCGGGGTTGAAATCTTGCTTCGATACCATTGATAGGTACCAGCAATTGATCGGTGAAAAAAAGAGAACAAATATAGTATGAAATAGGTATATTAATCTCTGAATCAGTGACTACATAGAATTAAGTACAAAATAAGCATAAAAGAGGAAAAGCCAAGTGCAGTGACTCTGAGAAGAGTACTGTACTCCCACCCAATTGCCTAGCCCAATTCTTGCCTGCCTCCCTCTGACATCATCCCTCCCTTTATTTACTAGCTCACCACGAATGTGTGAGCAATTCCTATCAGATCTATTTTCTCTCACTTGCCACATCAGCAAGTTAGTTACATTCCTTTCCCTCCCTTTTCCTTACTTTCTGTCTCCATTACCCTTTTGCCCCTTCTAGAATAAAGTTTCCCAAACCTATTGGGCTGTCCTGGAGTAACAAGGCTAAGGATCTCATCATCTACTAAGTTCTTTTTGTTCAATTGGCTATTGAAAACAAATCCTCTCTCGGATCCCATTGTTGGGAGATTGATGAAGCAACTTCAGCTTCAACCAGCTTCACATTCCATTGTTCTGCACTTTCATGCCGCAGTGACCAACCCGCAGTAGTTGCTAATGGAGAGCAATCTTTCCCAAACACCTTAGGCACAAGTTCAGTTTGGTAGCAAAATGGTGAACCATCTGATCTGCTAATAAAGGGTTTACAAAAACATGAGCAAAGCCATCTAAATTTTGAATTGGGCTCAAAGTGCCTTGAGTCAGAGCCCAACAAAGTCTGGCCTCTAAATTGGCTGTCCATAATCCCTCGGTATGAACCCAGAATATCATATCATCAAATTCAGCTTGGCCTACTATATTTAGAATGATACAACTCAAAGATTTCCCATTCTTCCCCTGCACCCTTTTTCCTCATCTGAATTAATTCGCGTGAGAAGAGCAGCGCTGTCTTCGATACCCATGTTCCCTCCGATTGTAGCGATCCACTGAAGTACAGAACACCACCTGTAGACTAACGTCCGCCAGCTCTGGCTTTGGGAGCTCAGTCACCTTGCCCGAAAATGAAAATTTTGTCTATGTTATTAAGTATTAACCCATTCGCCCAAGAATCTGATTTTGGTCCCTTTCTGCCCTTGAAGCAGCCATAGGAAAAACATCGAAGAGAAACTAAGTGTTACTCCATCCCTCAATAATTTTAGGTGTTTAGTATTCTTGAATCTATGCAAACTTGCATGATCACAATATGCCTCTGTTATTAATTCTAAGGCCACCTTTATCTAGTTTACATGTGTTAAACAAAGTGACATTTCCCAGAAGCCATATGAGGTAACTGTTGTTTTATTTGGAGTATAAGCCATAACATGTTTTTGTGCTTTCACCTATGTTTTTTTTGGGTGTCGCATAAAATCCATCCTTGTAATTTTTTTCTTAATTTTAGGGGAACATCAGACGGATACTTGAAAGTACACATCTCAATTTTCTTTTCAAATTTAAAGGGACTGCATAGAAATTTTATAATTATTTATTTATTTATTTATTATTTACAGGCTGGTTCGTTAAGATCGGAACAGTGGAGATCAAAGGTTGATAGTCTTTTGATAGTCATAGCAAAGGACTCTTTCAAAGAAGGATCATATATTGAAGAAGTAAATGGGTTTATGCAAAAGGAACCTGCTACAACTGCCACAGATTTGCAGCTTGCTGCAATGCGTGCTCTTTTGGCATCTTTTCTTTCTGCTCAGACACGGCCCCCATATTTAGCTCAAGGCCTAGAACTTTTTCGAAGAGGTACTTCTATATCATTATGACCTTCCTTGTTCTTATTGATATTTCTGTCCATATTGGCACTTAAGCAGTGGTAAATTGGGTTTATGTGTCTAAGAAAGAGATTTAATGATAGTTATTATTGTGATTGTGAGCATTGGTAGTTTTCTATTATGTGAAATTTTATGAAATTTTATTTGTTTTTCTCCCCATTTGCTTGATGAACAACATGAAGTTTATGTCTCTGCAGGAAAGCAACAAACTGGAACAAAACTTGCTGAGTTCTGTGCCCATGCTATGTTAGCGTTGGAAGTGCTTATACATCCCAGGGCACTTCCATTGGTAGATAATAGTGTCTGTACAAATAACAATACTTTTGATGAAGCCCAGTACAATTTCCGAAACAATAGTACCTCATTCGGTTCACCACAAGCAATACCTCTTGACCCTGATGATCATCTGCATCCTAAATGGATTGAAAATGATGATGATGATGATGATGAAGCTGTTGAAGACCCCAAAATGCTTAATGCTGCCTTTCCTTCTAGCACCAACATCCAAGAGAGGAGTAAAATGGTATCTGAGACTGCCACATATGCAGATGTTGAGATGAGAATCGTCGAGGATGAAATCGTTTTTAAGTCAGATCAACCTCACAATGAAGCCGTCATTGACACTCGCGCTGCTGCTGCTACGGATACTGAGATAGAGCCGGAGAGTATTGTTTCAGACAGCACCATACCTCACAATGAAACCAGTCATGTAGAATTAGCTCCCCAGAGCGATAGTTCATTGCAAAGAACATCAGACTCTAGTATGGTTCAGGAAATTGGATTTAAGCTAAATAATGGTAATTCAGTGGTTGATGAAGATCCTTTTCCTGATATTGTTATTGCAGACCCTGATTCCGATTCTGATCCCGATTCCGATCCCGATTCCGAATAAGGGAAACATTTTTGTAATTTATTTTTGTTTAATTTAAAGAAGCATATTTCAGTGTAGTAAGTTCTGTGAAGATTTTTGTAATCTCTTCTTTCGTCTGATTTTCTATGGGTAATGCAGCATCCAGTTTTTGAATGACCCAATAGTTTCTTTCTGTAAGTGTTGTGAATTACATTTCATATATATAGTTTCTGGGACACGTTAGTGATGCAAAAAGGGGAAACTGAGTATTACCAATTCTTGTTTGATAGTGATGATGGCCCATGCATTTGGCAATCAAATAGCAACGGGATATGATCAATGCGTCAAGATTTCCAAAAATATCTAAAAACTATGTTTAGACACTGATTGGTAAGGTCGATCTGCTACTTTATATTCCCTCTGTCTCAAAATAATTGTTGTTTTAGCTTATTTCACACGTATTAAGAAAAGACCATAAAATGAGAAAGAATAGTATTTTTACCAAATTATCCTTATCAAATATTGGTAGTGATGAATATTTTTTTTGGTTACTAGGAGTGATGAATATAATAACTTGGAAGTGATGAATATTATTTTAATTAGAGGGTACAATTGAAAAAAAGCAACTAATATTGCATTGAAAATCGTAAATGACATTTATTTTGAGGCAAATTATCTTTGCTAAAGTGACTATTATTATGAGATGGAGGGAGTAGCAGATAACTTACGGTGGATAAACTCACAGTAAGTGTTTGATACTACTAACTTATAGCATTTTTTATTAGATTATAGTAGTATTTTTTTTCCAAATATTATAGCATTTTTGTTTAAGCTTATAGTAGCAACGCTTGGACTCATAGCATTTTTGTGATTTTATATTTATAAGTTAATTCAATTGTTAATTTTATCAAACACTTTGAATTCGTCCGAGGCTGATTCGTCGCAGCGGTAGAAATGCTGTTTATGGACACCCGGTTGCCGGTTCGATCCCCACTGGGTGTCGAACCTTGGTTTTTCCATTTGTTTGTGTGTGTTAGGTTCTGACACTTGCCAGTCCGACCATTAGACAAAAAAAACACTTTGAATTCAATTGATATACACACTAATGTATTTGCTATCCACTAGCTTATTTGCTTTATTTTAATCAAATATGACCTTAAATTAGTGGAAAATGGATGCAATATATCAAGTATCATTGTTTGAATAGTATAAAACTGGACGGAACAAAATAGAATACGTTGTTATGCATTCCATTACATACTCTTGTTAGTCAATAATATTTTACAAATTCCTACACATCGAGTTTGTAAAACAAATGCAACAAAAATCAAAAGCTAAAACATCCAAAATTTATTTTGAGGCCTAGAGAGTATCGATTACGAAAATACCCAATGTGCACATTTTTTCTTTTAAAAAAAAATTCTATGCACAATGGGTACTTTCGTAATCTCCAAAAGGCGTATTTTGATTGTAGTTTCTTCTATGCACAATGCCTACAAAACATATTTTGCATCCATCTTCGTCAGCCAGTTTTCCATCTTATTGGCACAAATAGAAGCAAGACCACACCAAATAGAAGAGTTGATTAGCCTTCATGATTGTGTGGCTTTGCTTCTGGATGAGGCACAAATAGAGCATGACCACACGCAATAAAATTCAACATAAAACCAACGCTAAATTTTGCAATTCCACAAAAAATATAGAATCGGTTATGTCTTCTAGATTCTCTGCATATGCCTATAGCAATTTGTATGAACTTTCCTATACAAAATACAATGACAGTTTCTTCTCTCCTCCATGTATGTAGTCAGCGTTCAGTGACAGATTCAAAAAATTGAAGCATAAGACACAATATTCATATACTCTCTTCACAATAAAATATAAGTAAAATAAATTATTTACACAATTATTATGATAAGTAGTTATTTATATTTATTCTTGTTAATATCATTTAAAAATTCAACTTTATTATCAAAATCCAAAATTATCCCATCTCATTTAATTGCATAAGGTCAATGACTTTCATGTTCAATATTAAATACCGAACATCAAATAAAGGGCATTTTTTGTATACTTTATTACAATTTTTACTTACTTTTTTTTTAATTTTCTTCTTATATTTTGTTACAACTTACTAGTATGTGTCAAAATTTGTTTATATTTTCTTATAAAGGGAGGAAGTACATCACAATTATTCTGGTATTTTTGGTAGTATCAAAACATTGATTTCTCATTATTAATTCTTCGAAGTATTGAGATCCATTTAAGGGATCAATCTCTCTCAATAAATATTTTTCCATTCACACCGATCAGTGATCAAACCCAAAATCAAATAATTAAGAGTCTCAAATATCTATCGCTCCTTTCGCATCATGTCGGTTCGAGACTCCTTTTTTTAGCTACAATAAAGTTATCCTCTTTTGTCCCTCGCCACATTCGACTTCCGTCATGTATTTATTTATTTCCATAATAATTCGCACATACATACACAGTATAAAGATGTTGCATATCACGCGCTGTTTAAATTTTAACGGAAATTCCGAAACAACATTACACCGTGTCACTATCACACTGACTATCTCATCACATCGTTCAAGCTTTTCAAACCACACACTAGTTACACTAACACCACCAACCACCACAATTCGCCGATCAATGCCGTCGAACGAGCTCCGCTACACATCGCCGCCGAAAGCAACGGCCAATTCCAATTCTAATTCCAATTCCAATTCATCCGTCGTGTACGAAGACGAGGGATGGTTATGGAACCAAATCAAAGCGGAGGCACGCCGCGACGCTGAGTCAGAACCTGCGTTGGCGAGTTACCTCTACTCGACGATTCTCTCTCACTCGTCTTTGGAACGATCACTGTCGTTTCACCTTGGTAACAAGCTCTGTTCCTCTACTCTCCTTTCCACACTCCTCTACGACCTCTTCCTCAACGCCTTTTCAACTGATCCCTCCCTCAGCTCCGCCGCTGTCGCTGACCTCCGCGCAGCTCGTGAACGTGACCCTGCTTGCATCTCCTACTCTCACTGCCTCCTCAATTATAAGGGCTTCCTCGCTTGCCAGGTTTCTAATTACGCAATTTTAGGGTTTTAGCTTTTTACCAAGCCCTGATTGTTCAATTTTTAGGGTTTTATGTTGTTTCCAGTCCTAATTATTCGTTTTCAGTGTTTTTATGTTTTTTCATCAACCGTAGTTCCTCAATTTTAGGGTTTTCAGTTTTTACAAAACCCTAATTCTTCAATTTTAGGGTTTTCTATTTTTTCCAATCCTAATTATTCAATTTCAGGGTTTTTATGTGATATATTTGGATTCTAGGGAGATAACTGAAGAATACCACTAGCTAAATGTAACTAAAAGATGAAAATTGAATGCAACCTAATTCATTACAGTATTGTGTAACAACTAACAATACTGTAACAATTTATGTTTTTACCAACACTAGTTCTTCAATTCGCAATTTGCACTTGTTTTTTATCCTTCTGAATTGCTTTGTGATTGTGAGCACGTGACTGTTGCAGGCGCACCGAATAGCGCACCTATTATGGCGGCAGTCAAGGCGGCCGCTAGCGCTGGCTCTACATTCTCGTGTGGCTGATGTGTTTGCAGTGGATATTCACCCGGCAGCGAGAATAGGAAAGGGGGTTCTTTTTGACCATGCGACAGGGGTGGTGGTGGGAGAAACGGCTGTGATTGGCAACAACGTGTCGATTCTGCACCACGTCACACTGGGTGGGACAGGGAAGGTTGGTGGCGACCGCCATCCCAAAATTGGGGATGGAGTGCTTATCGGTGCTGGTGCTACCATTCTAGGAAATGTTAAGATTGGGGAAGGTGCCAAAATTGGTGCTGGGTCGGTGGTTTTGATCGACGTGCCTCCGCAGACCACCGCAGTTGGGAATCCGGCGAGGTTGGTTGGTGGTAAGGAGAAGCCATCCAAGCATGAAGATGTACCTGGGGAGTCTATGGACCATACCTCATTCATCTCTGAATGGTCTGATTATATCATTTGAATTTCCAGGGAGAATAATTGAAATCAAACACTTGATGTTGGAATTGCATGGCTTTAGAAGCAAGTTTGCTTTTCTGTCTCGTGTTTTCTGATTTTGTAGTTGTATTATTGTATTGAGAGATTGGATTTTGCAGTGACTGACTAAGTAGTCACTACTATACTTTGTAAGCCAACCTGTAATTTAACTGTAATAATGAGGCTACGCTGGTTACTGTCTTACTGATATGAAAATTTTGGTTACTGCATTAATGAATGGAAATTTTGGCAGTCTTTGAGAAAGCCAATACAAATCCATGTTTTTTGTCAAAGGAATGATCATAGGATTTAACCTTATATTGAAAGTGGTTTTTATTATTGTTTATCCCTAATCAAGTTTTGAACTGCTTTATATTCACCGTCTAAAAAAACATTGTCCATGTTTTTAATGAATGGACAGTTTTTTCTAGACATCTCCTATCTCCCGATCGTAATCACCCATTTCCTCTTGGGTTTTTTTTTTGAGTACCCCCCCCCCCCCCCAATCAACTCTCATCTACCCCTATCATCCCTTTGAAAATACCAAAATACCCTTAAAATTTTGACAAAATTACAAAACATTTACCATTTCTTATTTGCATCCGTTTGACCAGAAATTTACCAGAGATTATCGGATTTACCCTTCAGAGCTATATCCGATTTCCAGTTCGGATTTACGCATCGGATCTACGTACTTCCGATCCCCAAGAGACTGCGCAAACAGTAAGTCGGATTTAGCTAAATCCGATTCTCCCATCGTATTTACCTATATCCGATTTCCCATCGGATATAGGTAGATCCGCTTTGGTGTCGCAACCAAATATAATCTTATCTCTAGAACCCCTTTTACCTCCAGGTTTGTCAGATCTTACGATGATAACCACAACTCCAATACGCCTCTCAACCGCGTTAGCCCACTCTTCAACATCCTGGTGTGTAGAAAAAATCTACAAAATAGAAAAAATAGATAAATGTTGCGTACTTAATTAATTAAATATCTACCAAACTTTGATCAAGAAAATTGGTTTGAAAAATATACCCTCTCCGTCCAGAATGCCTCTGTAGTGTCTACCACGAAAGGAACGACCTGCGACTCTGTATGCACAATATCTGTTTCAAAATAGAAGAACAGTTATAAAGAAAATAATTTAAAAAAAAAAACAAAGCGGATTTACGTGCCTTCAAACGTAAATCCGCTTTGTATTTTTTTACAAATCGGATATACCCTCATCCAGGTATATCCGATTTATTAAACGATAAAAGCGGATTTAGGTAAATTCGATTGCGCATCGGATTTAGCTAAATCTGATTTATTAATATTTCGCTTTCTAGACTGAATTAAATTGTCAAATCGGATTTATCTGTCAGTTTGATAGATCCGATTTGACTTATGCGTGGAATTTTAAGTATTTAAAGCCAATCGGATTTACCTTCCATTTAGGTAAATTCGATTTCCAGATTAAGTGGTCTCCCACCAGAGAATCTTCCAAAAGTCAATTTTTGTAATTTATGTCAGGGGTATTTTTGGGATTACGATTTTGGGTGGGGGTAGATGGAAGCTGATGGGGGGTATAAAAAAAAACCCTTTCCTCTTTCTCTCCACTTTTATTGGTTTAGTATTAGTTTGCTTTGCATTCTAGGCAGTCCAAAGTCTATTTTCTACGAGTAAAATAAAGACTAGTATAATTTAAAATTGGTTGAATTCACTAACTAATATCTATCTCAAAAGCATAGCATTTTTTGGGTATATATATAAATAGAAATAGAACCCCTAAAATACAGTACCACAAATCCAACATGCGGTTTGCATGGATTGTTCATTCTCAATTCTTGATACGCAGCCAGAACAATTCCACTAAATTTTCTCCATCATCTTCTCCCATCAAAGTAAATATCATAAAACACAAGAATCAACACATTAACAACATTACCATGAAACATGGAGGACACTCAAGCTCAACATAAAAAAGAAAAACAAGAAGAAGAAAATCGTTTATTACAAAGCGAATGTGAATCAATATCATTAACCACACCACTATCTTCACCAACAAAACACCTAGGTAATGAAAATGAAGATGACTTTGTGTATGCAGCAAAGGATAAGATCCATATATTTGATTTGGAGTCAGCAAGCGGCGGCACCACCGGGTCAACGGTGGTGCCACCGTTTTCATGGAAGAAGCTATGGTTATTCACAGGACCAGGATTGTTAATGAGTGTAGCGTTTTTGGATCCAGGGAATCTTGAAGGGGATCTTCAAGCTGGTGCAATTGCAGGGTATTCATTGCTTTGGCTTTTGATGTGGTCAACTATTATGGGACTTTTAATACAGCTTTTGTCTGCTAGACTCGGCGTTGCGACGGGGCGACACCTGGCGGAATTGTGTAGGGAGGAATATTGTAATTGGGCTAGGTTGGTTTTGTGGTTACTTGCTGAGTTGGCTTTGATTGCTGCTGATATTCAAGAGGTTATTGGTAGTGCTATTGCTATTAAGATTCTTAGTCATGGTGTTCTTCCTATTTGGGCTGGTGTTGTAATCACAGCCTTTGATTGGTAAGCTTTTTACCATATTTTATTTTATTATACGGTGACATTCATGTAATGTAACATGTTGTTCTCCAAAATGTATTAAAGACATGTACTTTTTTTACTTGAATATCAAAGCCTAGCTTGTATTATAGATATAAATAAATCAAAATATTGACTAGGTGGTCTAACGCTTCAAGTGGTTTATAGTGATCAAACACTTGAAAATTGTTTCAAACTCTAATGACGTCTGACATTGCCTCTGTAAGCATAAGTTTATGGTTCTTCATGTCCGCACGCCCTCAACAATGACCTAATCAGGGGTCGGTTTGACAAAAAAAACAACACAAAATTTGACCATGTTAAAGTTTTAGCATCCATATTTGCCTTTGTTGTTTTTGGTTGAACCTGTGCCAATTAAGACACTATTGAGAATCGTGTGGACATAGAAGAACATAAATTTCTACTTATGAGCGGGAGGGCCGGTCATCGTTGAAGTTTGAAGCGATTTTCAAACACCTGACCACTGTAAACCAGTTGAAGCATTGAACCACCGTAGTCATCGCCTAATTTACATGTTTTATTTTGTGTTATATATCACCATAAATTTATTAAAAGAAAAACAAACAAAAATATGGGGACATAAGTTTACACATGTTTTATTTGATAATAGTAAGGTAAAAAAATGTTTTTTTTTTCTTTTGTTGAACAGTTTCTTCTTTCTATTCCTTGAGAATTATGGAGTGAGAAAGTTGGAAGGTGTTTTCGCAGTTTTCATAGGAACTATGGCCTTTTCATTTGCATGGATGTTCTTTGATACAAAGCCAAATGAAGAAGAACTTCTCATGGGTAAAAATTCATCTCATTGAAACCATTATACCACTAAATTCATTTTATACAGTTAACATACAATTTAATACATACTTCTTGAATTACAGGTCTATTAATCCCAAGAGTAAACTCAAAAACACTTCGCCAAGCAGTAGAAATTGTAGGCTGTGTTATAACACCACACAACGTATTCCTTCATTCAGCATTAGTACAATCAAGAGACATTGATATCAGAAACAAAGGACAAGTTCAAGAAGCTATAAATTACTACTCAATAGAATCATCAATAGCACTATTAATAACCTTAGTGATAAATCTATTTGTGATTAGTGTTTTTGCAAGAGTATTCTATGGTACAGAAGAAGCCAAAAACATAGGATTAGTAAATGCAGGTCAATATCTTGAAGATAGATATGGAGGAGGATTATTTCCTATACTTTATATATGGGGTATTGGTTTATTAGCAGCTGGTCAAAGTAGTACTATTACTGGTACTTATGCAGGACAGTTTATAACAGAAGGTTTTCTTAAACTTAATATTAAAAAATGGTTGAGGGCTTTGATTACTAGAAGTTGTGCAATTGTTCCAACTATGATTGTTGCTATTGTTTTTAATACTTCAGAAGGTTCTTTGGATACTTTGAATGAATGGCTTAATGTTCTTCAAGCAATACAAATTCCTTTTGCACTTATTCCCCTTCTTACTTTGGTGTCTAAAGAAGAGGTCATGGGTTCCTTCAGAATTGGCCCTGTAGTTGAGGTAATTAAGTTTCCCATCTAATCTTTACTTAATTTTTAGCCTTGTTTGGATAAACAATTTAATTAATGGCTTATAGTTTAAGCGTTTAACATATAAGCGCTTATGTATAAGTTATTTTTATAGTAAAAAAACTGGTAAAATAGTACCCGAGGTCCTTTGAGTTTAATTAAAATCTCGGATTCTTCCTTTATGTCTGTTTTTTTCTCATTTAAGTCTTTTATGTTTCCATTTATGTTTCAAATTGGTTCTTTATGTTCGAGATTTGTCCTCCTTGTTTCTGTTTATGCTTCAAATTGATCCTTTGTGTTTCTGTCTTAAATTGGTTCTTATAAACAGAACACATGAAAGACTGATTTGACATTTGAAACATAAATAAAAACATAAGAGCATCTTTAATGAGGGTAAATTAAATGGGTAAACTAAAATGATTTTTTGTGGGTCCAAACAGCCACGTAGGATTTAAGCAATTTTTAGTTGACTCAAGTGGTTTTTGCTCCAATGAGAGTTATTTATAAGGAACCGAACTTGACCCCACTTATTCATATTTTTTATTTGTTGATGAGAGAGAAAGAATTCTTTTTTATTGTTAGTTTACTCATCTTGTGGGTGTGCTATTTCACTACCATCAACTAATATTTTAGTTTACTTGATGCCACCTACATCAACTATAGTGGTGAAAAGAAGAAAATGATTGAACTAACTATAAGAAACTTTCATAGTTGCTTGTATTAAAGATGCTCTAAAAGACTTAAATGAGAAAAAAAACTTAAAGGACGAATCCGAAATTTTAAATAAACTTAAAAAACCTAAAGCCTAAATTTGCCTAAAAAATAAAATAAACTCCAATGTTTTTTACATAAGCTATCCTTAAGAACTTGTGGAAATAAGGTGAAAACATCTTATGAAAATGTAAAAATTGTTTATATAAACTTTCCCAAACAGTCTTATAAGTGCTTATGAGTTATGTCAGTAGATAAATCCAAATAAGTCGATTCAAACTATCTCAAACTTAAATGCTAATTTATTCAACTATCTTTAACTTTGTCAATTTTTGTGATGCAGAGGGTGGCATGGACAGTGGCAGTGCTTGTAATAGTGGTTTATGGATATATGTTATTAGATTTCTTCCTTTCAGAAGTGAAGGGAGTGTTGTTTGGTTTTTTAGTGTTCTTTGGTGCAGCAGCATGGATTTTGTTTATTGTATATCTTGTAAAACATAGTGGTGCTATTCATTCAATCTTGGTCAGGTCCTCAAATACCCAAGGCTTTTCCCTTGCAGGAAACTAGCCAGAAAATTCACACCATTTTTTGGGGATAAAAAAGATTGAAGAGGAATGCTAGCAATAATTTTTTTTTTTACACTCAAGCACATTTTAATGATTAGTTTAATTTTCATAAAGTTAGTTTAGTTGTTTTGTATATTAATCTTATTAGAAAAATGTGTTTAAAAGCATGTCAAAAAGGGTGTTGTTATTTTTTTTGACTAAAAAGGATATTCATTCATTCAAATTGATAGATTACATCGATGATAATACAAACTCAAAATCGCTAAAACACAAAGGATGAATCTGCGAACAAAATCACAGCACCCAAGTTAATAGCATAAAACAGCAAAATGCCTACAAATGTGACAAAATAAAAGTCACCGAAATACCCATGCCTCCGAATTTGTAACTTTGAGGCCCTAGTCATTGATTGAATTTGCAATAGGTTGAAGTTGATTTGTCGGTTTGAACCAAACAAACCGCAACAAGACGGGAAATCAAAAACACCGCAACAAGATGGGAAGTCAAAAACGCCGCACCAAGACGACAAACAGCAATAACGCCACACCCAACAACTGACGAAATATAGAAAAAAGACAAAATCGAAACTAGATCTATGTGATAACCACTTATTTAGACGACAAGACGGGAAAAACAATATAGAGGGGTGATTCTAGGCCATAAACGGACCTAAAACCACCCGCTTTGGTGATGATCCAGAAAGAAGAGAAGAGTGAGAGAAAATTGAGATAGACGGCTAGAGTTTTTTTATATGCTAATTAATAACAAATAAACATAAAAAAAGAGGTGTTGTTATGTTGTTGCAAGTTGCAAGTTTCAACTTTCCAAGTATGTTAGAGAGTCTTATTTGCAATTTTGATACATTAATTAGGGACCGCCAACGTCTCACACATTAAAGACAAAAATGACTATTTACCCTAAAATAATGTTGTCTTCTTTAGCTACAAGGAAGTAAAATAATGTGTCTATATCATGTAAGAAATATAGTGCTCAATACAACAAATTACCTTAGAAATTACAAATGATGTTTGAGTCAAATTAAAAGTGCTAATAAGCTAACTCCACATTGGATTGAGGAAACGAGGGAGTCGTTTTGGACAAAGTCTCTTTTCTTACAATAATCCATTTTCTTATTTCCAAAATGAAAGCCATAATTACTAAGATGGCAATAGTAACTCCATAAGCAAGAAACCACTTAGATCCTTCCCCTCCTAAATGAAGTCCATAAAAGGTGTTAACAACTCCAAACAAGATCAAAATTCTCCCCACATTATGATGGTATAAATTCCAATACTTCCGTATCTTCGATTCCACTCCCGGTCGTAATTTAATCGCCAATACCTAACAAAATTGACAACGTTGACATGGTTAGATTGAATATTTTCAGTGGTTATCGTGTTCCAACTCGGAATTGCGTATCTGAGTTTACGAGTAGTGATACGGAACAAAAAAAGAAATTAGAAAAATAAGTTAAAGACAAATAACCTAACCTGGAGGAATCCAAGGACGATAATGAGGATTGCTATATTTTTATGATGAGTGACACTAGCATCAAGTTTCTTAGACAAGGCGAGTCCACAAAAAATTCCAGCAACGCCAGCTAGAAATCCTAATACTTGAATGGAAGCATGCATGTAAAACCAAATGGGATCCCATTGCTTGAAATAGCGTGCAGTTATAAATCCTATTATCATTAGAATGCTCCATCCAGCAGCGTTCAGAATGCCATGGCTTCTTTGAAGATTTAGGTTAGAAATTCTCTTTGTTGTACCTTTTGCAACAGACCCAATACTACAAGTTAAAACTCAGATAGATTGAAGGTATATATATATATATATATATATATATATATATATATATATATATATATATATAAAATACTGAAAAGCTAACTTTTATATATAATAAATGCATAATTCACTAACCTTTTGAATAATCTATGACTAAGGATATCTGACCACTATGCATGGCCAAGGAATAATCAGGATATTCAGGAAATACACCATTTGGTCCAATGGCAAATAACAGATTTGAAGATGGTTGACTAGTTTTCAATTGGAAGATCATATAGACTAGTGAATTACCAGCTGGATTTAATGATGCATTCATATAATAAAGATCTCCTTTATCATGAATAACTTGTTCTTGTGATTTTCCACCTAAATAATACATTTTCATTCCCCCTGCACCTGATGATGGCATCCACCCTACAAAAGCAGTAGAACCCACCATGTTTCCATCTTTTGAAAACCCTATTGCTGCATAAGCTTTTGTGTTTGAAGGAAATGATAATATGAAACTCCACACATCTGATGAAGCCTTTGCATACTGTTATCACAAAATTTAGTTATCTCAAAATATATAACAATCATTAGCAACAGTAACATAACGATTCCTCTCAGAAGAAGAGGTATAAGAGGAAAACAATTTGGAATTGAATGTCATATGGTCGGTAGCAGGTAGCAACAGTAATCATGAATACATGTCATGTGTACTTCACAAAAAAAATGTTGTCCATGTTTCACGTAATTGTGAAACAATTTTGTCGGTGGATGTCGGCCGCTAGATGGAGATCGAATGGATCATATTTTAACTGTATCAAATCCAATTTAAAATATGAGCCATCGGATCTTTATCTTACGGCTGAGATCGCAATTGCTGAAAATTTAAACATACTCTAAGGATGAAATTGTGATCGCTCCAAACAGGACTACACAGAAGTGATCTTGTATCAAAAGGGATAGGTTGTTGAATTTGCACTAAATTAGAGGCACATGAATCTTGAGAAGTCACAAGGGTTGATGAACTACAGAGGATTGTGAGAAAGATTAATAAGCAAAGACATATCAGCTTCATTTTTGTGGGGAAGGGTGACAAGAATCAAAGACAATGTAAGTAAACTAATTTATAGTTGAAGATTATAAATGTTAATATAAGTTATTGTATTATATAATTATTTATCTTTGGAGTTAACGAGCTATTTGGTAATTGGAATTGTTTGCTGGCTGGAAAAGGACATACAGATACTGTTACGGTTGCATTCAAATTGATATATTAATCGAACTGCGTAGGATGTTTTGTTGCCAGAAAATTAATTAAAGAGAGATTAATTAGCATTTGTGAGTTAAAGAAGACTTACTTTTTGGAATTACTGTATTGTACTAGCATTAGCAAGCTACTTCTCAGTGTACTTTCCTTTTGATAAGAAATTAAGACTTGAATTTCTGACTGCTACTTATCTAATATAAAATTATTGACTCTTACAAGTCACTTTCTTTTTCGACACTGACACAGCCATGTAGACACCATTTTTAATTTGAAAAATAGAAGTAATGAAGTGCCAATATCAGTGTCGGCTACACATGTCGAACACGTCTTCAATTCGAAGTATCGGTTCTATGCTACAAAGTCTTATACACTTCTACACACCTTGTATGAAAGATTGCTAACAAAATTTAAAAGAAAGCTACACAAGTGTCTCCCTTGCACAGTATGAGATGTCTAAGCAAAAATGCACAAGTAACAACATTAGAGGTGTGATGGATATATTAGACATTTGGGATCCTTGTTTGGCCAGTGTATCAACTTGTTCATTTGCCTCTCAACTTTTTGTGTTACAAAAAATAGGAAAAATGTGTGGTACAATTACCGAAATAGACATTTTCCATATTAACTTTTCCTGACTATTTTTTTATTTACATAAGTTTTTTTATTCGAAAAAAGTTTAGGAGAGTTAGGTATCGGGGCTTACCCAACCAAAGATAGTCTCAACTCACAAATAACGTTTACAAACGTACTTTCATATTACCATCAACGAGCTCTTCACTTTGGTAGCAAATTTGAACCAATTTCATTGGGTTATATACATATCTGCATCAATTTCATTACAAAATTTGAACCAATTTCATTAGCAAATTTGAACCAATTTCAATTGATACATGTTATGGTTTTCTTGAGTTGGAATACCAACTTGGGTGACCTTGGATTGTAATATTGATGCTTGATTGTGTTTGGAATTGTATAATATTTGTGTGAAAATCCATGAGAATGAAAGTAGTAATTGTTCTTGTTTGGGTTGTAATTGCATGCTTTGTGATGTTTGAAATGATTGTGTGATGGTTAGGGTAGGTTATGAGCAATTGGAATGGAGATTAGAACACAAAATCAGTTTTTCTGTAGTCTGCTACGGTGACACGGATCGTGTCACTTTGACACGGGCACCCGTGTCATATTCTGACTGTGGGAGATTCTCGGTAGCCTTCCAATTTGTTTCGCTCATAACTTTTGATCCGGAACTCTGATTTAGGTGTTTTCGGATGCATTGGAAAGCTAACAAAAATATCTACACATATAAATGAATTTTGGACTGTGTTTTTATCTTGATTCCAAAAGAACTCCTACACTACCCCCATCCCTTATGCTCTATGTGCTCGTTTGCTAGTACAAGTGACTCTATTCGATTTATTAATTGAATGACTTGTTTATGTGCAATTGATGGAGGAATAATTATCCAACTTGGGATGGTTGAATCCTTGTTTGATTAAAAAACCAAGAGCAAAGAACTACACTATATCTATGTGTGTGTGTGTATATATATATATATATATATATATATATAAATATATATATAAATGAACTTAAGGACTATGTGACGTGCTTGGGAGGGGTGTCATGAACCTAAACTCAAGGCCCAGAGGTTTAACTCAACAAATGTTGAGTGCGGGTTCCCCAACGAGACGTTGATAGCATTTATATATGTAAGACTATTGTGGTAGGGGGATGCGTCATCGGTAATAATTAAAAGACACCGTGAGAATATTTATTGAGAGGTGCCGCCCGAAGGACTTACTGAGATTTCGTTAAAATCTCACCCTTTTATTTTATTGTGGTTTTCAGATAAGCACATATAGTCGAGGTATTCGAAGTGAAGACGTTTTGGCTCACGGTTCTGAAAGTGAAAAATTATGTATTATGTATTTGGAGAAATATGTGTACAATTAATATATTATGTATTTTGAGTATATGTATTGTAAGCTTTGAAGTGTTTTGATACATGAAAATGTCTCCATATTTCAAAGAGGTTAATTAAGTTTTATGATGGATTTTCTAAAGCAAAAAGGATTTTAGAGCATATTGAAAGTGGAAGGGATATTTTCTCTATGGTTATGAACTTTTGAAAGGAAAAATATACATTTATATTATATATGTATTGCTACTAAGTTAGTAAAAAGGGTTTTTGAAGTCCAAGAGACTATTTGATATTATGTAAGTTTGTTGTACAAATAAGCTTTTGTATATTAAATAGAAACAAGGGTTATGACACGAAAATCAATGGACTTTGGACTTATGTTTTTCTAAAAATTATAGTTTTATGGCGTTTTCACTCTAAAGTTATTAGTAGACATTTTAATAGTACTAATGGTATTGGAAACTCTATATTTGTATTTTTAGTAACACTGGATTTGAATAACTTTTATGATGTATTTCAAGCTATCTTCTTCAAAAGCATTTGGTATTTTGATTAATCAAAGACTTAAAGAAATAGTTTTCTTATTTACCATACATATATTTCTATCTATGATGAGTTGGCTGTTTTTTTTTACCCCCCCATTGTACTCCATACCCCCCAAATTGACCAAACGGACCAAAATACCCCTAAAACAATGTTAAAAAACGAAATCATTCCTCAATCCATCATATTTACGGAAAAAATAAGTTTTTTTCCCTAAACTTCTCAGAAAGTTTTCCGGAAATACCATTTTTTGAGGTATTTTCGGAAGGTTAATTTCCAGGGAATTCTGGAAGATTAATTTCCAGGTATTTCCGTAAATTTTAAAAAAATATTTTTTTTAAATTAAAAAAATTTACGCGAGTGACTCTTTCGATTTCTTGAAAAAGATTTCTGGTTTAGTATCGGAAGGATACTCATGGTTGTTTGGTTGAGTTTTTGAGAGTCGAATTTAATTCGTTCAGTCCAAAAACGCTTACGCGTTCTCTGATATTCAAATGAAGGTAAATACTAATATTTGAAGTCGACTAAAAGATTAGGGATGTTACACTTAAAATATTACAAATGATAGTATTTAGCAAAATAAAATATCAAAAAATATTATTAGTTATGTATATGTTTAATGAATTTATTTTTTTAAAGTTAGATATACTCAAAATTATAATAATAATAACTAGTAATAAATAATTATATATATATATATATAACAATACATATTTTTAATTTCTTTTTAATATTTTATATTTAAATATTTTTACTATCATACATTTTTATTTTATATTCACACAACGCACACGAATATACAATTTATAACTCATTCCATTTCATTTGTAAAAAAAGAATTGGGGCACAAGTAAAAACCCCAATTCTAGTGTATTTTTGTTTAGTCTAGTTTCCTAGTAAATAAGTGTGGTGTGTTCTCTGCAACCTTTCATAGAAGGTGGGTAGAGCTCACACATATGATGCTGAAACTAGATTCTATTCATAAAGCTTTTTAACTATAACAAAAAAGATTACAAATGAAACTCAAGAGCTCCCAAAGGAAAATCAATGGTGAACCAATTTCAATATAAAATATCTTTGAAAAAAATTAGTCGACTTTACTTGACAATCCAGTCTCAAAAATAACTGCAATAGAAAACAATACGACAAGCACAATTCCATAAGCGACCGACCATCCACCCACTTCTTCTTTGCCTAGATGGATTCCATAGAAAATGTTAGGTATGGCAAGTATGATTACTATTCTCCCTATATTACGATGATATCTTATCTTATATATAAATCTTGTGGAGTCTTAAGCTCCATTTGGCGCCAAGACTCCCAGCCCCCTCACCCTACCCCCCCCACCCTCACCCCTCTCCCCCTACCCCCACCCCTCCCCCTACCATCTATTTTTTTATATCCCCCTCCCCTTCTCCTCATTTTTTCTTTATCTTTTTTTTTAAATATTTAAGAGTAAACTAAAATATAGGGAAAAAAATAGGATCTATAAATACGTGTAGTTTATTTCTCGACAGTTGGATTGGTGACAAATAAAATTTAATTTCGTGATAAATTATATAAGGTGTGATGTTAGCCAGTGTGTTTTGAGCTACTTTAAAGTCTGAAAAGAAATTTAGTTGTTCATATACGCAAAGTTTGTTGAAAGGAAATAGCAATGCAAAACAGTGTATTTTGGGGTACTTAAGTAGTCGGAAAAAAATAAACTGTTCAAATAGACATAGTTTGTTCCTCAATAACCCGTTTGGTGAAGAAAAAATTTCATAACATATTTATGCAAACTACGATGCTAAGTAGTGTATTTTTTATGCTTTAGTGATCGTAATAGTATGTTTTTTGATGCTTTAGTGTTTGCAAAAAAATTCAAGTATTCAAATATGCAAAATTTGTACCTCAAAAACTGGTTTGGTGAAAAAAAAAATAATTTTGTGACAAAATACATAAAGTGTGATGATAAGCATTGCGTTTTGAGCTACTTTAGTGTTTGAAAAAAAATTAACCGTTCAAATACTCAAAGTTCATTCATCAATATCAATTCTTTTAAGTATTCGAATACGCAAAGTTTGTTCCTCAGTGATCGGTTTGCTGAAAAAAATTATTTCAAAACGAAATGTGTAAAGTATGATGCTAAGTAGTGTTTTTTTATGCTTTGGTGTTCGTAAAAAAAATCAACTATTCAAATATGCAAACTTTGTGTCTCAATAACCGATTTGGTGAAAAAAAATATAATTTCGTGACAAAATAGATAAAACGTGTTGCTAAGCAGCATGTTTTGGGGTACGTTAGTGTGCGAAAAAAAATTTAACCGATCAAATACTCAGAGTTCATTCCTCAATAACTGATTTGGTGAAAAAAATAATAATTTCGTGACAAATATGTACACACTCTATTTTAGTTTTAAAGTTTGCAATCGTCTTTTTTATTACATATTTTATTTAATTCATACTTACCTTCAATTTAAACAATATTTTCTCATGTAGTATGTTTTTGGATGTTTTAGTGATCGCAATAGTATGTTTTTTGATGCTTTAGTGTTTGCAAAAAATCCAATGATTCTAATATGCAAATTTTGTGCCTCAAAAACCGGTTTGGTGAAAAAAATATAATTTCATGACCAAATACATAGTGTGATGCTAAACAGCGTGTTTTTGAGGTACTTTAGCATTCAAATGATCAACAAATGAGACTTTTTCATATTACAATTTTAAAAACAAATTTTAACAAGACAGAAATTTCGTATTAACTGAAGTTTTTACCCCGTGCGACGCACGGATCCACGCGCCAGTAAGTTCCAACATTTTCTCGATTTTGCTTCCTTCTTTGGTCGAACAAGAAAAGCCATTATCTATAGAAAAAACAAATACACCAAATTATTACGTGTTTTAATTCAAACATAGAGACAGATATCAAGTACACAATAATGAAAAATGTGATGCTTAAATGGAGATCCTTATATAAATTCTAGATAATAATACTTTTTAAATAAGGATAAAAATGAATGTGGTCAAAAAAATAAATAAAAATAAAAAACTAATAAATAAAGGTGTAAACATAATAAAAAAGGTTCACATCTCTACCTCGGTATCATTAAAATATATTTTATATATGTATAATTATTTAATTTCTTGCAAGAAAAAAGTTGAAGATAAGGATGAAGATAGAAGTTGAATCAAAGATGCAACATGTCCTTGATAACCTCGAATATCTTGCAAGAAAAAAAGGATATACTAGGTTGGAAAGAGCCTGCTGGTAGTTTTGATGTTGGATCAAGTTGCGAAGTATCACCAAAATTGCATTCAACATTTTTCTAGTGGAATCTGTTCTATATGGCAGAGATGTTGACAAAGAAATTATCTGAGTTGAGATGCTTTAAATAATTTCATTAGTGGGTATGTGTAAGACCACCCTTGCCAGCAAATAATTGCCAGCAATGTTCTTCTTCTAATTGCTCTAATTGATGAATTTTATTTCAAAGCTAGATTGAAGCCACTTTCTTGATGTGTGTAGTGATAAAATTTTTGCTTTCCTAAGCCCGTATCAATAAGGACTCTGCAAAGCTTCCCATTGCAAGTAGTTTTCATTCCAAATGTCATCCAAATTGTTCCGGACTGGGCCAAGTCCATGTCAGTCTTAAGCCCAACAACAGCCCAACAAGGGCATCACAGAGCGCAGACTAGGCGATCCATGCGCTGTAGCTAATCAACGGCCAAGATCGAACAAGCAGATCCAACGACACACAACGAGCCAATCCATCCACACGCTAGCAACCAAGGCACCCCACTTGGCGCCTTTAAATACCAGCTCAGCTGCTGGCACATGTATGTTTTGGACCTCTTACTGACTTCTGTTTGCTGACTTTGGTATCAGAGTGTCTGTTGTGCGAAAATGTGATGTGCAAGTATACACAATCGCAACAAGTAATATATTGATAAGTAAAGTTCGTTCCCACAGGGATTGGAATTAATCTAAGAAGTTTAAGTGATTAGAATCTTAGTGAAAAGAATTAAGTAACAAGTAAAGGTAAAGAGTTGTAAACATCATAAGTTGTGATAAAACAGTATTACGTTTGCAGTGATTAAAGGTGAGTTGGATAGCTCAGTAGTTGTGTAAATTCCCAAGAGTAATGTTCAGATAATATTAGACGCTGTAGCGTTAAGCGCTGTAGCGCTTCAGAATCAGTAGACGCTGTAGCGCCTTGGTGGCGTGCCTTTCAGTCACTTTCGTCAGGGCTATGTTACAAGACTCCTATGTCTAGGCTCTAAATAAGTTTTACCCCTGTATATTAAGCTCTTACAACATTTGCCTTATGAACTATTACTCCCCTATGTCTAGAGTTAAGTAGTGCTTCCTTTAAATGTCTTTAAAGGGTTTTCATTCATATTATTCCTTGAGTTCTCTTTGTGAACCATGTCTGTACCCACAAAGTTACCTTGTTTTAGTTGATCATTCCCAAACCAAGATTGAAAGTATTATGACACAAGGAATAAAACACAAACATCATAATATTATACAAAAGTTACTCAAGGTTCATTACATACTAAGAACAATCCAACTACAACAAAGTTAGCTCATCACAAGTTCCATCAACATAATACAACTAGAGAGTATGTATTACCGTATGAAGACAAGAGAAGAGTGGTTGCAAAAAATACACTCCAATGATCCCACGTCGCATACAAGAGATGAAGTTAAGGCGTGAGCAAAACCTTGAGTGAAGATTAGAAAACTATGCTAAAAATAAAAGCTTAAAAGTAGTGTGTCAATGGAGAATGGCTACTACGTATGTTCTGTCGTTTTTTCTCAAGCTACCACTACTTGTCTACGTAAGTTACCTCCTAGAGAAGCAATCTTAATTAATTAATTATTAACTAAGTCTTAATAGAATAATAATATTACATGATGATTATTAGACTTAGATATTATCCTTAAAGTACTTTACAAAAAGTGCTAATGATGGAATACAACAACTATCACATGGGTTCCATTTAGGAGGCGCCAAGTGTAATTTAGCATCCACTTGAAAGTCAAAATATCCAGCTGAGAGGAAGAGATAAGGGTGGTGACTCATCATGTCCTCAAGTGGCCACACAAATATCTCAATGGTCAGCCGTCATATAACGCTGTAGCGTCTCCTAGGTAGCATACCGCTGCAGCGCTAAAGCAAAACATCAAACATATTCACAAAGGCATTGATTATGCCCAAGGTTTAGGGATTTGACTTATAACCTATATTTATCCTAATATTCATATATTCACATATTTAAGTACTAGAATTACTTGAGAAGTAAGCTTAATTTAAGTATTAGGAGCATAAGTAACCTATATAAAATAGGGTTATCAGTGTCTGCAGGTACCAACCCCCTTCCGACTTGGGACAGGAGAAGACGACTTCAACACACATCCTACCAACTACTCAACCCGGCTTCATCCGAGTCCGAGTAAGGTACTGATCATTGGCGACCACAGTGGAGAGTCACAACTCTCATCCTTTGTTCTCCTGCCTACTCTAGTCATTCATGGCACCCCGAGGCCGACCCTAGACATGAGGGAAACCACGAGTCCTAAGCATGGCTGAGGTACATCCCCGGCCCGTGTCGACCTCGGAAGGCTTTGTTCAAACCCTTCCAGCTGAGGAGGTACAGACCCCGCTACCTCCGCCTCTGCCCGTCACCACTCACTACAACAAAATAGGAAAGCGGCGGTGGTTTTAAAAGCTTACTGCGGCGGTTTTAACCGCTGCCAAATACCCCTCGCGGCGGTTCCAAAACCGCTGCAGTTACCTCCGCCGCGAGGGAACTCTGCGGCGGTTTTGGCAACCGCTGGAATAACCGCCTGGAGGGGTATGTAGCGGCGGTTTACGCGGCGGTTGGGGGTTTGCGGCGGTTTAAAACCGCCGCTAAACTGTCGGTTAATTTCCCATATATCTGCAGCGGTTTTGAGGCATTTGGCGGCGATTTGCGTTTAGCGGCGGTTTTGAAGATGTTTGCAGCGGTTCAGAAGCGCCACTAAACCATTTATGTGATGGTATATTCCTTGCTTATATACAGCGATTCCAGGGATGTCTGCGGTGGTTCAAAACCTGAGGACGAAACTGCTTTTAGCTTTAAAGGCTCAAATAAGTTGTTCTTATTTATAACAACTTTTTCTCAAATTATTTAAAAACATAAAATTATAAACTTACATAAATAATTAAAAAAGTTCATTCATTCATACTTAAATAAAAAACACAATAATATCAAAAGATAGTGTTGTCTCAAAATATCAAAAGATATGTGGTTTAGGAGTATAAAATTCCCCAATATAAGAAGATGTTTTTCAACATTACTAGTTAATAACAAATCCTAAATCTAAAGAGTAGATGTTGGTCCATGATGTGTTGGGGCGTAACCAACATTCAGTTGAACACATAAATGTTAAATATATAATTATCCTTAACTTCCAATAAAAATAGAAATAAATAACGATTATACTCACCTTCAATAAGTGGCACCTACTCATTATATTATCACCTATCTATGCAAGACCTAGATAATGTAATATTTACTCGATGGATTGAACTTAATCAGAGTTTCACTAACTGTCCTTTTTTTAATAATCAGAGAACCAGGGCACACATGAAACAATGCAAAATAAGGAACAAGCAAGTCAGGCCCAATGAGAGCATCATCAAACCAATCAATTACCATCATCAAACCAATCAGTTACCATCATCAACAAATTCAGCTTCTGCGCCAATAAAGAACAAAGCTGATTCGCAACCCTCTCCCATTTCCTCTTCGCAACCCTCTCACTCTCTCTCAGTTTGAAAACCCTAAAGCCCTAATTCTTATTCTCTTGAAATTGAATCTGTTGATTGTTTATGAAAACCCTGAAGCCCTTTTTTTTTAAAACCCTAAAGCCCTAATTTGTGGTTTGTTTCTGAAATTAAATCAGTTAATTCCAACCAAACAGAAATTAAAACCTAAAACCCTAAAAAAAGAGAGAATGAGAGAGAGAGAGAGGAAGAAAGAAGACATACCTTGTGTGGGTGTGGCGGAGACGAGAGAATTCGAGAGAGAGATGAGAGATCTGCTCCGGCGGTGGCGCTGCTTCGAGAGAGAGAGAGAGAAATGAAACTGAGAGGAATGAGAGCTGCGAAGGTGAGAGCTGCGAAGGTGAGGGTGCTGCTTCGAGAGACAAAGAAATGAAACTGTGAGGGCGCAGCGCTGCTGCGAAGGATCGAGCGAGAGAGAGAGAGAAATGAAACCGAGAGACAGAGAAATGCTACTGTGACCGCTTAGTTATGTTAATAACCGCCGCAGTATGTTAATAACCGCCGCAGCATGAATTTCAATTTTTCTGGCGTATTAATATTTACAGAACCGCCGCAGTCTTAGAACAAACCGCCGCAGTCTTAACTTCAGAAAAACCAACCGCCGCAACATTCTTAAAAACCGCTGCAGTTTACTTAGTTATTGAAGCGGTCAACTTCACCGCCGTGCAAACCGCCACAAGAATCAAACCGGCGGCGGTTTTGCCTTAACCGCCGCAGCATAACTGCCGCCAGTTACCAGTTTTGTTGTAGTGACTGAGGCGATTCCAATCCCAATGGACGCAATCCGCCAATTGCTTGATATGCTCAACAACCTAGCCATGAACTTTGCTGAGCAGGAAGCCCGCATCTCCCAAGTGGAAATGGAGGTGGCGAATGCTAGAGCCAACACGGCACCAGACTTCCGACGTCCTCGCGCCAAGTCCCTCCCCAGAGGATTGTGGCATCGAGGTTTCGCCGTTCTCCAGCTTGGCGAAGGCTCCATCACTGATCTCCAACTCGACATGGAGGGAGAGGCTCGAGATCGCCTCTGAGCTCACCTCCTACGTCTCCTGATTCCACTTACTGGCCAGAAGAGTCTTCTAATAGAAGCTCGTCGCTCGCCTCGTCTTCCTCTTACCGACACTCTAGGAGCCGGGTTAGGTCGGCCAGAAGAGAGAGAGAGACTACTCGATTGACGAGATCTCCACGCTGGTATGACCGCCGAGATCTTCTCCATGAGATCTGCACCGTCGAAATGAGCCTACCCGGCGCAGACCATTCATGATTGACTTTAAATATGTACGATGATCCCAGAGTGGCTGGAAAAGTCTCCGACTTTGAATATACACGCCAATACTGGTGACCCGAACGACCACATCGACTATTTTGAGCTCATGATGCAATATCGAAATGCGAGGGATGTCGTCAAGTGCAAAATCTCCCCCCTCACTTTGACTAAGGCAACCCTTGCCTAGTTTTGAAGTCTGAGGTCGAACTCGGTCTCTTCCTGGTCGGAGCTTGCAAAGTTGTCCTCAGCTCGGTTCACCGCCTCCAGGCTGAAGCCAAAGTCGAAGGACGTGCTCAAAGCAATCAGGCAAGGGGAGAAAGAGACCCTCAAAGAATACGTTGAAAGATCCAACAAAGAGGCAGTCAATGTCATAAACTTAGAAGACAAAATGAAGTTGTTATTCATGAAGGATGACCTGCACAGGGGAAGCCTGTTCCAGATTGACGTCGCGTCAACCGACCTCGGGATCTGGGGGAGTTCCTCCACAGATCTCAAAAATTCATTGACTATGAAGAAGACAATCTAGCAAGCTGGGCAGTCCCCTAGTCGGCCGTAGAGAAGGACTCTGAATTGGAGGATTACCGATAGAAGAAGGAGCTTGGAGGACCGTAGCGTGATTCCCTACCTCGAGCCGGTCAGTTCTCTTATCATACTTTGCTCAACGCATCTCGGGTGAGTATTCTCATCGAGAGTGCTAATGCTGAGTTCCGAGACGTAAAGTGGCCACCACCTTTTGAGCAGAAGGAGGGTATGAGTAAGCGAAAATACTGTCGTTATCACAATAGCAATGGGCACAACAACAAACAGGTGCAATGTCCTCAAAGACGACATAGAAGAACTATTACGCAAAGGGAAACTCAGTCAATACGTTAAGAAAGATGAAGAAAGAAAACGATATTGTTCCCCGTGCAAGGGCAAGGCCACCGTTAATGAGGTCACGAAAGCTTCTTAGGAGGAAAATTGTGACTTGGCGGAAGAGGACGACACCTAGAAGTTGTGTGGCTGGCCTGTGGCAATGGTGATCTCGGGAGGGTTTCTGTTGGATGGAGGTGAGACCAAAAGGCTGATGAAGAGGAAGTGGCAAGAAATTCTGAGCGCCTCAACCCGTCCTCCGCCGAAAAACCCAACAAGCACATACCTTTTCTTATTAGGGCGCTGATGGCAAACTTTGAAGTGAGGATAATATTGGTTGACTAAGGAAGCTCGGCAGATATCATGCTTGTCGGCATGCTGAAGACATTGAAGATCTCGGAGGAGGACCATACCCCTTACCGGGGAACGAATCTCTCCGGGTTCAACGAGTCTAGGACCAAGCCGTTGAGCTACATGGAACTTTGTTGAGAAGTAGTATAAAAAATTATCGTATCCACAAGGATTAATTAACAAGTACGAAACTAGTCAAGATTATTTATTGTTTACACGAACAAATAATTTGAGTGTTATAGAAATAAAATAAAAAGAAATAAATAACAAGATTTAATAAATGGAGAGAGGTATAGGGTCACAATTTCACTTGTAAGCTTTGATTCCCCTATGTCTAATTCTACCTGAATTCCTATTTTTATTTAATTACCAATCTCTTTACAAAAACTATTAATCTGTTTGGTCATTCGTGATTAATATTCTTTTTCCTAAATTAACCATTGATTGGTCATGCAAGAATTTAAATTTAAGAAAAGCATAAAGAACAAAAAGGTTGAATGATTGGAAGACTAGATTAAAGTTTGGTCATGCATTAATTATAGTCCCAATTATCCTATAGGTCCACCGGTTGATTGCAGTGCGGTCGCAGATCAATCAACCGATTATTAACACGCAAAGGGTGATCAACCCTAAGAACGTGATTAAATTAATAGAACAATATTAATTGGAATAAAAATAGTAATTCAAATATGAAACTAGAACATAAAAAAGATCTCTAAACTTGAAAGATTCACCTAAGACCCTAGAAGAGGATTTAGCTATCCAAAGTTATAAGGAAAAATAAAATATAAATTATAGTCAAGAATTACGAGATAAAAATAACCCAAAAATTAGAGAAATTCTTATTATGAATCTTCAACCTCCTCCTTCTTCTACTCCAAAACTGTGTCAAGAACGGTACCAAAATCCTCACTCTCTCATCGTCTCTGCGTCCGTCAGTCTTTTTTGGTGCGGCTCCAATTTGTGTTGTGCAATTGACGACCCTCCATTTATCTTGCTGCAACTCTCGTATTCTAATTGAAGCATAGGGTTTTGCGCTGCTCCTTTCTCTCCAATCCGTACGTTGGCATCTTCTTTCCCTTTTTTTTGGTTAATCATGTAACATTTCATTGATATCGGGCAAGGTCGCCGAAGCATTACACATTACACAGAATGTAACGTTGAAGCTTACTAAGAAAGCTACAGCAGATCCACAAAGGGATAAACAACCAAATCAGGCATAAAGCTGTTACTCCTAAAGATAACAATAAGCACAAGAGCAGCACCTGAACCAACTAAGTTTCAAACGAACTAACAACTTTAAAAACATAAAAACAACTGAACTAATTAGAAAAAGACATAATCAGGAACATAATAAATCCTAATATGGCAAGATGTCACCATCACAGCGAGAAATCGCCTCTGATTCCACCACAAGCACCCAAACATAAACCAGGAGCTTGTCCAAAACAAATATTTTGATAGACTCCACCACTGAACAAGAATAGAGGCACCACAGATGAGAAGCAGAAGACCCACAAAGTTGGTGTAGGGGGAGAGACGGAAAGTCCAGACTTTCCCCGTATTTGAAGGCCAACTGGCCCCGGGATCTAGAGATCTGAATCTGATGGTCTGTGAAGATAAGGAGAGAGTTGTTCGAAGGTTGTAATGCACTGAACGCTCAAGCTTATGAGAGGGACTGAGAGCCGAAGGCAGAGAGGTATAAACCGTTGTGACAGTGGGTTGAGAGCAGAGCCATGTGTTCGCTAGGAACAGAGAGCGAAAACAGAGGGTTGGTGGATGTAGATCTGGTGGGTCAGGGGGATCTGGTGGTTCAGGGGGAGGGCGAGAGAGAACCGAATCTGAGGTGGTGCCCAAGGTCGGATCTGGAGGATGTGATGGAGGACGATTCGGAGGTGACCGATTCGCTGTCATAAGGATGGAAGAGTGGGAGGAGCTACGAACTCGCAGAGCAGGACGAGCAGGGAGAAACATCTTAGTATTCCTCATCTGAACAAGAGAACTGCAACAGAGCAGCACCGTAAGCCTTGAATGGCAACGAGGAAGGAAGCCGCCGCCGCCAACCTAAGAAAGGGGAGAGGCGCCGCTCCTGACTAAAACCCTAGCGGAGCCTAGGGAACGAAAAAAATGGGCATACGACTCTTCTACATGGCTGATGTTATACGTGCATTCTAGGAAAATGGCATCTTTTCCCTAGCACTTTCAATTGGCCATGGGCCATTTCTTTTCAATTCCACTTGGGCCATGCGGCCATTTCTTTCTTTGCTTTTCTAGCGCCCTTTTTGTAATGCAAGCCCATATATATATATATATATATATATATATATATATATATATATATATATATATATATATATATATATATATATATATATATATAATTGATAATAATTGCTCTAAATTTGACTCAAAAATATCTCTAAAAATACATTAAATTGGAGTTTATCAACTCCCCCACACTTAACATTTGTTTGTCCTCAAGCAAATTTTACAATTTTTCTGGCTCTATAAAATTTTCAAATGTATAACAGAGACAACCAAATAATGGACCCAAAATTAGAAGCAACAATGACAGACAGTATATTACATATGAAGTGTCAAAAGATTGCCCAATTAGAGGTTCATGCACCTGAAAAATAATTTTTGTGAACAAGGGCACTCTCTCACAACCTCTCTAAGTGTTTAGAGACAAGGGAAATATGCACTCAAGTTTTCACAAAATGCACATTACCATATGTTTGTAATTTGACCAAATCTCCACTAAATAGTTCACATGCATGCAAAAGATGGGGTCAAGGTAAATTCTAGCAAGGTAGAAAATAAGAAAGAAAAATGGGATCATCAAAGGGCTAAAAACAAGAAACAAATAGTAACCTTTGAAACCAAATGTGGAGTTCCTATCTATTTTACAAATTTTGTCCGAACTCCAAATTAATTTCACTTCCGTTCTTCATTCTTCTTCTATTGAGTCAGCTCATTTAATTTGTCTTTTCTCTTGAGTAGGCTCTTTCTTTTTTATTTGTCTTTTCCCCCTTGCTTTTTTTTTCACTTTTTTTTTTATATTTTTCTTTGGAGGAAAAGGTAAGCACATGAGTCACTCCTATTTTGTTTCCATCGTAGGAAAAGATACTTGTAAGCACATGAGTCACTCCTATATTTTTCCAGTCTTGACAAGATAGACAACTAAAATATAGGACGGAATTGTAATTTTCAATAGTTACTCCACATTTAATTTCAAATGGTTACCACAAAAAAGTGAAAAAAAATTTCAAGGTACCAAAGAAATATATAACAAATAGACTCAAAGGGGGCAACTAATGGATAATTTTCAACAAATAACTCAGAGGCCAGAAAAATACCTAAATCCCCAAATCTTTCTACATGTGCAAATTAGTTTTCGCTTGAAATGGCCAAAAGACAAATTCTAGAATGTAGCAAATTGGGAAACACACTCATACAAAGAGATGGGATAAAAATTTATGATTTAATATCAACTCCCTTATAAAGGCTCAAATCTCACATTTAGAAGCTAGTTCACAAAAAGTACTCAACAGGCACAAATGCTAATTATCAGCTTCCTAAGGACAACCTCATAGTTACATTCAAGCACAAGTCTGTCAAATAAATAAATTATGAGGACCGCTAAAGGCATAATCTCTATTATTTTTTTTTTCAATTTTAAGCACCATTCATTCAAAACAAGCCAGAAAAAAATGCTATCAACGTATGTAATGGGTATGTGCATTAATAGAGATCAAGTGACAAAGTATAGTCTCCTCCCCCACGCTAGCATGAAGCATGGTCCTCAATGCAAATTATTCAAATATGAACAAAAATAAATAAATGAGAGAGAGTAAGAGTGACTTCTCTGAGAGAGCTTGCAGTTGGAGCTTATTCCTAAAAAAGAAAACAAAAAGAAAACAAAAATAACATAAAATAAAACATAGGTTGTCTCCTGCAAAGCGCTTGTTTAACATCGTGAGCCTGACGATAGTTAGTGCTTAATCAGGGGGCTCTCCAAGAGCAAATTTAACATCTAACGCGGTGCACCTTCTTAGCTTTCTAACAATGTGGTTCACATTATTCTTTCTTTTTCCACGTGGTGGATGAACTTTAAAGGATGGTAGAATTTTTATTTTAACTTCACCCACCACTGTGCTAGGATCCTGCAAAATAAGAGTTTTTCTTAAAGGGTCCTGCATCTTTAAATCCCTAGAAATGTTAGTTTCAACCACATTATCAAAATAAGGAGAAGTAAAAGGAGAGAAATTTTTATTGGAATTTAAAGCTTCAATAACATCCTCTTCTTTACCACTCCTTAAAGTTACCTTTCCCATGTGAACCTCGATTACAACATCACCAATGGTTAAAACAAATTGCTCAAAAATTGGGGCTTTCTTCAAATCAATGACCAATGGATCTTTCTCATTCTCCTCACAAATGCTCTCATCAATGTAATCTGCTGTTTCAATTTGACTCCCTTCAGTAGGAGTCATCATTTTGATTTGACTCCCTTCACTAGGAGTCTCTTCATCTCTTTTTAGAGCTTCTTCCTCTAGATTATCTTCCATAGAGAATTCTTCATCATTCCTAAAAATATTATCTCTATATTGCTCAATTTCCTCAGTCGGGGTAGGCTTAGTTAGTGAAGGAGTTTCTCGGGTCTCTTGAGTTAATAAAGCAATGAGACATGAGACTTGGCTCTCCAAGCGGTCAACCTTTTCATTTGTCGGCTCCATAAATTTGGCCAATAGATCATTGATATCCAGTATCTCCTCCTCTTGCCTTTTCACGCATAGTGACTTATAATCATCCCAGTTTGAGGAATAAGAGTCACAAGGAGCAGGGGTTGAGAATGTTTCTTTAGGGACACAAGTCAGAAACACTAAGCTCTTTTGCACAATTGTCTCGTTCAAGTCACTAATGTATTCATCTAGAGTTGCCCTCTGTTTCAGGTCTTTGTGTCTTTCCCACCAATTTTCAATCGGAGGTGGCTCATAGTCATCCAATAATCTGAATATGGCTCACAAGGAGGAGGAGGAGGAATTGGGGTCTGGCATTGAGGTAGTATATACCAAGTTGACGTCTTTAAATTCCTTTATTCATTTGCTTCTCTAATATAAATGACTTGATTTGCATGTTTCAGGGGGCGTATTCTTTAAATGTTTGCATATAGAAAGGGGGAGTATAATCTGCGCTTATCTCTGATATATACACTGTTTCAAAATATTTCTATTCTAACCCTTTCATTGAGCAAATCCCTCCTAAAGATGTTTGTCATCATCAAAAAGGGGGGAGAATGTGAATATATGCCTTGACAGGAATAATCTGGTTTTGATGATTGACAAAAGAAAGTCAAAAAGGACTAGACTGCAAAAAGCGGAAAAATGTAATCAAGATCAAGTCAAGAGTGGTTCTACTGTTGTGTGTGTATTAGGACAATTTGTAAGTGAAAATAAAGCTCTCTAAATATAAAATAAATCACACACTCACAATATGTTTCATAAAAATAATTTTGCATGAAAATATTTTTAAACAAATCCCATGCATGCATAATTGAATAGGACAAGCACACATGATATGATATGAAAATAATTTTTGGAAAGCATATAATTGATTTCTATTATGCACCAAAGGCCAAGAATCGATTTATAGTATTTTCTAAAGGCCAAGAATCGATTTCTTAATCATATGTTTAAAGCATGAAATCGATTTCTACATATACTCAAAGACAAAGCTAAAATCGATTTCCTTCTATTTCAAGAGACTATGAAATCGATTTCAAAGCAATCCACGGGTAGCCCACATGCTCGCAAGTTAAAAATAATAGAGAAAAAGACTATGATAAAATGCTCCGTAGACTATTACACTACTGCTGATTTTTTTGAGTCTGATTTAGAATACTAATGAATTCCTTAGTAATTGCTACTAAATGGTATAATAGTCATTTCCCCATCATTGATAAAATTTGGTAACCACACAAACACTAAATTGTTGTTAGTATGTACTAACCATTGGAGTGTTGTATAATGGTTACCGAAAAATTTAGTATCATAAGTCTTTTGACAATTTTTTTAGATACTATCTTAGAAATTAAAAAAAATTGATGCTATTGGCGTTAAACTAAACTACCTCATAGCATATCCACCACAGATACGATCACGATCACGGCTACTGCCAAAAGCATTAGCAAACTTTCTGTACATATCCAATTTTATCATCATCCTTCTGGCTCGAACATTGCATACGCAATTTCATATTGTTATTAGTAAACTTTCTGTACATATTCAAAGTCATGAATCATTACCAAGTGAATTATTATTCATGGCCGCATAACATCTAAAGTTTAAGATAATTGGCCTAATCTGCACATGCAAACTATGAAGCAGAATATGACTTATAAAATACGATCACCAGGGTCTGATACTTAAGTTTTTTTTGAAGGTAGAACAGTTTCATTCAATTGAAAACAAAGGCAACATTACAAACAGAGTGAAAGCATATGTGTTGGGAGTTGGGACATTTCCCATCCACACCCTAATATCATCTCTAAGAGATCAACATAAACATTATAGACACTACTTATAGATTTTTAGAGACAATAGAAACATAGACAAACCAATCACACCATCTAGTAGTCAAACTATCAGTAGCTTCCTCTCCCAGTCATTGGCAATCACAGAAAGAGAATCTGCAGTCTTTTTCCCCAATCTAGTTATGAATGATTTTTAACTTCTGAAAGGCACATTTCGACTATTTTTGTTCTCGAGATTCACCAAATTTCTCTGGTATTCGATAGCTGAAAGATATTTGGAGAGACCGAAGCAATATGTGCTAGTCACATAAGCCTCTTCAATCACTATAAGGTGCCAAATTGCACACAGCAAAATACAAAATACACCAGAATCTCTGTGAGAACTTTTATCAAACTGTATGAGTGCATCGCTAGACCTAGCATGATTAGTGATCAAAAGAGTAGGCTGAACAATCATCAAAGCACCATACACAAAGCTTAACCTTAACAAAACAATAAAACCACTACAAGAATAAGTGCTGTTTCCTACCATTTTTTCCGACGAACTCTAGTCCGTCGCAATTTTCGACAAATTTCCGACCAAAATGTCGTCGCAACCAATCAGGATAAATGCACTACAATTCCCACTCAATATTTCCGACCAAAATATATTTCGTCGCAAATTTCCGACGGACACTTCCGTCGGAACCCACTAAATATTCGTCGGAAACCATAAGACACGAATTAAAAAAAACTAAAACCATCGATGCTCTCTCACTCTCCTCAAACCAGCGCCTCTCTTCCTCACAAAACCCTCGAAGGCTCTCCTCCTCTCCTCTCTCAGCGCTTCTCACCCTCAAACCAATGTTCTCCTTCATCTTCTCCCTCTCTCAGCGCTTCTCCTCCTCTCCTTTCTCAGCGCCTCTCCCCCTCTCCCCTCTTAGCATCGAAAGTGCCTTTCACCTTCGAACCGTAGCATCTTCATCACCTTCGAACCGTAGCATCTTCATCACCCTCGAAATCGCCTCTCATCCTCTCACCCTCGAAGTCAAAGAGGCCCATGTGTGGGTATGACCTGGTTCGCAATAATATATCACTTCTCTTTTGTCTTTTTCCCATCTATTTCTTCAAACGGATCAAAGCCCTCACTTCAATCATCGATCCTTTCGTGGTGGGTTTCTGAGATTAGCTTTATTTTCCTCAAATTTCCGTATCTTCTCCACCCCCTATCGTTTTGCAAGGTTGATTATATTTCTAATGTTTCGGTGTTTGATATTTGCAGAAATTAATCACAATTCCAATTTAATCACAATTATATTTCTAATGTTTCGGTATTTTCCTTTCTAATTTTATATTTTTAATTTCTAATTTTCTTCAATTTCTCAGTCTTTCTTTTGGGAATCGGAACATTTTGATTGATTGAATTCATAGTCTCTGCCTTTTTGTTTTATAATAATCTTATGTTACGAAACAAATCAAGTTTTTAACATTTTTCATTCATCTAATTGAAATTGAAATTATTGGAATACTATATGATAGGGATTTTAGGTTTTTATCTGAACGGATGGAAGAATGAATATGTTTACTATGTTCACCTGATTGTTTTGTTAGCGTTTCAAAAGAAACCCTTGTTCATTCGACTTGAATAATAGTTTGTTTGTTTTTGACATGTCAGAAAGAAGAACGGCTGAAGCTTCTCGTATTAGAGAGAAGTATCCTGATAGAATTCTTGTAAGATGGTACTCAGTATGGTTACATGATATCAGTGTTTATTCTTCCTTATGCACTCTTGTTCAAATATGTCATTTGTGTGCAGGTGATTGTGGAGAAAGCTGGAAAAAGTGACTTTCCAGACATTGATAAGAAGAAGTAAGTGATTCTCTTATGCTATTTTGTTCCTATTTTAGTATTGGTAGTAGCATAACAAGAGTTGCAAGTGGTGAAGGTAGTAAAGTATGAAATGGAGCACCCATATTGAGTTTTAGACTTGATGTTTTGGTATTCATATAAAATGCCGGTGCTTTGTATATTTTGTAATATTGTTGAAGCTATGAAAGCATGGTTACTGTGAAGTTTTGCACCCTGCTGCATAACTTTGTTTTAATTAGGTATTTGGACAAGATCAACAAGTGAGGCTTGAATGAAAAAATGATATCCTTGCTGTATATTCTATTTAGCCAAAGTGGGGTGGTGTATTAGGCCTGCCCATAAATTTGGTCTCAATTGTGGCACATTTGGCCTCTGGCACATCCCTGGACTCCACTGCCTGATTTCATTTAATTTGAAGATCAATTAATAGGAAAAAAAGATTGTGGTTGGTTTGTAATATGAACCCAGTCTCTAAAACCAAGTCTCTGCGTAGGCATTTCTGGTAATTTGGTTTGTGAATAGGGCATGCTGCATAGGCATATGTGAAATGGCTATGCATAAGTTTTGAATTTGAGGGTTTCTTCTGTGTGCGTCTTGAACATGGAGGCATATGAGCTAGAAATTAAACTCAGAGAATCAAACTTGGTTTTTTTCTTTCTATATTCCAACAATCAAGGATTATAAATTATCTTCAGTCATTGCATATTGTTGATATGATTCCATGCTATAATGCATTCTCAGTTGGTTCCGTTCTTCTTTTGGATGCTGTAGGTACCTCGTACCAGCTGACTTGACTGTTGGTCAATTTGTTTATGTTGTCCGCAAAAGAATTCAGCTCAGTGCAGAGAAAGCTATTTTTGTTTTCGTCAACAACACTCTACTTTCAACTTGGCATGATGTTTTCTGGTTAGGAATATTTATGATCCATTTGATTGGGCTAGGATTCTTTCTAGGGGTTCTTGGCCTTAATAGGTTTGAGAAAGAGGATAGACTTAATCTTGATAAATATACCCCTCCTTTAATAGCTTAATTATAACTGGATTTGAATTATTAGGGTGGGAGAAGTGTTGACAATGGCACCACTTTGGAAATTCAAACAAATTTAACCATATCTCTCAGGTGCCTGTTTCTACTTCATGCATGGAATTGGAAAACCTACTCGCTCATCATTTTCGTAACATTTTGATGATTTTTTTTACAAGACATTTTGATGATTTTTTATTCTTGCGATTATTGAATTTGCAGTTATTTTTATGGATGCAAGAAAAGGAGAAGCTTGATGTGTATTCTTACTCCCATTATATAAGGTTCATGGCCAATAAACTTGATGCTGCCACTGTGCTAAAACTATACAACAGCATTCAAGATGAACCGGTGAAGGACAATGTCTATGTCTGTAATTCCCTTCTCAGGTGCTTAATCTAGAAAGGCAAATTGGATACCGCCATTAAACTCTTTCAGCAGATGAAACAAGATGGTTTAATCCCCGATGTTGTTACCTATAGCACTGTATGATTATCTGATTCCTTTTGATACTAATTCGCATGCTTGAAGCAATAACTTAGAAAAAGAGGAAATTGTCAACCACCTATCATTCAGTATTCTCTGTCTGATTTTTCATCTAAAGCATTGACTTATTGGCCAAACAAGGTTTGTTTTCTTTGTCATTCACCAAGTTTAAGACGACAATTTGTGACTAGTTGGATATCATACATGTGGCTTTACATCACTGAATGTTAGATTTGGTTTTATTTAGTTCGCAAACCTTTAGATGAGCCGGAGGCATGCTTCTAGTACAATACATTATCTTTTGTTTTGCTCATTGAAATGCAAGATGCTTTTGTATTTACTGTATCTTGATTTTTCATATTTGACTGAAGAGCATACCTCACAAATGGCAGGTTATTTTGACAGCCTTACTAAAGGTATATGTTAGAGGAGGTTTATTTGAGAAATCACAAGAATTACTAGTTGAACTGGAATCTTTGGGTTATGCTGAAGATGAGGTAATGGTAACCTTTGAATTACTAGAGGAGGTTGTTTGCTTTATTTGTATCTCGAACATTATTAAATCATTTTATACATATTAGCATTATCTCTTTTCTCTACTTTGTAGATGCCCTAAATTTTATTTCATATCATAAATCATATATCCTTTTGACTGTCTTATTTGACTACTTTGAATCTATATGCAGATGCCATACCGTGTATTGATGGATGGCCTAGCTGAGGCAAGACAAGTGAATGAAGGGAAAATAATTTTTGATGAAATGACAAAAAAGCACATCAGGTCTGGTAAGTTCTTACTTAGAGTTTGTTTTAGTGTAATAATACATTAAATATCTACATTTCTGTTTTTCTTTTATCATATGTTATCCACCTTAACTGAGCTTTCTAGTTTTAGTAACTCTCCAAGATTAAGATCTTTCACATGGTACTAATTTACAGATTTGACTGCTGCATGCAGATGGCTATGCCCACAGTATCATGATATCAGCATTTTGCCGAGCCAAGCTTTTTCAGGAGGCAAAGCAGGTGGCCAAGGATTTTCAAACTACTTGTAACACATGACGTAGTTATGATGAACTCAATGCTCTGTGCTTTCTGCAGAGCAGGTGAAATGGAAAGTATGATGGAAACTTTAAGAAGGATGGATGAATCGGCAAGCAGTCCTGATTACAATACCTTCCATATTCTAATCAGATACTTCTGTAGGGAAAAAATGTATCTATTAGCTTATCGAACCATGGAGGACTTGCATAGTAAAGGCTATCAACCAGTGGAGGTATGTTTTCTTTATTCTTTTATTTTCGTTTCCTCTACAAAGATATTGTTATTTATTTTCTTATTATACAAGTGAGCCTTTTAGTCTTGCTCGATTTTAAAGGCTGTATTCCAAAAGAAAAAAGGAAAGACCCCTAAAAGAATGATAGAGAGAAAGAAAATGATTCTAAATGTGCAGTTGCACTTACCGGATTAAAATAAGCTGGGATTGCTTCGTTCAATGAAGTTTGCTGTAAATGTTTTCCATCTGTTATCAGTTCAGTGACCAAACAAAAAATTTCTAATACGTTCCTCTCTTTGTAGGAGCTTTGTTCCTCTTTATTATACCACCTTGGTCAGACAAATGCTCATTCAGAGGCATTTTCTGTTTACAATATGTTGAAATATAGCAAGAGAACGATGTGCAAGGCACTTCATGAGAATATTCTGCACATTCTCCTGGCTGGAAAGCTTTTGAAAGGTGCGTATGTAGTATTCAAGGTATTCCAAGTTTTGGGAATGCATAAATCCTAATTTTTCTCATAGCATTGCAGTTCGTCTGATGAATCTTATCTTGTTCAGGATAATGCGACGCTTATTTCTCGTTCCACCACTAAAAAATTTGCAAGGGCATTTATGAAGTCAGGTAACATCAACTTGATTAATGATGTTATGAAGACACTGCATAGTTGTGGCTACAAGATTGATCAGGTAATAATCTTGGTAGTATTGCAATTAGAATAGTGGTATTAGAATGGCAATTAGTTCATGGTCTAATTTCTTGATTGTTGTTTTTAAATAACCACACCCACACTATCTACAAAGTACAAACTACAAAGCTGTGTCATTTGGGATTTCTGGGAATAAAGCCGGGTTGACAGAGACTTACTGGCCTCTCTATGCTGTTGCTGGTGGAGTTGGGACTGTTCTTGGATGGACTTGGATGTTGTTGTTGGGTTCTAAGGCTACTCAAATGATGAAGGTGACTGTTCATATATTGACTACTTATTTGGCTGTCATCAGTGTTTTGTGTTTCTGGGCTGAGCAGTTTTTCTGGGGGGTTGCTTTTGCTATTGGAGCTGTTCTCCAGTTCTTGTATGTCATATCTGTTATAGACAGGTATTGTCTTGAAATCATCCTTTACATTACATGTCTTGGAGTGCATTGAAGTTGTTTTTCCTATTATCGAATTGTTGCATAAAGTGTTTTGTATTGGTTATTGGTTATAGACAGCGATTGGCTTTGAATGTGTTGGTGCAAGTAAGATTATTTGGCGGTCTTTTGTATCACAGTCTCTCAATTATTCATGAATTCACTGTTATTTTAGAACCAAATTTTCTGTTTTTTCTTGCCAGCTAATAGGATTTGAATAGCAAGTTGTTTCGGAGGTTAATTTTTCTTCTTTGCTTTATAAGATGAAGACGAAGTGGGCTATTTTTTTTCTTTTCCCTCCAATCCTTAAGATTTCAATAGCCTTCCATCCCTAGAAAATGCAAATAAACAGTTGTTAGTTCAGTTTTTGAAGATTTTTTCTTCTTCTCGCTGTGTATACTTTCTTCTATCTCAGATTAATGTCCTAGGTATATAGTTTTGTAGTGTAGCTTCTTTAGCCGCCTCTCTTTTTACTTTTTATATTAATTGAGTCTATAATCCGGTTCCGTGTGTTCATGGCTTCTTTTTCTCCAGACTTCCATTTACAATGTTGGTTCTGCAAAAAGCTGTGAAGTTGGTTTGGAATCTTCCTGAGGTTATGAGAGTGGCATATGCATTTATGGCTGTTGTGCTTTTATGGATGACCTTATGGTCATTTGGAGCAGCAGGTGTTGTGGCTTCAAGCCTGAGTGATGGGGCACGCTGGTGGCTTCTTGTGGTGAGCAGGCAAGTTTTGCTCTTCATTCTATCTCTTCTTGTTTGGAGTTTGGACTAGTTATGGAAGCGTATTATTTAAACTTTCCTTTCCTCATCTGATTACACTGATATTCCAATTCATGCTTGCAGGTTTTCTCTGTAAGCTTATTTTGGACAGGTGCAGTGCTGTGTAATACTGTACATGTTATAGTGTCCGAGATGGTGTTTCTTGTTCTTCTCCATGGTGGTAGAGAGGCAGCTTCAAATCCTGCTAACTCCTTAATGAAATCTTCATAGTATGCTCTAACAAAATCTTTTGGTAGCATTTGTTATGGCTCATTATTTACTGCTGCCATTAGGACACTGCGGTGGGAGGTAACCTTGTGACCAATTTCAAGTTCAAAGATTTTAATTATGGAGGCCTTTGTTTTTGTTTTTTCTTTTATTGAAGTTTAGAGTTTTCTTCAGATACGTGGATTTCGGTCAAAGATTGGCATCCTCTACATGACAATCAAATACAGAATATTGTTGATTTTCATTTGGTTTAGCGAAGACAAGGGTGTCTTCAAGCAGCCTTCCTCAGTATTAGTAATGTAACATAATAGTATTAGTAATGCAACATTGTGTCTCAACAAGAGAAGATTTATCAGTAATATTAGTGCACACAAAATCTGGATGGTCATAATAGTATTAGTAATGCAACATTGTGTTTCAACAAGAGAAGATTTATCAGTTATCAGCAAGTGCACACAATCTCTCCCTCCTTATATTTAGTTCTTTGTTTATCAGCAAACATTCATCATAAACATTCATTTATTTTCTAATTTCAAGAGGGGAATTTATTATTCTATGTGAATGTTTTGATTTACTTAATGATTTTGCATGTTCTGTTATGTGTTTATGATGAATTTACCACAACCCTTTGTAGGTGGAGTTACCACAACCTTATTTTATTTTTTTATTTTTTATTTTAAATTTCCGACGGATTTTCGATGGAAATGGTTTTTTGCGACGAATTTGCGACGAACATTTGTGATGGATTTGCGACGAATTTGCTACGAAAATTTGCGACGGATTTCCGACGACTTTGTGACGGAGTCATTTGCGACGAAAAAATCCGTCGGAAACGATTTGCGACGAGCGGTTTTGCGACGACTTTTTGTCCGTCAGAAAGTTCGTCGGAAACGTCAATTTGCGACGAAATTTGCTGCATCTGCGACGAAAAGGCCATCGTGGCTTTGGAGATGGTCGGATAAGCATCAGACCAATAGGTGGAGGAAGTGCTAAAACAAACCTGAGATGCAACAACTTTCTGGAAGTACATGGACCATCCAACACAATGTCATTTTCTGGGGGGGGGGGTGTCAGGTGGAGGCCGTGGCGGTGGCAGAACGAGGCGGCAGGAGCAGATTTTCAAAGAGAGAGCAAGATCCCCACAGGAACCAGAGGTATAAGGGAAGGAGAGCAAGATCCCCACAGGAACCAGAGGTATAAGGGAAGGAGATCGAAGGGGGGTTTGGTTGCTGGCGTGGGAGGGTTGCGGTGAGGGTGAACGGGAGGTGGAGGAGGAGGAGTTTTGGGTTCTGGAGGTGGGGGGGTTACGGCGGAGGGGAAAGGCGGTGGAGGGGATCCTGGGTGTTGGCAGCAAACCCCAACTGGTGGGGAGAAAAAAGGCCTCTATGGTGGAGGGGAGACCCTCCACTAACCCTAGGGTTGGGAGGAGAAAAGATGGTTCTAGAGAGAATATGGGGCTTCTCTCTCTCATCCCCATCGAGTTTGCTACTATGGTCTGATACTTAAGTGAAAATACCATAACATGAAAAAAAATATCAAACATGAAAAATCATAAAATGGCTGACCATGAGAGATGCTACTGACATTAAACTTCCTTATTCCTTCTTTGGATGCTACTGTAGCATTAAACTTCTTTTTGACACACAAAGTGCATTAATTTTTTTTACAAACAGTGGCATTAAATTTAATGAATATATTTGTATTTTATTTTTAAAAAATTATTTTTGAATTAGTATTGCGTATAATGCGGGATAACCCGAAAAGCCCGTAGCCCGTAATGGGCTGGGATTGAGCCGCAAAGGTTGAGCTCAAATTTCACCTCAGGCTTTTTAGCCTGAATCGTAAAAGCCCAAGCCCGATGTGGGTCAGTCTGATGCGGGTCGGGTACTCCGTTTTGCCAGCTCTAGTTATTGGCTTTGCGACAAAATCCTATATTTTTTTTGTGATACGTTCTTACATATATCTTCTTTAAATAGTATATTTTATGGACTAATTCACCCAGAATGCTAATATATATTTAGCGTAATTTTAGTTTTTGCACCATATTTTAATATGGGTTCTCAAAATAAAATTTCTCGATCAAAATTTTGGCCCATGGGCCAGCCCATTTGGCCCGTAGTCCGCATAGTCTGGGTCGGGCCAGTGAGTTAGCGGTCCAAAATAATTCTTGTCTAACTCAACCTGACCCGAAATTTTTTATTTTTAAAAAATTAAAAATTTGATTATTCTCATCAACCAACCATGAAGAAGAGCCAGCCAACACTCCTTCTGAGTTATCAGCTTTATTGACAACAGATGCTGTGGAGGTCTCTTTTGTAATAAACTAGCAAGTTTCCTTCTTTTTTTTTTATTTGTAGACGAAATGGCAATTGTCACTGAAAACTCACGCACACAACTGTGAGGTCTCGGATTCGAACCCGAAACAAGACATCCCACCTAACAAGTTTCCTTTTGTTTTGATTTCTCTTTTTTGCCTTAGTAACACAAAAAAGAAGAACCAACACTTTATCTCATCTCAGAGTCTTCAATTTGAATTTGTTAAATTAAAATTTTAACAAACTTTCCATTCAACTAAATTAACAACTCAACTAAATTAACAACTCAAGTGCGTCTTTAATTTTGTATTTGGTTGGCAAAAAAGTTTTAAATCAAAACTAGTTGGAATAGATCCAAAGAAATAGCCCACAATATACAATTGAAAATTTGCTCTTTAATTTTAATTTAAAGATTAATAAATTGTGATAAAAGAATTTAAAGATTAATTGATTAAGTTGCTCATTTCAGATATGGAACTCTAGAAGAAAGTAAAGTTTCATAATCTCTGCAATGATAATGAGCTATCATCACGTGTTTGAAAAGGTCTTGCTTCTTTCCTTACCAGATTGGCTTACCAATCAACCGTAGATGTTTCACTGCTGATGTCAAGGTCACTGAAGATAGGGATGAATACAAGAACTTGATAAAAAAAACGGCTTCAGTCAAGTCTGGCCTTTGTACGACCTCCTCCTACCTCTTCTGGCTTGAATAAGGTCTTTGGAAATTAAAGGTGATTTCATAGTCAATGCTTCTCTACAAGGTAGACATATTTTGGACAACTTATTGGTCTGAAGTGCTTAATTTGGCCCAGAGAAGTAAAGACAAATGTGTGACGTCAAAAGTGAGACAAATGTAGGCATACAGAAAGATGAATTATTGGTGTTCACCTTCTTCGGTACCATTTATTCTCAATAAGTGTTACTCGTGGTCTAGGAATAGTGTCGATTTGGGAATATTGTTGGGTTAGTCATATTGAAACAAGAAACTTTGGTATGTGTAAGGAATGGAACCCAAGCACTAAACAATTTTTTTCTCTTACAATTGGTAAGAATGCAATGGTGAGTGAGATAGGGAGTTGCGTGAATAACAAATGACCGAGATTTTGGGATTTAAGGCACGGTTTGTTTGCCGGGATGAGAATGGTGAAAGAAAATGGATGAGTTAATTCAAATATGGAAGGCGAGGATGGTTTGGAGATAAGATAAATGGATTCTCACTAAAAGATCATTACAAATGGTTCCGCTCATCATGTAAGGTAGTAAATGAAACCGTTGGTGCAGAATTTGTAATAATTGTGCTAAATTATGGAGGTGTGCGATGTTCATTCAAATATATATATATATATATATATATATATATATATATATATATATGCTTAGAGGATGTTTCAAAATAAGGTGGCAATCCGAGAATCGCTAAATATAAAGAGGTCTCTTAACTTCCTCTCATGATTTGTGTTGTGAATTTTGCTCATGATTTGTGTTGTCAATTTGCTTTGCACATGTTGAAGACGCTTCACATTTATTTTGTATGTGCCCCTTCTCATACAATGTGTGAACGAAAATTTATGAGTGGTTGGGTATTATTGGGACTCAACATAGTGATCTAAGTGGACACTTTTCCTCCAATTTTGATGACAGACAAGAGAATGAAAAGTGTGAGGCATCTTGTGTGCATGGTGGTTATTTGATGCCTATGGCATGCAAAACATCAGGTGCTATTTGTGTGAGGAGCTATTAATGCTAACACCGTTGTGATCAATTAATATTACGTCTTGGGTGGTTTATGGCTAGAAAGGGTAAAATATCGGGATTATCTTTCAATGCTTAGAGATCATGTCTAATAGCCCTAAATGAATCATTTGTACTCGATATCATAGGTTAGAGTACTTTTTGTACTTTCAGTAATACCATTTTAATTTTTTAAAAAACAATTATGTAGCTAAAAGAAATTTTTTAAAAAGTAAATAAATTGATAAAATTTTCAATAGATAAAGTAAAAAATGAGGAAAATATATGAAAGTTAAGGAAAAGAGATATGATGGTAATCCATATTAACAAATAGATCAAAAAAATTGAAAAAAAAAATTACCTGGAGGCAGCCAAGAACAAAACCCAATGATTTGATTATTGAGGACAAGACCACTAATTACACCGATTACTCCTAGAACAAAACCCAATGATTGAAGTGAAGCATGGAAATAAAACCAAAATGGATCCCATTGCTTTTTTTTTTTAGAAGCAAATGTTAGTGGAGGTGGGGGAATATTAGTTTCCGGGGTTTGAACCCTGAACCTCATTCTTGAAGTGACGAGCAAGACTATTGTTCCCATTATGAATGCCCCATCCCAATATATTCAACACTCTGGCTTCTTTTTAGGTTCCACTACTACAAAAGACGGCTTTAACAGTAATAAATAATTCTTTTACTGACATTAGAACGTTTACCGGCAATCACATGATGGCCGGTGCTTCTAGTGTTGCTAAAATTTTTTCCGGCCATTATTAACAAGAATGCTGGTAAAGACTTGTTTAATTGTTGCTAAAAGTAATATTTTTAGGGGCAATTTTTATAGCCCCTAAATGAGATATTTAAAGTGTCAACCCAACCAATATTAGTGGCAATTGTTATCGCCGTTAAAAACTTAATATTGCTGCCCATGTTTATCATCCATTTTTCTTATTGTTTATCATCAAGTTTTTAGACTAAAGATTGGATTAACAATTTCATTAAAAAATTTCTTGTGTCATAAAAGATTGAATTTCATTTCATCATTAACACATGAAAGAAAACAAAGTCTTAGAACAAGAATTCATACAATCGAAGGTCACCATATTATTACATCATGATTCACAAATCACAAATCCAACAGCTGTCACATCCTCCTGAATTAAAATGCAATCTATTAAACATAACAAAGATGTAAGAACCCTCTAAAAGTCACTATTATTACATCATGATTCACAAATCCAATAATTGTCACATCCTCCTGAAATAAAATGCAATCTACTAGACATAAAAAAAGATGTAAGAACCCTCCCAGGATATGGTTAATAAGCAAATCCTAAACCTGCAAAACAGATAAATAAGTAGGTAAGCAAACAAAATCCCCAGAAAAATGCTTGAGTCCTTTCCCCCCCAGTTCTTTCATTTTAGTACACAAAATAAACAAAATAGCAACAAAAAGAAAGGGGTTACAGAGACCGTTTTTCAGAAAGGCAACTCAAACATTTAACGTAGAAAGCAAAGACAATTTAAATATGAAGCTATATATCAGTTTGAAGGTAAATTTCCACAAGAGCAAGTTGATCGGTATTAACATTCCAGATGGTTTTTTGGAAAGAGCCAGCACCTTCCTATTTTGTAGAACGGAATCAATACCGTTCAAGTTCCTGGGCATTCCGATTGGCGCTAATCCGAGGCGGGAAGCTACTTGGAGTACCGTTCTAGAGGGTATTAGAAAGAGATTAGCGATGTGGAAGGGTCGTTTTCTATCCATTGGTGGTCGGGTTACTCTCATCAACTCCGTTTTAAATAGCATCCCTTTATACATGTTCTCTTTTTATAAAGCTCCGAAAGTGGTTATTAAGGAGATGGTTAAAATTCAACGGGACTTTCTTTGGGGAATCAAGGAGGGAGATAATGGAATGTATTGGGTGGCTTGGGATAGACTTTGCAAGTCAAGAAAAGATGGCGGTCTTGGAATCAAAAATCTTGAGTTATTGAATATAGCTCTTTTATCTAAATGGAAATGGAGGGCATTGACGGATAGTAATGCGAGTTGGAGTTGGTTGTTGACACATAGATATTGGGGATTCGCTTCTTGCTTCATGACTCGGTTGTAGGCAATTCTCGCCGGAATTTTGGCTCTATTTGGTGGAGAGACTTGGTGACTTTGGATGATAACTTAGAGGAACCGAGAAGGTTCGCTTGGTGCATTAAAAGAGTGCTGGGTGATGGTGCTTTAATAAACTTTTGGAAGGAACAATGTTTAGGTACTGAGCCTTTGCTCAAATTAATTCTCTTATTGTTTTATGGAGGTGGGCAGCAACTTGTTACAGTTGTAGATTTCGGGTCTTGGCATGGAGATACTTGGAGTTGGAACAAACCGTGGCAGGTTTTTACGGATTCTGTCTGCGCATCAGAAGGTGAGATATTGGACAGTATTTTGCAATCGGTAACGCCAAGAGAGGGAAGGAAGACGCATGGATTTGGCCGCAGGATCAGACTAGGAGTTTCACGGTGAACTCAGCATATCAGCTACTGGTCCGCAGCAACATTCTTTCAACTGCTTCGGTTCAGCAGCGTTTGTCGGGGGCGTTGTAGACATCGCTTGTTCCTCTAAAGGTTGCGGTCTTTGGAAGGCGTCTTTTGCTTGATTCTCTGCCTGTCCATGACCAATTATCTCACAGAAATGTCCTCAATTCTGAACAGGAGGCTAGCTGCTCGCTGTGCAATAACTTTCGCGAGACCGCCAGCCACTTGTTCCTCAGCTGCAGCTTTGCTCGTTCCGTATGGCAGCTTGTTGGCAATTGGCTCGGAGTTGATTTCGACATGTCCCTGGATATTGTTGACTTCTTCCTTAGTTGTGGTCGCTTATGCAAAGGGAAGAAGGCGAAGCGTACGAAACACATGTTCTGGTTAACAACATGTTGAAGTGTGTGGCTTGCAAGGAATGGTGCTATTTTTAACAACGAGGAACCAAATGTTGAATCCGTGGTGAACCGCATCAAATTCTTAACTTGGAGTTGGTGTGTTTATAGATTGACGTTATGCTCCTCTATTTCAATTTCAATGTGGTGGTCTAATCCACCTCAATGCTTAGAAGGGGGAGAAACGGTGAGTTGGCATTCACATTGTTAGCAACCTTATTCCATTTTGAGGTACTCTTTTTTCCTGCCTGAGTCTTTTTCCCACTAGGTTTTGGCTCAGGGAGGTTTTGAGGAGGCCCTTCCCCTTTCATTAATGTATATGGGATTGGTGCGCTCCTAGTGCTCCCATCAATACAATTCTTGCTTATCTAAAAAAAAAATTAACTTCAAATTGAACAACCATTTGAGGTTCCAATCACATTTTGAACAAAAGCCAAACATCACATAAGAGAACTTGAAGGAAATCAACTAACACCAAAGAGTTAGGGAACCAGTCACAACCAGAATTGATTGTGACTAATTCAACTCTCTGATTCTGCTGGTCTATATATATGTAGAAAGAAAATATGTTTAAATGTCTAGAGTGCATGAAACAACTGATATCAACAACTACTAAACTATTATGATTGAATTTAGTCGCACACATAAGCAGCGCTTGCCATAAAAGCGCTACTCGATCTGCAAAAATTTAATAATGGGCAGCGCTTTGGTTGGGAGCGCTACTCATTCATGTACGGGCTAAAACAATTGGCAGCGCTTTATGGGGTGAGCGCTGCCCATTGATGAAAGGCGCTGAGTGATGCACAACGCTTTGGGGTGAGCGCTGCCTATTGCTGAAACTCGCTATACGAATAAGCAGCGCTTTTGAGTTGGAGCGCTGCCAATTGATGAAAGGCGCTGACTGATGCACAACGCTTTGGGGTGAGCGCTGCCCATTCCTTTAACTCGCTATACGAATAAGCAGCGCTTTTGGGTTGGAGCGCTGCCTATTCCTTTAAGTTTATTTTTCTTTTTTCGCGTCTTCCCTCTCACTCTCACTGTCTCACTTCTTTTTTCCAGCGCCATACTCACTGTCTCACTCTCACTCTCACTCTCTCACTCACGTCCCTATCCCTCTCACTCTCACACTCCATTTACATTTTTGTTCCCTCTCACTCTCATTTTCGTTCCCTCACATTTTCTTCCCTCTCTCATTTTCGCTGCCCACTACCTCTCACTCTCACCATTTTTTTTGTTGGGTCCGTACGTACGTGGAGCTTTTCCATTTTCGTTGGGTTCGTGAAGCTTGCATTTTCGTTCCACTTTCACCAAAGGTAATATATATATCATTGCATTTTGTTCTAGTTATTTTAATGGCATATTGGAACCTTAGGTTAGATGATTCAATGTTGATGCTTGTTGATTGGTTCTTTGAAAGTATGTGAAGGTGTAGTATTTGTTGAAATGTCCAAATGAAATGTAGGTGTAGTATTTGTTGAAATGTCCAAATGAAATGCTTGTTAATTTAATGTTGCTCTAGGTTAAAGGATTCATGTGTTGTATTTATAAATTTGAAAAATTTAGGATTGATGTTGATGATTTGTTGTTTAATGCGAATTTAATGATGACATTGCATTTTGTTCTAGTTATTTTAATGGCATTGGAACCTTAGGTTAGATGATTCAATGTTGATGGTTGTTGATTGGTTCTTTGAAAGTAGGTGTAGGTGTAGTGTTTCTAAACTTAAGGGGAAATGTAGGTGTAGTATTTGTTGAAATGTCCAAATGAAATGCTTGTTAATTTATGTTGCTCTAGGTTAAGGGATTCTTGTGTTGTATTTATAAATTTGAAAAATTTAGGATTGATGTTGATGATTTGTTGTTTAATGCGAATTTAATGGCATTGCATTTTGTTCTAGTTATTTTAATGGCATTGGAACCTTAGGTTAGATGATTCAATTTTGATGCTTGTTGATTGGTTCTTTGAAAGTAGGTGTAGGTGTAGTGTTTCTAAACTTAAGGGGAAATGTAGGTGTAGTATTTTGTTGAAATGTCCAAATAAATGCTTGTTAATTTAATGTTGCTCTAGGTTAATGGATTCTTGTGTTGTATTTATAAATTTGAAAAATTTAGGATTGATGTTGATGGTTTGTTGTTTAATACGAATTTAATGCAAATTGTTTGTTAGGTTTTGCGAGTTTGGTTTGCCAGAGCTTCGCGTTCATTGTTCGAGTTCGTCCTGGTTCGAGTGTTCGTTCTAGTTCATTCGAGTTCATTGTTGCTTCCACGTGTTCAGGTACTTTTGTTGTTTTCTTATATTTATTATATGAAGAATAACATTATGGAAGACATTAAAGTCTTTGATTTTTTTAGCTGAAAATAGTTGAATGTCTTAGCTTCAAAAAAATTGTACGCTGTGTGTTTTTCACCTGTAATAGGTTTAAGTTCTCTTATCAGGATTTTATTATAAATATTGGGAAATTGTGGATAGAAAGTGGATGTCTGCCAATCGTCTGTCCAAGGAATATGTCGCTGGAGTGGATTATTTTGTGAACTGTGCTGTTAAACGTTTAGGGACTTCTAGTGATATCAAATGTCCTTGTTTAAGTTGTTGTTATGTAAAATCGGTTAATGCAGAGGAGTTGGCAGGACATTTAAAGGGTTACGGAATTGATCAAAGTTATACTTGTTGGACAATGCATGGTGAGGAAAGAGGTGAATCTTCAAATATGGGTAATAATACCGAGAGATGTGCGCCGGTTGACACTGAAAGACCTACATTGGATGGGAACGAATTTGAAGAGATGGCAAAGGCTGTTGAAGACGATCTTAATGACTGCCCTCAAATGTTTGAGAAGTTGATAACGGATGCGGAGACACCGTTGTATTCGGGTTGTACTGAATTCACAAAATTATTGGCTGTGCTAATAAAGTTGTATAACTTGAAAACTTGCCACGGATGGACGGATAAGAGCTTTACGGAATTACTCGCACTATTGAAAGAAATGTTGCCGAAGGATAATGTGCTCCCTTCTCGGACGTATGATGCAAAACAAATGTTAGGGTCCATTGGCTTGAACTATGAGAAGATACACGCTTGTCCCAATGATTGCATTTTATTTCGGAATGAACATGCATTGTTAAAGTTGTGTCCTAAATGTAACGCATCGCGGTATAAAAAGAAAGAATCTCCTCCAGAAAAGGTGTTGTGGTATTTTCCCATAATTCCTCGATTTAGGCGCATGTACCGTAGTTCAGAAGATGCAAAACACTTGACATGGCATGAGGATGAAAGGATTAAAGATGGCATGCTACGACACCCGGCGGATTCTCCGCAGTGGAAAAAAATTGATACTGATTTTCCTGATTTCGGGTTGGATTCAAGAAACCTACGACTTGCATTGTCTGCTGATGGATTTAACCCGCACGGTATTCAGAGTAGCTCCCATAGTACTTGGCCCGTGATTTTGGCGATCTATAACTTACCTCCATGGCTTTGCATGAAACGCAAATATATGATGTTGTCATTGTTAATTTCTGGGCCCAACCAACCAGGAAATGATATTGATGTATACTTGACTCCTTTAATTGAAGACTTGAAGTTAATGTGGGAGACTGGAGTAGAGGTGTATGATGGGTTCAGAGAAGAAAGTTTCACCCTGAGGGCTATGATTTTTGGCACAATTAATGATTTTCCAGCTTACGGAAATCTATCTGGGTATAGTAACAAAGGTCAGTGTGCATGCCCTATATGTGAAGATAACACTGATTTGATGTGGTTGAAACATGGTAAGAAGAATATCTACCCTGGTCATCGTAGATTTTTGCCATCTACTCATCAGTATCGACTGTTGAAAAAGGCATTCAATGGGAATACTGAAACCCGTAAAACTTTCATGCCTTTGACGAGCGAACAACTATTTAAAAAAGTGAAAGATTTGAACATTAAATTTGGGAAGCCTTTTGCTGGAGAGCTTGCCAAACGGGGGTGGAAGAAAAAGTCGATTTTCTTTGAGTTGCCATACTGGAAGTCATTATATGTAAGGCACTTCATTGATGTGATGCATGTTGAAAAAAATGTTTTTGAAAGTGTCATTGGTACTTTACTCAATATACCAGGAAAGACTAAAGATACCATCTGTAGCGACCGAAACATCCGGAGGAGGGATCCTTCGTTGCTTTTGAACAATGGAGTCGCCATCAATATTTATTTTTAGGAAAACATTGAAAAAAACCTTTGGTTTTGGGTTCGGGGGTCGATTAAGTGCGGGGAAGGTACTAGCACCCCGCAACATCCTAAAAAAGGTTACCTTTTAATTTAATGTGTAGAAAAATTAGTTTAAAGAAAACATTTTAATTTACCCTTTTTGTTATTTGCAAAAAAAACGGAAAGAAAGACTTAATAAAAAATTTAGTTTTTTTGCGCTTGACAGGAGTGGGCCCCCGCTCCTACGTATCTCCGGGTGCGATGGAGAAATCAAAGCTACGTAGTTCTCGGGTAGAAAATATTTGTGTGTTGGTATTTTTTTTTTATTTATTGAAAAGTTTTTGTGAAAACTAGAGGCCGTTCATGGTGACCAAACAGATAAATCCAGAGTGGTCGTCATTAATGGCTTATTCGGAAAAGAAGGTATTTATAGCGTTCAAACAAGCGAGGCCCAGAGTGACCGCTATAGACAACCGGTTTGTGATTGAGCGTTTGTACGTTTGAAAACGTGCTTACCGGGAAGCGTGATAAAAAAGGAGTCGAAATTATGTTTATACTTTATTAACTAAAAAAAGAAGTTTAGGCGGATGTTTGCGATGATCAAACGAGTAACCTCAGAGTGATCACCGCTACTAATCCGCTGTGAAAAAAGGAAGGTTAGTCCTAACGGTCAAACAAGCAAGGCTTAGAGTGACCACTAGTAACAACCTATTTTTTGCGCGAATTCGATTTTTCGAAAGAAAGAAAAAAAGAACGGTTTGGAAGCATCACATTGTGAATAAAAGCGGAATAGGTGATAAAAGGGGGGTGCAAATAATAAAGGAGTTGTATTAAAAAGGGAGGTGTGAATAGCGTTTTGACGCTAGAAACAGCCGTTGAAGGTGCGAGTAGCGTTTTGACGCTAAAAAAACGGTTGATTGATTTCTTTTTTTTTTTATTTTACTCTAGAACACGTGATTCTTGAAGCGCTTTTTTTTCTTAAAAACAGAACCTAGACTAAACAAGCCTGGTGTTTTGGAAACGGATTATGGAGAAAAATTCTTTTGTTTTTTTTTGTTGTCATAGTTATTATTTAATAAAAGGGGGCCTTTTTACTTTTTTTTGAAAAAAAGATTTTTGTTATTATATATTTTTTTTTAGAAAAGGGTAGTGACATTAGTAACCATTTCCTTTAAGAAAATATTTTTTATATATTTTTTTTTAAAAAGGTTTATTTTTAATCCGAAAATTAGTAACCACTTTTAAAAAAAAACAACATATTTTTTTTTATCACTTTTTTTAATCCGAAAATTAGTAACCATTTTTTAAAAAAAACAACATATTTTTTTATCACTTTTTTAATCCGAAAATTAGTAACCATTTTTTTTTAAAAAAAACAACATTTTTTTATCACTTTTTTTAATCCGAAAATTATTAACCATTTTTTAAAAAAAACAACTTATTTTTTTTATCACTTTTTTTTTAATCCGAAAATTAGTAACCATTTTTTAAAAAAACAACATATTTTTTTTTATCACTTTTTTAATCCTAAAATTAAAATAATATAACAAACAACAAAATAAATAACAAATAGCAAAAATATGATATAAAAACAGCCTCTAAACTAATATGTTTTTAAAAAATGTGACAACTAATATATTTTCTTTTTAGAACAGCAACTAAAAAGAACTAAAAAAAAAACGGCAAAATGTGACAACAATAATTAAAATAAAATAGCAATGATAATATGAACAAAATTACAATAACTAAAAAAATTACAAAAAGCAACAATACTACGAATTATTACATTTTGTACCTTGAACAAATCCAGAAATTGTTGTGGAACAAGCTTTCTTCTTCGGATCTCTCAATACAACAAAATTTTAAACTAAAAAAAAAAATCTAGGAAGGAAGAAAAGAAGGGGAAGAAAATTTTTCTAAAAGAAACTCTAAAAAAAATTCTTTCTCTCTTTGAAAACCCTAGTTTTTTTTCAGGAGATTTTTCCCCTTTTTTTTTTCTAAGAGAAAATCCGTCCCCCTTTTTCCCTAAATGGGGAACCCTATTTATACAAAAGAACAAAAACCCAAGCTTCTTCCATCTTCTGCTCCACTTCAACCACTCTTGGATAGTGATGATGATTTTTTGATATGATGGAGGTTTGGTGAAGGGGTATGGGTGTAGCAGAGGGAAAAAAGGATTGCTTCTGTGAGAGGAGGGGGTAAAACCGTGGGTGAGATAAAGATGACGTGAGAAAAAAAAAAGTTAATATTTAGGGTTTAAGTGAGGTGTGTGCGTGGAGATTGGAGAAAGGAAGTAAAAAATGGAGTTGGTGATGTGTTGGAGCCGTGGGGGATGGGGAGTGGTGAATAAGAGAAGAAAAAAAAAATGATGGAGAGGAGAGGGGTATGCGTGTATGTGTGTATGAGGGTGAGAGAGAGTGAAATTTTTTTGGTGTGTTGGAGAAGAGGGGTAGGTCGAATATGGCAAGAGTGAGAGGAAAGGAAGTGTGATGTGAAGTGTGTGAGGGAGAAAGAGTGAGGGAGTGAACATAGGAGAGGGGAGAGAGAGTGAGTGAGCCGTGGAGTGGGGAGAGAAGAGAGAGGGTTGTGTGTGAGAGTGTGATGTGGGGAAGTGGGGAAGAATTGGGAAGAGGGATTTAGGGTTCCAATGCATGGGGGAAAGGGAGTTTGTGAGTTCCAAGGGGAGAGAGGGGGTGGGGTATTCGAGTAGGGGTTTGGGGAAAAGGGGAATGAACTTGGCTTGATTTTGGGGTTAGGGGGGAATGGTTAAAAAAAGAAAAAATTATTTTTTTATTTTTTTTTAAAAAGGGTGGCCGAATTTTGAGTGAGTGAGGGTGAAAAAAATTAGGGTTTTGGTGGGAATTGGGTTATGGGTTGTGGGTTGTGGGTTAGGTTTTTTTTTTGTTGGGGTTGGGCCATGCGAATTGGCTAGGGTTTTTTTGTTGGGTTGGGTTTTTTGATGGCCCAATCCATGACAGCACCTTATTTTTTTAATAGAACCCCCCTATTTCCCTCTTTGCTTATTTTTGCCTCTTCACTTCTAATAAAAATATTTTCTTGTGTTAAAAACTTGTGACAATTAAAATAATGACATAAAAAGGAGATAATTGTTTTTATCAAAAGTAAATGAAATTTTCTCATTTTTTGATAGGACAAAATTAGGGTATTACAGCTGCCCCTCTTTATTTATATTTTGCTAGGAAATCGGAGGGATTCTGAATTTCTCGAGGAAAATAGAAATAAAGATAAAAAAGACGCTAATTTTGCCCAGACTGAGGTATTTTGGGGGTTTTTTTTTTGTTTTGAAAAAATTTATGAAAACTGGGTTGATTTAGACAGAAAGTAAATAAGGAGCACCGGGGCTCTGGGGGATCGCTGGGGATCTGAAGGAGCACTGGGGCTCTGAAGGGACCGCTGGGGATCTGAAGGTCTAGCTCAAAGTCAATGCTTGGCGCATCGACCTGAGTTCGACTGAGGGACCGTCGGGGTCTGAGGGGCATGCCTAAGCCTGAAGGACCAATGGGTCTGAAGGAGCGCTTCTAGCTATGGTACTAGAGATACGGTCTGGGGGTGGCCTTTTTCGAGCGGCCATAGGGTTAATCAGGTCCGGAACTGATATAACCACGAAGGACGTGCACTGTGTTTTTTAGGCGGACACAGCTAGTCTGAAGGGCCTGGGGCCGGATGATCCGTCGGTTGCTCGATTAACGCGACGTGCGATCTGGATTGAAGGACCATTGTTGGTCTGAAGGAGCGCCTGGGCTCTGAGGGACCGCTGGGGGTCTGAAGAATTGGTGCTAACGACACAAAATAAAATTATCTTAACAGACACTTGCAATGAATGATGCATGCGTGCATGTAGTTAAGTAATTGATGACATGATGGATGAAATGTGGAATGATTTTGTTTTTTTGGCTTTTGTTCTTGGCCCCCTTTTTTTTTCATTTTCTTTTCTTGCTCTTTTGCTCTTTTTGCTCTTTAGCTCTTTATTGACTTTGCTGGCATCATCAAACTCGCATGACTCTTGACGTGGGATACGAGGGTTGCCTCAAGCAGTGGTGCCAAAGTGCGGGTTATTTAAGATTTGCTGAGGTGATTATGCATTTGTCCTTTTTGCAACTTTATGAGAGATCATCTCTTTTTTGTGATTTTTGGAAATTTCGCAATGATTACAATGCTTGTGATCATGCACATGTTTCGCAATTCAGTATCGTCTACCATGAACGTTATTTTTACGATAATAGGAAAATGAGAGAATAAATGAAGTGTTTAATATTCAAACGGATAACAAATGCGCAGAAGGTCGCGCTGGCTGAAAATTACATTGGGAGTTTAAACTACAAAAAGAAAGAGAAGAAAAAGAAAACAAGGAAAGCTGATCCTTTGATTGTTTGTATCTTTGAAGTAATAACGCCAATCGCCCATTAACATAACTTTGAGCATTCATTATCCAACTTTCGGAGGTATTGACTGCCTTTGTAGCTCAAAGTCCAACTTCTGACCCTAATTTTTGCCTGGATTGCTCTTTAGAATTTTCAGTCCACCGGGTCGCTCTAATTTTTGCCTAGGCCGCCCTTTCGGGTTTTCGACCTAGCGAGCTTATTTTTGCTTGGCTCATCTTTCTCTTTTTTCCACATATTTCTTTAGGCATAGTACTTCTTGACTGCGTCCGAGTTCACTGGGAGTGGGAGGTCTTCACCGTCCATTTTTGTGAGAATCAATGCTCCTCCAGAGAATGCCTTCTTTACCACATAAGGTCCTTCATAGTTAGGGGTCCATTTTCCACGGGAATCCTTTTGGATAGGCAACATCTTCTTGAGCACGAGGTCTCCTTCTTGAAACTGGCGGGGGCGCACTTTTTTATCATAAGCCCTTTTCATTCTTTGTTGGTACAACTGCCCATGACACAAAGCAACTACCCTCTTTTCTTCTATGAGGTTCAACTGATCCAGACGAGCTTGAACCCATTCTGCTTCCTCCAATTTTGTTTCCATTAGCACTCGCAGGGAGGGTATTTCCACCTCGATGGGAAGAACTGCTTCCATCCCATATACTAGTGAGAATGGTGTTGCCCCTATTGACGTGCGGATAGAGGTCCGATACCCGTGCAAAGCGAAGGGCAACATTTCATGCCAGTCCTTGAAGGTCACTACCATCTTTTGCACGATCTTCTTTATGTTCTTATTTGCTGCCTCAACTGCCCCATTCATCTTTGGACGGTATGGGGAGGAATTATGATGCTGGATTTTGAAGTCGTCACACAACTCTTTCATCATCTTATTGTTCAGGTTTGTCCCATTGTCCGTGATGATCTTATTTGGAAGACCGTAGCGGCAAATTAAATCTCTCTTTATGAACCTGACAACCACTGACTTTGTTACACTGGCGTAAGAAGCGGCTTCGACCCATTTGGTGAAATAATCAATAGCGACAAGAATGAAACGATGTCCGTTTGATGCCTTGGGTTCGACGGGACCGATGACATCCATTCCCCACATTGAGAATGGCCATGGTGCTGTTAGGACATTCAGAGAGGCAGGTGGTACATGGATATTGTCGGCATAGATTTGACATTTGTGGCATTTTCTGACGTAGTTGAAGCAGTCAGTCTCCATTGACAACCAGTAGTAGCCAGCCCTTAAGATTTTTCTTGCCATGGTGTGTCCATTAGAATGGGTGCCGAACGAGCCTTCATGGACATCTTTCATAATTCTTTCTGCTTCTTCTTCTGCTACACATCTGAGGAGGACCATATCGTGATTTCTCTTGTAAAGTACTTCCCCATTTAAGAAGAAACCCAATGCCAGTCTTCTAAGTGTTCTCTTATCATTCTCGGTGACACCAGGAGGATATTCTCTGTTTGTAATATAGTGCTTGATATCGTAATACCAAGGTTTACTGTCAGGCTCTTCTTCGATTGCCACACAATGATGTGCCGGTAGGTCTCGATGTTGGATTCGGATGAATATCAGACTCTTGTCGTTATTGATGTTGAACATTGATGACAAAGTCGCCAAAGCATCGGCCAACTGATTTTCTTCGCGAGGGAGATGATGGAAAGTGATCTCTTCAAATTGTTCAACAATTTTTTGGATGTGATCATGATAAGGAATTAATTTGGAATCTTTGGTTTCCCAGTCACCTTTTGTCTGGTGGATGACTAAAGCTGAGTCCCCATATACATCGAGTCTTTTGACTTTCCATTCAAGGGCTGCTTTGATGCCTAGGACGCACGCTTCATATTCTGCAATGTTGTTGGTGCAGTAGAAACTCAGTCTAGCGGTAAACGGTATGAAGCGGTTATCAGGAGAGATCAGTACAGCTCCGACCCCGTGCCCGTATAAATTAGAAGCGCCGTCGAATAACATTCTCCACCTTTCGTTGTCCGGAGGATTCCCTTCTACGAATAGAGCCATTATATCTTCGTCTGGGAAATCGCACTGCATTGATTGGTAATCTTCGATGGGCTGGTGTGCCAAGTACTCAGCCAATGCACTACCCTTGATTGCTTTTTGGGTGACATATAAAAGGTCGTATTCAGATAGCAGCATTTGCCAGCGAGCGATCCTCCCTGTGAGAGCGGGTTTTTCAAAAATATACTTGACTGGGTCCATTTTAGATACCAACCAAGTAGTGTGGCTCAGCATATACTGCCTCAAACGACGTGCAGCCCAGGCCAGAGCACAACACGTTCTTTCCAACAATGAGTATCTTGTCTCGCACTCGGTGAATTTCTTGCTTAGATAGTAGATTGCATGTTCCTTCTTTCCGGATTCATCATGTTGCCCCAGTACACAACCCATTGATTTGTCTAGCACTGTTAGATACAGGATGAGAGGTCTACCCTGCACAGGCGGCATCAGAATCGGTGGATTTTGGAGGTACCTCTTGATCTTTTCAAAGGCTTCTTGGCAATTATCATTCCACTTTGTTTCTTGGTTTTTGCACAAAAGCTTGAAGATAGGCTCGCATGTAGATGTTAGCTGCGATATGAACCTAGAGATGTAGTTCAATCTTCCCAGGAAACCACGAACTTCTTTTTCAGTACTCGGTGCCGGCATTTCTAGTATTGCTCGCATTTTGGCTGGATCTACTTCTATTCCCCTCTGACTGACTATGAAACCCAACAGCTTTCCCGATCTTACACCGAAAGTGCATTTGGCAGGGTTTAATCTGAGTTTGAACTTCCTGAGACGTTCGAAGAGTTTTTGCAGATTGACGATATGCTCTTCTTCAGTCTTGGATTTTGCAATCATGTCATCCACGTAAACCTCTATTTCCTTATGCATCATATCATGGAACAATGCGACCATTGCCCTTTGGTATGTTGCACCAGCATTCTTCAGTCCGAATGGCATTACTTTGTAACAGAAGGTTCCCCAGAGAGTGATGAAGGTGGTTTTCTCCATGTCTTCAGGGGCCATCTTAATTTGGTTGTATCCGGAATATCCATCCATGAAGGAGAACAGAGAGTGTTGTGCTGTGCTATCTACCAGGACGTCAATGTGAGGTAAAGGGAAGTCATCTTTGGGGCTGGCTCTGTTCAAATCTCGATAATCGACGCACATCCGAACCTTACCGTCTTTCTTTGGGACCGGTACAATATTGGCTACCCATTGAGGGTATTTTGCTACTGCTAAAAACCCAGCATCGAACTGCTTCTTAACCTCATCTCGGATTTTCAATGACATCTCTGGTTTCATCCTTCTTAACTTTTGCTTTACCGGCGGGCATTCTGGTTTTACCGGTAATTTATGCTCGACTATGTTGGGGTCCAGTCCAGGCATGTCTTGGTATGTCCATGCGAAGACGTCAACATAGTCAAACAACAACCTAACCAATTTCTCTCGCTCGCTGTCTTTCAATGTGGTGCCAATGTTAACTTCTTTTTTGTCTTCTTCTGTGCCTAAGTTGATCGTTTCAGTTGATTCCTCGTGGGGTTCGATTATTTTTTCCTCTTGTTCCATCATTCTCATTAACTCTGGAGGGGTTTCCCAATTATCCTCAACATCTTCCTCAGTTTGATTGATGGGATGATCAAAGTTACAATATGGATTATTGGCGTTGTTATTTTCAAAGACATTTTTTTCGGATCTGCATTAGTGTAAATTAACGGAATAAAAAACGAATGAAGGAAAATAAGAAGCGAATGTAAAAAGAAAAAGGAGAACAAGGGTTTATTGGGAACTGAAATAACGTTGCATTGATATTAATACTGAAAGGAAAACATGCGTGCCCGAATGAAATATCCTAAGGCCTTGGGCAGAGCTAGAGGATTACATTACAGAAACATTACTTTGAACTAAAAACCACAGGAAAATCAATGATCTCCCAATTCTTGAGTCTTTTGTTTGCAGGACAAGGGCGTACAAGACTGACGATGCCTTCTTCAGCGCTTAGATCGTCCTCAACTGCGGCGATCTGATTGGGGTTCAACATTCCCGCACTCCGAAAGCTTTCCTTGATGTCGCAGATGGTGATCCTCTTCGTATTTGGCACCCTGTCCTCAAGCCTGGCTAACCTCCGCTCCTTCTTTTCCTCCACAATCCTTCTCTTGTCAGTGCGATTGGGCCGATATCCTATCCCATGTCTATCTTTGTTCTCCTCTGGCTGTATTGGCGTCAGGATCCCCTGTCCGGTTTTTCCCAAGCCTCCTCCAGCTTGGTAGCATTTTCCTAACATGAACTTAGCAACCATCACGGCAGTTTTGGATAGCTTGGGTTCTAACATAGCAGATGTATTGGCGATTTCCAATGCTTGGAAGGCAGTCTCGAGAGACTCTTCAGCAGCCTCAATGTAACGAGTGGGAGCGGACTTATTTATCAGCATTTCTTCCTCACCGAAAATAACCACCAGCTTATTGTTGACTATGAACTTGAGCTTCTGGTGTAAAGAGGAGGGGACTGCCCCTGCAGAGTGGATCCATGGCCTCCCCAAGAGACAACTGTAAGATGGGGCAATATCCATTATCTGGAAGGTCACCACGAAGTGTTCCGGACCTACTTGCACAGGTAATTCCATTTCTCCGATGACTTCCCTTTTTGATCCGTCAAAGGCCCTGACTAATATGGAGCTTGGTCTCATGTATGAACAGTCCACACCTAATTTCTCCATGGTTGATCTGGGTAATACATTCAAGGATGAACCATTGTCAATGAGTACCCGAGCAAGAGAGTAATCTCCACACTTCACCGATATGTGTAGGGCCTTTTTGTGCCCCCTTCCTTCAGTTGGAATCTCATCATCAGTAAAGGTGAGGTAATTACTTGCAACAAGGTTTCCGACGATCCCATCAAATTGGCCAACCGAGATGTCATGAGCGACATGGGCCTCATTCAATATTTTTGTCAATGCTGCACGATGGGCATCGGAACTGAGCAATAATGACAACAGAGATATCTTTGCGGGAGTTTGGTTTAGTTGATCAACCACCTTATACTCGCTTTGTCTCATAAGCTTCAGAAATTCACTGGCTTCTTGCTCGGATAACGTCTTCTTTCCTGCATTCTTATCGACAGGTTCCTGCTCTATGCTTTTGCCCTTACGGGTTCGTTCCTCCCCTTCTTTTGTTCGGTCTTCACTAGGCCCTCCAGGGGTATAGAAACGTCCACTTCGAGTCATCCCACCGGTCCCTGAGATGTTAATGACATCAGGGGTAGTCTGAACTTTCACATCGTAACTCCACGGGACTGCATTGGTTCTTTTAAAGGGAAAAGGGACTGGCACTTGAATAGTGATTGGTTTAGGCGCAGCGGTGGTTAGCTTTGTGTCCCTTTTGTAATGGATTTCCAGTGGTTTCCGGATACTCTTGCTCTGTTCAATGCTTGACTGGAGAGTCGACACGCCTTCCTCTTTCTTTTGAAGACCTATTTGTATTATGTGTCGGTCTAACAAGTCTTGCAGAACTGGCTTGAATGCTTCACAGGCCCCGACACAAAGGGAATCAGCACACGAGCCCTTTCTGGTACATCCTTTCATAATGATTCCGAAGTGACACAAATTAGCATGGATGAGGTCCAGGGGTGTGACAATGTCCTCCACCTTTCTGACCAATAATTGCCCCTCAGCATCCTCAATGGCATTGACGGAGGGTTTCCCGTGCCCCGGCAGAGGGTTAGTGGCAACATTCGGACCATCTTCTGCGAAGCTTAACCATTTAGATTCAATCAAGTCTTGTACTACATATTTCAATGCCTTGCAATTTTCTGTTGAATGGCCAACTGCCCCAGCGTGGAATCCACAGCTAGCCTCTGGGTCATAGCTCCTAGGGAAAGGAGGTTGAAGGGGTCTCATTGGACGGGGAGTGATCAAGTTGTGACTGATGAGGTGATTGAATAGGTCCGTGTATGACATGGGTATTGGGTCGAAATTGGCGGGCTTTCTTTCTTGGTAGTTTTGTGGTCTATAGCCTGGGTTGACTTGGTGAGGTGGGGCTTGTGGTGTTTGAGTAGGTATTTGTAAAGTCTGTCGGGGGTTGTTGTAGGGAGGCTTTCCGGATCCAGAGATGGCATTAGCTTCGCCCTCCTTCTTTTTAGGAAAACCTGAGAAGGGCCTTTTCTGATTGCTGGTTCCAGCGGAGCTATATGCAATTTTCCCGTTTCTCCATCCATTCTCTAGTCTTTCTCCGATGACGATCATATCTGAAAAGTTCGAAGACACGCTCCCAATCAACCTGTCGTAGAAAGGTGTTTGAAGAGTATCCATGAACATTGATACCATCTCTTTTTCTAACAAAGGTGGTATCACCTGTGCAGCCAAACCTCTCCAGCGTTGGGCATATTCTTTGAAGGACTCATTGTCTCTCTTCGTCATGCTCTGCAGCTGTGTTCTATCGGGAGCCATGTCAATGTTATATTTGTATTGCCTCAAAAATGCATCGGCTAGGTCTTTCCAGCATCTGACATGTGCACGTTCTAATTGCATGTACCAGCTCGAAGCTGCCCCAGACAGACTATCTTGGAAGTAGTGGATGAGCAATTTGTCGTCGTGAGCAAACGCCGCCATCCTCCTGCAGTACATGGTTAAGCGGCTTACAGGGCAAGTCGACCCTCTGTATTTGTCAAAGTCTGGCACCTTAAATTTTGGAGGGATGACTACGTTAGGGACGAGGCACAAGTCATAAGCATCTCTCGCACCAACATTGGATCCCTCAACTGCTCTCAACCTTTCCTCAAGCATTTGTAGTTTGTCTTGGGCTTGAGGGTTCTCCATAGAGTGATTGTGAGGGAGCCCACTCATACCATAGTAAGGATGGATCATCGGAACTATGGCTGGGTTCACATTTGGGGTATGTGAATGAGTGGGATTCCTGAGGTTGGAACCTTGAGCTTGAGCGTCAACTATCGGCGGTGGAGGGCAGCCAAGTGGGAGTCTTTGTGGTATGACGACGGGGGTCGGATTTTGAACTTGTGGTGCCCCCGGATTACCATTGTGACCCGTTGGTGTAAGCTGTTGTTGGCCCACGACTCCTGAGGGGCCGTCTTCTGGACTAGCATTGACTGTCGGAGGTGTGTAACCTTGTGGAAGTCCGTAAGGAGGCCAAATGTAACCCTGGTCATTAGTCCCAGTGGGGGGCACTGTATGCGGGATCCCGAGTCCATTGGGAGGAGGAGGGTTGGTAACTTGATTTTCCGTATTCCCAGCGGAGACATCTTCACTTGTGTCTTTGTCCCTCAGAGTTTGTAAGACCTTTAAGATTTCAGCCATCTGTTCTTTCATCCCATCTATTTCTGCCCTAAGCTCTTGATTGCCTAGGTCTTGGGGTGGATTGCCTTGATCCGGGATATCTTGAGGCGGATTGTCCTGATTTTCTTCCATGTTTCTGGCCTGAGAACGAGTCCAATAGCGATGTTGACGCACCAGCTTGTCTTTTACTCTCTGTTGGTGGGACACATGTTATGAGTATATGTATGAGTATATGTATGAGTATATGAATGGATGAAAATGCGAATGATGCATGTGTGCATGAGTCTTATTGTTTTAGGTCGGGAATTGCAAGCGCATCCTGATTTGTCATAAGTACACAGATTAAAGTTCCACAATATTTTCAAGATAAAGGATCAGCATATGAGACAAACAAACTTCATTGATGGAGGAAAGTACAACATTTTGGAAATAAAACTTCGAAAAGAAAAGTACAATGTTCTTTAAATACATATGGCTTTCATTTTTCCACTCCTCCCTCTTTTTCTACTAGTAGCGCTGCCAGCCTTCTCCCGGAGTTCGGCAATCAGAACCTCGCAAAACTCCATGAATTTGGAAACTTGGACCGGGGTGTTAAACGGGTGCATTGCCGCGTTAGCCTCCTTTAGACGTTTGGGGATTCCTACGATAGCTCGATCAGCCAGCCATGCCAACTTTGAGAATCTGTCTTTCCAGTATAAGCTTTCATTCTTCAACTCTATGAAGACTTCATGGTTTTCTATCTTGCTGACCAACTCCACGAAGCGGTTCTCCCAATAGATGCTTTCTGTCTTCAGCTGGTGGTAGACCTCCTCTTGATATCTGATATGGTCGTTCAGCTCGTCAGATTTTTCATGCTCCCTTCTTAAGGCTTGCTGGTATTCTCGGAGTATCTCTTCAATGGTATCCTTATCCTGCTTGATACTTTTCACTTGCTCTTCAAACTCGGCTGCCATCATCCGGGACTCTCTCTTTGATACCATTAGCAGGCTCTGTGCGGTCTTTTCAGCCATCATTGATTCTTCCCATAACTTTTTCCATTTGTATGTATCATCGATGGCTTGGTCCATTTTCAGGTTGCAACGTTTTATTTCCTCTTTCGCTCCTCTTAGGTACCTTTGAACCTCTAGTTTGTCCTTTTGTTCAATCTTGAGCTGCTTGCGGCTGTCTTCCATGGCCACTGACTTACTTGCGTTCTCCTCCTTCAACTTCTGGTTTTTTAGGAGCACTTTCTCTAACTCTGCCTGCAAGCCCTTCTTTTCTTCCTCGGCTTTTGACAATGCCATTTTAAGCTTATCTAAATCTTCAACAGTGGGAAGGGTAGGTTCAGGTATCTCTTCCTCAACCCATAGTGCACTTTGGTAAGGCAATTGGGTGTCTTGGATCCTCTTTTGGAGCCATTGGCGAAAGGTGGTTTCCTTATCGCCACTCTTCTTTGTAAGCTCTTGTCCCTTGCGGACGACCATATCCCACGCTTGAGAAATCTTCCGGAGCATGTCAACCTCTTTTGGGCTTCCTTCATGGAGGTAAAAAGGGATTAACATGTCTTTGGTGGGCGGATTTCGCATGGGGTACCCCAGCTGTCTTAGAGTTAGAGAAGGATTGTAATTTATGCATCCTCTTGTCCCCATGAGCGGGACGTTTTGAAAGCTTCCGCATTGAAAAACTACTGTGGGCCTCTCTTTCCACCATGATGGGTGCCAACGAACCTTATATTCATGAAGTCCCCCCAGCACTTGCAACCATTCACCAGTGTTCATTGCCTTCACATCACACCCTCTGGCGTCTTCAATTGGGCCTTCTACCCTGACTTTGTTAACGAAAGCATGGGTGAGAAGCCAAACATACAAGGCGTGCAGGCAGCAAGATATCCTTTTTCCCCTTAGCTCACTATAATGAGTGAAAGTACAGTAAGTGTCTGCAAGCATGGCTGGAATCGGATCCTTGAAGGATAAGAAGACGCCAATAGCTGTAGTGTCCACATATCTTTCAAGGCGTGGAAATAGGACAATGCCAAAGATAGTCAAAGCTAACACCTGCTTAAAAGGACCCCAGTTTCTAGCGTCGGCGAAGAATTTCATTTGGCCTTCCAGATACTCTTGTGGGAATCCTGCAATGCCATTTCGATTTTTCTTCCGGAGCTTCAAGTTCTCTTTGCTGGTTTGTAATATTGAGGCGAGCTTCTCATCTGTGTAGTATTGTCCCTGATACTGGTAGGGTCCCTTGTCTTGTTGAGGAAAGCCGAAGATCTGTGTATATTCTTCCAGGGTAGGTGCCATCTGGAAATTTTTGAAGGTGAAGCATCTTAATGAAGAGTCGTAGAACTGGCTCAAAGCGGCAATGGCATCCGTTTGCACGTCCAATTGTAGTAACATAATAATCTTCCCATACACTCTATCAAAAGACCTGCGCTCGATGGGCGGCAATCGACCAGCACATTCCCTTAGACTTGTCAGATTAGGCTGCTTCACTATAGGGTAGTTCAGAGTTTGGATTGCTTCATAGTTTGATCCCATATTGCCTTGCTTATGACAAAACTTTCGAACCTCTTACAATTCCCGGCAAACCTAAATGAGATGAATAGCATGCAATGTGAGGATTTTTTGTATTTTTTGTGAAATAATGATGATGTATGATGAATTAAAGAAAGACGTTACATGCGTTAATAAAAGCATATTTTGGTGATTCAAATTTTGAGAAACATTAACCATGTCACATAAAATATACGTAAAGGAAAAAAAAGTAAATGGTTTTCATTATTTGATTTTTTTTGAAAGATAAAAAGTTTTTGCGATGATGCAACAGGTAGGTGAATTGCTTTTGTGTCCTAAACAGGTTATGTCTTACATATAGGTCACGGTCTAGGGTCACTTATGTGATCAACCTCTCAGGTAGTTCTAATCACTTCCTCACAAAGGTCTCCAGAGCTGAAATCTCTTTCGTGATATGACCCGCAACGATAGCGAGCTACCTGGTGTGGGATATCACGAAAGAGCGTACTCTGGCTGAGGCTTTCGTGAGAGTCAGACAGATAAAATCCAGAATGACTGACACTAATCGCCTCCACTCGTCCTAGGTTTTTTGTTCAGACCCGGGTATAGGGCCCCGCTCAAGAGTGTGTGCAATAAACAAGTGTAATAGATGTGTGTGATATAAGCAACCTAAACTACCCATGCTGCAAAAAGAAATACAGATAATAGTGCAAATGTTTTCTACCCTAAGGTTCAATAGAGCAAATAAATAAATAAGTAAAATAGACATGCGAATAAAAAGACTAAGGGTAAACAAAGGTACTAAACTAACAAATATCCACACATTTAACTAAATTAGGCTTGACCCTCTAAAAAAAAAGTCCCCAGTGGAGTCGCCAGCTGTAGCGACCGAAAGATCCGGAGGAGGGATCCTTCGTTGCTTTTGAACAATGGAGTCGCCATCAATATTTATTTTTAGGAAAACATTGAAAAAAACCTTTGGTTTTGGGTTCGGGGGTCGATTAAGTGCGGGGAAGGTACTAGCACCCCGCAACATCCTAAAAAAGGTTACCTTTTAATTTAATGTGTAGAAAAATTAGTTTAAAGAAAACATTTTAATTTACCCTTTTTGTTATTTGCAAAAAAAACGGAAAGAAAGACTTAATAAAAAATTTAGTTTTTTTGCGCTTGACAGGAGTGGGCCCCCGCTCCTACGTATCTCCGGGTGCGATGGAGAAATCAAAGCTACGTAGTTCTCGGGTAGAAAATATTTGTGTGTTGGTATTTTTTTTTATTTATTGAAAAGTTTTTGTGAAAACTAGAGGCCGTTCATGGTGACCAAACAGATAAATCTAGAGTGGTCGTCATTAATGGCTTATTCGGAAAAGAAGGTATTTATAGCGTTCAAACAAGCGAGGCCCAGAGTGACCGCTATAGACAACCGGTTTGTGATTGAGCGTTTGTACGTTTGAAAACGTGCTTACCGGGAAGCGTGATAAAAAAGGAGTCGAAATTATGTTTATACTTTATTAACTAAAAAAAGAAGTTTAGGCGGATGTTTGTGATGATCAAACGAGTAACCTCAGAGTGATCACCGCTACTAATCCGCTGTGAAAAAAGGAAGGTTAGTCCTAACGGTCAAACAAGCAAGGCTTAGAGTGACCACTAGTAACAACCTATTTTTTGCGCGAATTCGATTTTTCGAAAGAAAGAAAAAAAGAACGGTTCGGAAGCATCACATTGTGAATAAAAGCGGAATAGGTGATAAAAGGGGGGTGCAAATAATAAAGGAGTTGTATTAAAAAGGGAGGTGTGAATAGCGTTTTGACGCTAGAAACAGCCGTTGAAGGTGCGAGTAGCGTTTTGACGCTAAAAAAACGGTTGATTGATTTCTTTTTTTTTTATTTTACTCTAGAACACGTGATTCTTGAAGCGCTTTTTTTTCTTAAAAACAGAACCTAGACTAAACAAGCCTGGTGTTTTGGAAACGGATTATGGAGAAAAATTCTTTTGTTTTTTTTTGTTGTCATAGTTATTATTTAATAAAAGGGGGCCTTTTTACTTTTTTTTGAAAAAAAGATTTTTGTTATTATATTTTTTTTTTTAGAAAAGGGTAGTGACATTAGTAACCATTTCCTTTAAGAAAATATTTTTTATATTTTTTTTTTTTTAAAAAGGTTTATTTTTAATCCGAAAATTAGTAACCACTTTTAAAAAAAAACAACATATTTTTTTTTATCACTTTTTTTAATCCGAAAATTAGTAACCATTTTTTAAAAAAAACAACATATTTTTTTATCACTTTTTTAATCCGAAAATTAGTAACCATTTTTTTATCACTTTTTTTAATCCGAAAATTATTAACCATTTTTTAAAAAAAACAACTTATTTTTTTTATCACTTTTTTTTAATCCGAAAATTAGTAACCATTTTTTAAAAAAACAACATATTTTTTTTATCACTTTTTTAATCCGAAAATTAAAATAATATAACAAACAACAAAATAAATAACAAATAGCAAAAATATGATATAAAAACAGCCTCTAAACTAATATGTTTTTAAAAAATGTGACAACTAATATATTTTCTTTTTAGAACAGCAACTAAAAAGAACTAAAAAAAAACGGCAAAATGTGACAACAATAATTAAAATAAAATAGCAATGATAATATGAACAAAATTACAATAACTAAAAAAATTACAAAAAGCAACAATACTACGAATTATTACATTTTGTACCTTGAACAAATCCAGAAATTGTTGTGGAACAAGCTTTCTTCTTCGGATCTCTCAATACAACAAAATTTTAAACTAAAAAAAAAAATCTAGGAAGGAAGAAAAGAAGGGGAAGAAAATTTTTCTAAAAGAAACTCTAAAAAAAATTCTTTCTCTCTTTGAAAACCCTAGTTTTTTTTCAGGAGATTTTTCCCCTTTTTTTTTTCTAAGAGAAAATCCGTCCCCCTTTTTCCCTAAATGGGGAACCCTATTTATACAAAAGAACAAAAACCCAAGCTTCTTCCATCTTCTGCTCCACTTCAACCACTCTTGGATAGTGATGATGATTTTTTGATATGATGGAGGTTTGGTGAAGGGGTATGGGTGTAGCAGAGGGAAAAAAGGATTGCTTCTGTGAGAGGAGGGGGTAAAACCGTGGGTGAGATAGAGATGACGTGAGAAAAAAAAAAGTTAATATTTAGGGTTTAAGTGAGGTGTGTGCGTGGAGATTGGAGAAAGGAAGTAAAAAATGGAGTTGGTGATGTGTTGGAGCCGTGGGGGATGGGGAGTGGTGAAGAAGAGAAGAAAAAAAAATGATGGAGAGGAGAGGGGTATGCGTGTATGTGTGTATGAGGGTGAGAGAGAGTGAAATTTTTTTGGTGTGTTGGAGAAGAGGGGTAGGTCGAATATGGCAAGAGTGAGAGGAAATGAAGTGTGATGTGAAGTGTGTGAGGGAGAAAGAGTGAGGGAGTGAACATAGGAGAGGGGAGAGAGAGTGAGTGAGCCGTGGAGTGGGGAGAGAAGAGAGAGGGTTGTGTGTGAGAGTGTGATGTGGGGAAGTGGGGAAGAATTGGGAAGAGGGATTTAGGGTTCCAATGCATGGGGGAAAGGGAGTTTGTGAGTTCCAAGGGGAGAGAGGGGGTGGGGTATTCGAGTAGGGGTTTGGGGAAAAGGGGAATGAACTTGGCTTGATTTTGGGGTTAGGGGGGAATGGTTAAAAAAAGAAAAAATTATTTTTTTATTTTTTTTTAAAAAGGGTGGCCGAATTTTGAGTGAGTGAAGGGGAAAAAAATTAGGGTTTTGGTGGGAATTGGGTTATGGGTTGTGGGTTGTGGGTTAGGTTTTTTTTTTTGTTGGGGTTGGGCCATGCGAATTGGCTAGGGTTTTTTTGTTGGGTTGGGTTTTTTGATGGCCCAATCCATGACAGCACCTTATTTTTTTTATAGAACCCCCCTATTTCCCTCTTTGCTTATTTTTGCCTCTTCACTTCTAATAAAAATATTTTCTTGTGTTAAAAACGTGTGACAATTAAAATAATGACATAAAAAGGAGATAATTGTTTTTATCAAAAGTAAATGAAATTTTCTCATTTTTTGATAGGACAAAATTAGGGTATTACACCATCAACTCGAGGTTGGACTTGCTTAGTTTGGGGTTGAGACCAGAATTGGGTCCGATAAAGAAGGGTACACGTACATATCTACCTCCGGCAGCTCATACTCTATCTAAAAAGGAGAAGACCGTGTTTTGTAAGTTTCTTCATCGAGTTAAAGTTCCAGAGGGGTACTCTTCAAATGTTACGAACCTTGTATCGATGAAAGACCTCAAGTTAAAGTCTTTAAAGTCCCATGATTGTCATGTTCTAATGGAGAATTTGCTACCCATTGGTATACGATCCATTTTGCCTAAGAAAGTGCGCCAGACCCTAACCAAACTTTGTTTCTTTTTTAAGGCGATTTGTAGTAGGGTGATTGACCCTGGAAAGTTGCCATCATTGCAAAGAGAAATTACCGTCACTTTGTGTGAGCTTGAGATGTATTTCCCACCTTCGTTTTTTGACATAGTGATTCATTTAATAGTTCATCTGATTAGAGAGACACAATTGTGTGGCCCATGTTACATGAGATGGATGTATCCGTTTGAGCGTTACATGAAGATATTAAAAGGATATGTTAAAAACCGATCACGGCCCGAGGGGTGTATTGTTGAGCGCTACATAGTTGAAGAAGCTATTGAGTTCTGCACCGGCTATCTATCTAGTCTTGAATATTCCGTGGGACTGCCAAGGTCTGGTCACTTAGGAATCATTAGTAAAGGGATGTCAGGAACTAAAATAGTTATGGTATCAAGGAAAGAACTAGATCAAGCACACTTATATGTTTTGCACAATGATAGTGAGGTTGATTCATATGTTGCCAAGCACATGGACATACTTAAGAGTGATCACCCATATAAGGGTCAAGTTTGGTTAACAAAAGAACACAATTGGAGTTTCATAGTGTGGCTAAAAGAGCACATTGATTTCGAGTTTGCTATGAATCCTACCTCGATTTCAGAAAGATTGAGATGGTTAGCAAAAGGTCCAAATATATCTGTTTTCTCTTACACCAGGTATCTAATGAACGGGTACACGTTCTATACAAAATAGTGGGGTGACTCTTGTAGCTCAAGCTATGCATACATCAAATGCCAAAGACAGAAATCCCATATACGTGAATATGTCATACTTCGGGGTCATTGAACACATATGGGAGTTGGATTACAATATGTTTCAGGAGCCTGTGTTCCAATGTAAGTGGGTTGACAATAATAATGGTTTACAGATTGATGAGTCGGGGTTCATGCGAGTGAATTTCAACAAGTTAGGATATAAAGATGAGCCTTTTATTTTGGCATCCCAAGCTCAACAAGTGTTTTATGTCACTGATCCTGTTGATATCAATTGGTCCATTGTTTTATTGACAAATAAAAAATTGGTGACTGACATTTATGATCAATCAACCGATGATGATGGTATTGAGGACGACCCTTTCTTTGGGACATCACTACCAATAGTAGGGGAAAGAGAGGATGTTGTGTATGTTAGAAAGGATCATAGTGATGGAATTACGATTCGTCAAAAACAAAGTACCAAGAAGCGAATTGCAAATAAAATTATCTCCAAGAAAAGGAAAAGGTAACAATAACAATGATTATTTATTTTTTTACATAGTTTTCTTACATCAAATGCATTTTTACATAGTTTTCATCTTCTTGATTGGTTGTAATTTTTTGTTGGTCTTTTGAATAAATATAACAATAACAATGATTATTCATCTTCTTGACTAGTTATTTACATAGTTTTCATCTTCTTGGCTGGTTATTTATTTTTCTTGACTGGTTATTTATTTTATTGCAGGTCAGATGGAAGATTATAATGATCATGGTAGTGGGCATGATGACAGCGGTCATGAGAGTGATGTTGGAGACTATATCAGGAAGCATGGTCCCCGTGGAATGACTGTCAAAAAAGATACCATCGGTCGGATAAATAAAGGAAAAGGACCTTTATCAGTAAGTTACTAATTAACTTAATTCAATACTTAGTTTTAATTGTTTGATAATTAATTAACTAATGACATAATGCAGGTCGAGTGGAATGTTAAGGGTCAGCCAATTGGAAGAAATGACACACAGTTGATTACCTTCGTTGGTAGTAAGGTAAAACAAATGATACCAATTACAATCACTAATTGGAATGACAAAAAAAATGCCATTTTGTGGAAACAAAAATAGGAGTTCTGGTTAACAATACAGGTATATAATTTTATATCTCTTTAGTTATCTTATTTAATAATTTTGTAACCATATATATTTATATCATTTTCATTGAATATGTGTAAGCAGAAATTTTTTGACGTGGACGAGGCTCGAAAAATCTGGTTAATGAAGGAAGCGGGAAAGTTACATTGGAATTTCAGGACTAGTCTAACTAATAAATATCTCGGAGATCATAGTGGAAACATCAGATGGGAGCCTCCACCACTATATAGTGGATTTATTACAAAGGAGGATTGAGGCATATTTGTTAGAAAACACACTGAAGATCCAGAATTCTTGGTTAGTACTATAATCTATTAAGTTATAACTTAAAATATATTTGACATTTATATATTATGCATTAATGTATACTTATCTCTCTAAATAGAAAACAAGCCAACAGAATCGAGGGAGAGCTTCATGTTGTGAGTACCCGTATAGAGGCGGTGTTAGTGGATATCAAATTATTGAAGAAAGATTGGTAAGACACAATAAGCTTGATTTCTTTTTGTTTAATGAATCTTTTGATTTATAATGTCTTAACATTTGGTAAATTTAAATATAGTTGGAGGGGAGTGGGAAAGATCGTCATAAAGAAAGTATTGAGCGGCATGTTTTGTGGGTAGAGGCCCGACAAAACAAGGATGGGGAGATTGTGATCCCAAAACTAAGGAGGTGACCCATAGAATTGTAAGTATTTCAAAAACTTTTAAAATTTTTATGATCTTTGTAATGTATAATAATTTTATTATACTTTTTTTTTGTGAATTAGGAAACCATATCACAGTCTGTGTCACAGGGAGAGATCACAAATTGCTCTGAAAAGGAAATTCTTTCTCGTGCCTTGGAAAGGGGAGAATACTCGGGTCGTACAAGGGGTTGTGGATTTGGCGTTAATCCGACCCACTACCTTGGACCAAAAAAGCAAACTCATGGTGAGCATGATTGTCAACAAAGTAGAGAGTTGCGAGTATTGTATGAAGGTCTAAGGGCTGAACTTAGTGATTTCAAACTGCAATATGCGATGGTTTCGGCGCCTGCGGTACCATCATCCCCTGCCACAAATAGCGCACGAGATAGTTGCACCATTCCGTCAACTAAGGTATTAATTGTTTTTTTTACAATAAATAATGAATTAATTTTTAAACTCTCTTTCTTATTACATCAAATAATGTCTTTATTATTTTTTGTTTATAATTGATTTAGGACAACAATGAGTGTGAGTGTGAATTGTATATCTCAAACTCACGTCAAATGGTTGCAATAGGCTTCATATGTAACCAATTGGGTCCATTGATGCACAATTTACCCCTACCTCCAGATCATCTTAGAGTCATAGTTGACTGTGCGATTGTGGGGAATGCACAATTGCCTGTTCCAAATGTCAGTATAGATTTACTGAATGTGGATAATGCAGTTGGTACCTTTGTGGCATGGCCAACACACCTTGTGGTAAGTGATAATATATTTGTAACTAATTATTATTTTTTGTCATATATTGTGTGCTAACTAAGTAATTATTTTTTTTAATATATAGGTACGCCAAAATGCAAAATCTAAAAGCATAAGTGTTGGCAAGGCAAAATCTACTGGCAAGAAAGTGTCTCGGTCCGACCCTTCTACACAAAATTCTCAGCCCGCCCTTCCTCCAAAAGTGACCCAGCCCACCCCTCCTCCAAAAGTGACTCAGCCCTCCCCTTCTCCAAATGTGTCTCAGTCTCAGCCATCGGCCTCTTCAATTAATGATTATAAGATGATTGGTTATTGTGAAATGCACGCGGAATTCAGGATGGATGAGGCAATCCCGCTTCAATTAGAGATGGATGACCAAATTTTTGGGACTTTAGGTCAAACACTGTCGATCAGACGTGAGGATATCAGTGATGTATGTAAATTGAACTGGGCAACCAGTACTGCTATTAGAGCATATGTCAGGTACGTATGTAATTTATTATTTGACATCATTGAATTTTTTTTATTAAATCATTAATTTAATTTGTATATATCTCTAATTATAGGTACTTGTACGAGGACATTTTGGTCCCTTCGAAACAGACACTGAGATTTGTGTTCTTGTGTCCGGATAATACACACCTGCATGATGTGTCCCAGAAGCTGCGTAATTATGAGATGCTTGTGGAACAAAACAAGACAGAGGTTAAAAATTATATCATTCGACGCTTCTGGGAAGCTCAAAGTAAAAGCGATGATTACATGTTTTTGGCACCGTGTCTCTTTCGGTGAGAGATTTAATCCATTCTTATATAACATGCATTTTTTAAATACTAGTCAATTACTTATTCAAAATCTTATTTGTAGGGAACATTGGATTCTGTTAGCAATAAATCCGGGGAGAGATACGGTGTACTTCATTGATCCATTGCATGGTCATTTCAACAACTACCCCGAGTTGATCGAGTTATTTAATAGGTGTGTGTATTTTGATCCCTCTACATATTTCTTTGTTTTACTTATATACGTATGTATTTCGAATAATATAGTTATATGTCATTGTGTTCAGTTGTTTGAAAACATATTGGGGAGTGGAACAATCAAAGACCAAATGGATACCGATAGATGTAAGTTTGTAATCAATGTTCTTATATATTTAATTACATTATTTTGTGAAAAAATGTATTAAATTAAATTTAACATTTAACTAATGTTTTGTTTTGTAGTGTCCAAAACAACCCAATAACAATGATTGTGGGTATTATGTAATGAAATTTTTGAAGGAAATTATTACCCACAACCAAACGATTATTCCCCGACAGGTATCTAGAATTCTTTTTGATTTTGATATAATAATAGTTAATTCCATTTAACCATTTCAATTCTAATTTTATTTATTTATATAATTTCAGTATTTTCCTGATTGTCGGGTGAAAACATACTCTGATGAACAGCTAGTTGAGCTTAGAGGAGAGTGGTGCCGTTATGTCTCCCGTTTTTTTTTATTTTGGATAGAATATGTAATACTGTAAGTTGTTAGCGTTTGATTTGGATACATACAACTAAGCTAGTTTTGGTTCATATTGTAAGTTTAGCTAGTTTTGGGTACATATGAATTGGATAATAACCTGTTAGCTAGTTTGTTTTGGTTCAAGTGTAGAAATGGAATGAATTGGGAAACTTAAGCACTTGTTTTGATTCTGGTGTATTTGGATATAATTTGATTTGCTGAGAAATAGAATTGGAAGGAATTGGGAATGTAAAAACAAGTTAGTTATGCTGGTTTACTTGCTGAAAAATAGTTGATTTACTTGTTGAAAAATAGTTGGTTTACCAATTGGTTTACTTGCTGAAAAATAGCTGGTTTTGATTTTGGATACATATAGCTAAGTTAGTTATGAGTATATATGTCCAGGAAATTTGCAATTGTAAAAAGGAAAATAACAAAAACAGAAAAAAATAATAAAAAAAATTACACAATGGGCAGCGCTTTTAGGAGAAAGCGCTACTCATTGCCTTAGCGCTATTACGAATAGGCAGCGCTTTTAGGAGAAAGCGCTGCCAATTCGTAAAAGCGCTAAGGCAATGAGCAGCGCTTTCTCCTAAAAAGCGCTGCCCATTCAAAAATGCGCTAAGGCAATGAGCAGCGCTTTCTCCTACAAAGCGCTGCCCATTTGAAAATGCGCTAAGGCAATGAGCAGCGCTTTTTCCTAAAAGCGCTGCCCATTATTAGAGTGGAATCAGCAGCGCAAATATTAGCAGCGCTCAAAAGCGCTGCCCATTGATAAAAAAAAGCGCTGCCCATTAAAAAATCTGTAGTAGTGTTTGTAACATAGTACTACACTCACTTGAGGTTGCACATAAAAGTTGTGGGCTTTCTCCCATTCTTGATCCTAAAAAATTACCACCCCCTTGCCCCTGCCTCTGCTTCCGAGTTTTTTGCAAAACAGTATTCTGAGAATACACATCTCCTTCCCTATGATTTGGTGAGGTGTGTTCGAACAAAAAGGCTAAAAAGGTTAAATACATTTTATGGTTAGCAACATCTTGGTGCATCTGGAAGGTTCAGAATGGTCTTTTGTTTAGGGAGTAAGACCCCAATATTGATTCGATTGTGACCCATACAAAATGTTTATTTTCGAGTTGGTTTATTTATGGGATGGGCCGAATTAAGTTCTAGTTATTCTCCTTCTTTTTGGTGGCATAATGTCCTCTTTTGTATTAACAACTTTTGAATTGTGATGTGTATGTGGGTTTGAGTACCCCTAGTGCTCCTGTCAATGAATCATTGTTTATCGAATATATATATATATATATATATATATATATATATATATATATATATATATAAATTTTAGATAATAATACTTTTAAATAAGGATAAAAAATGAATGTCGTCGAAAAAAAATAGGAATAAGAAACTAATAAATAAATTATGAGAAATGTTAGATGGTAAGAAAAGAAACGTAAGAAAAAGTAAGAAAAACAAACAATGCACTTGGTGTATACTATTAGTTGGTGCATACAATTTAGTTTCCACTGTATTTCTTACATTTCATACAAAAAATTTGTTTTACTCCTTCGTGAAATACTCGAACAACAAAATATGAATTTCATACCACTCATCATTTTAAGATATGTAAACATAACCAAAAAATTAAGGTTTACATCTCTACCTCAATATCATTAAAATATATTTTATATATGTATAATTATTTAATTTAATTTCCTCTTTGTACTAGATTACTAATGAAACTTTTTTTTTGAAAATTACAATTGAAACTGAAGAGCTCCGAAATGAAAACAAATGGTGAAACAATTTCAATATATAAAAAAAAAATTAGTCTTTACTCCAGAGTCCAATCTCAAAAATAAGTGCAATAGAAAACAATACAGCAAGCACAATTCCATAAGCGACCATCCATCCACTTCCTTCTCTGCCTAGATGGATTCCGTAGAAAATGTTAGCTATGGCAAGTATAATTACTATTCTCCCTATATTATGATGATATAAGTTCCAACACTTTCTCAATTTCGATTCCTTGTTTGGTCGAACAAGAAAAGCCATTATCTACAACAACAAAAAAAACAAATATGCCGAATTATTACTTGTTTTAATTCAAACATATATAGAGAATATATATCAAGTACGTACGTAAAAATGTAAAACCAAATTAATTTCTTTAATGTAAAACCAAACTGGCAAATGGCGTGTCATGCATGCATGGGCCATTTCAACGCATGCACTACTAGTATCAAGAAGTAGGGAAAGAAGGGAGCATATAATTAAAATCTCAGCACAAACCGAAAAGAGGGAGTTTAAAGCTTTTATTGATGGAATGGAACAAGTGAATTTTTCTGTGTTGGGTAAGAAGTATTCGTTGATTTGCTCCAATAGGAGGACAATGAACACGTTAGATTATTTTTCGTTGATTAGGAGGATTATTTGTAAGTGGACAGGCTGGGAGAGAGAGACATCTATGACCAATGTCAGGTATGTTTTAAATTCACAAACAAAGATATAATTGTTGGATGAAACATATTCACAACTCTGTCAAAGACAGTTGAAATTGTTGGGGAAAACGGCGGAAGGGGAGAGGGAAAGGAACGAGAGCGCTAGAGAGAAGAGAAAGCTAGGGCAAGACAATGATGCAGTAAAACTGTATTATGTAAAATCGTTCTACACAAGAATATGTAACTGTACATGCTACTACGTATATATAGATAAGTCAGGCTCATGATTTCGACCAGACCCACACTTTCGACTAGGCCCATAATAGGCTTACTTACTACACCTATCTATATTTACAAGCAATTGAATTACAAAGCATATCTCAATATTCCCTCTTAATTCACATTGCTAAGTGACATCATTCCAAGCATAGTTCTCAGTTCTTCGAATCTTCCCTTTTGAAATGGCTTGGTCATTGCATCAGCTACTTGAAGTTTCGAACAACAATACTCCAGATTCAGCTTCTCATTGTTGACTTGATCACGCAGGAAGTGATATCTGGTCTCTATGTGTTTCGACCTACCATGTGCGACAGGGTTCTTAGCGAGATCTATCGTAGACTTGTTGTCGATCAACAACTTCATTGCTTCGACCCTGTGCAGCCCAGTTTCGACCAGTAACATGCTCAACCATGATGTTTGACATGCTGCAAAGGAAGCAGCCACATACTCTGCTTCACAAGAGGATAACGCAACTATACTTTGCTTCTTCGAGCACTAAGAGATGGGTGTCGTTCCATGCATGAAGACATACCCACTTGTGCTCTTTTGATCACTCTTGTCTCCACTCCAGTCGGAGTCTGTGTAACCAAACACTTCAGCGCTATTCTTCGACTCAGACTTGCTAGGGAAGAGAATACCATAACTTTGTGTTCCCTTTATATACCTTAGCACTCTTTTTGCAGCTACTAGATGGGAGCTTTTCGGCTTCTCCATGAATCTGCTGATCATTCCGACACTAAACATAATGTCAGGTCGAGTGTTGCACAAGTACCTCAGGGATCCCACAATCTGTTTGTAGAGGGCGGCATCTACTTCAATCCCTTCATCATCTTTCGACAGCTTGTTGCTTGTGTCAGTTGGTGTCGAAACCTCCTTACAGTTGATCATGTCGAATCTCTTCAGAATATCAGCTGCATACTTCGACTGATGCAGAAATATTCCCTTCTTCGACTCTGTAAATTCCATTCCTAATAAATATGATAAATGTCCTAGATCACTCATTTCGAACTCGGACATCATCACTTTCTTAAAGGCTTCGACTTCGACCTCATTGCTGCCAGTTACTAGTAGATCATCTACATACAGGCACAGTAGCAATTGAGTCGAAGTTCCATTCTTCTTAACATATACACCATGTTCATTGGTACATCTAATGAACTTCTAAGCTAAGAGAAAAGCATCAATTCTCTTGTTCCTTGTCCTTGGTGCTTGCTTGAGTCCATATAGGGCCTTCTCAAGCTTGAATACCTTGTCTTCTTGTCCCTTCGACTCAAAACCATGTGGTTGGCAAACATAGACTTCCTCATCCAGAGGTCCATTGAGAAATGCTGACTTTACATCAAGTTGATGTAGGGGCCAGCCTCTGTGACTTGCCAATACCACTACCAATCTTATTGTTTCGATTCTGGCTACAGGGCCAAAGACTTCATTGAAATCCAAACCAGGTTTCTGCAGGAAACCTTTGGCTACTAACCTGGCCTTATACTTGGCCACTTCTCCATTAGGTTTGACTTTGGTCTTGTAAACCCATTTCACACATATTGCCTTCTTCTGCTTTGGAAGTTCGACTAGCTTCCAAGTACCATTTTTCTCTATTGACTTCAACTCGTCAATCATGGCTTCCTTCCACTGTTTGTGATTCAAGGCTTGCTCCAGGTTCACTGGTTCTGCTTCAACCATCAGTGCGAAGTGTGTCAGGTCTCCCTCTGCTGTAATAGCAGAATCTGGGAACGTGTCGAATCCTTCTAGCCTTACTGATCTCTGCCTTTCCCTCTGTGACCTTCTGATAGGTTCGACAGCAATGGATTCTTCAGGTTCTTCGGTTTCAGTGGCTTCATTCTGATCATCTAGATCCTGAACTTCGTCGAAGTCCATCACTGTAGGTTTTTCATATCCTTCTTCCCAGTTCCAATGCTTCGACTCATCTACTATGACATCCCTGCTTCTCACCACTTTCTTCGACACATGATCATACAGTTTGTATGCTCCTGTCGAATGGTAGCCAACAAGGATCATTTGTTGTGCTCTATCATCTAGCTTGCTTCTTTGTTGCTCAGGGACATGTCTGTAGCATAATGAGCCAATTATTCTGAGATGCTTGACACTTGGCTTTCTTCCTAGCCAAGCTTCTTCAGGTGTCCTCCCAATTAATCTCTTTGTGGGGAACTTATTCAGAATATACACTGATGTGGCTACAATTTCTCCCCATAGACTGTGAGGAAGCTTCTTTTCTTTCATCATGCTTCTCACCATGTCGAGGATAGTTCTGTTTTTCCTCTCAGCGGTTCCATTATGCTGAGGTGTGTAAGGTGAAGTGACTTCATGTACAATTCCTTCATTTTCACAGAATTTTTCAAATTCATGTGAGTTGTACTCACCACCTCCATCAGTTCTAAGGGTTTTGATTGCACATTCACTTTACTTCTCAATCATTACCTTGAAGATTCTGAACACTCCCAGTACTTCACTCTTCCTTTTAATCAAGTACACCCATGTCATTCTAGTGTATTCGTCAATGAAGGTGACAAAGTACTTGTTCCCTCCTAATGAACTTACCTCAAATGGACCACAAACATCAGAAAATATCACCTCCAACTTCTTCTCTGCTCTGCTTGGCACCTCTGACTTGAAGGAGTTTCTTGGTTGCTTCGACTTGCAGCAACACTCACATACTTCGACAGGTACCTTTACTGCAGGCAACCCATGAACCATCTTCTTTTCATGTAGTTGACTCAAGCTCTTGAAGTTTAGGTGGCCAAATCTTCTGTGCCACTTCCAGTGCTCCTCTTCGACAGTAGTTTTGAGGCATTTCTCTTCGACTACTTGCAACTTGATCTTGAAGGTTCTGTTACTCTACATCGACACCTTCAGGATCATCTTCTTGTTTGAATCAAACAAGCTGAGACAGTTATTATCCATCTCGATAGAGAATTTCTTCTCAATCATCTGCCCAATACTTAGCAGATTGCTCTTCATCATTGGTACATAAAATACCTCTTGAATATAGCACCACTTACCATCTTTCGACAGGAACTTTATGGTACCAATTCCTTCTGCAGTGACTCTGCTGTTGTCCGCAAATCTAATTCTTTTGCTTATCTGCTTTAATTCGACAAACCATTCCTTGTGGCAGCACATGTGGTTCGAACATCCTGTGTCGAGATACCATTCGACAGACTTCTCTTCAGTCGAATTTGTATCTGCCTTCAACAATAGTAATTCTGGATCAGTAGCTGTCATGAGGGATAATTCTTCATCATCATTGCTGGCTATGTTGGAGGCATCACCAGTGTTACCACTGCCCTGCCACACACACATAGCACAAGTATTTTGAGCATCACAAGTGTTTCCACATTCACTAGTGTTCCCACTGTTTTGCTCGCTACTTTCAGCAATTTCTTCATTGAGATGAATGTCTTCTTCAATCTCATTTTCGACTGCCATTAGCATTAACCCTTCTGAGTCAGAGTCAGAATCAGTGTCTCCATCACTTGCAAATTTGGCTTCAGCATCTTTATCTCTAGGAACCTTCTTGTTCTTGCATTTGTTCCTATTATGCCCAAATTGCTGACAGTTATAACACTGCACTTTCGACAGATCTTGCTTCTTCTTGTCGAAAGATCCTTGTTCTTTCTTCTTGCTGCTTGATCCCTTTTCTTTACCCTTCTCTTTCTTGTTGTTTGGTTTACAGTTTTTCTTAGAGGAGTATGATAACAAGGCTTGTTCAGTTTCTTTCTCTGAACTTCTCTGCCTTATTCTCAATTCATGAGCCTCTAAGGAACCTTGAAGTTCATCTAACTTCAATTCATCTAGGTTCTTGGATTCTTCAATAGCAGTAACAACATAGTCGAATTCCTGGGTTAAGGATCTAAGCACCTTTTCGACTTTACTTGTTTCCGACACAGTTTTACCATTGCCTTTCATTTGATTAGTTAAAGCTACTAACCTCATAATGAATTCTCCAATTGATTCTCCATCTTTCATCTTCAAGGCCTCGTACTGCTTTCTGAGCGACTGTAGGCGTATCTTCTTCAGTCTATCTGCTCCTCCATACGAGTTCTTGAGGACATCCCACGCTGCCTTTGCTGAATCGCAGTCAATGATCAGGTTTAGGATGTTGGAATCAACACTTTGGTTAATCAAGAACAACCCTTTTCCATCTTTCTTTCTCAGCGAATGGTGGTTGTTCCTCGCCGCTTCTGTGGCGTTTGCTGCCAATGGTGGAACACCATCATTCACGACATCAAGAACATCTTGATACCGAAACAGGACCTTCATCTGCGCGCACCACCGTTCGTAATCCTTTCCATCAAAGATGGGGAGGTTTCCCGGAATACCCCCACCAGAGTTATCATGCATTGCCATGAGTCTTGAAGGATCTTTAAAGCTCTTGATACCAGTTTGTTGGGGAAAACGGCGGAAGGGGAGAGGGAAAGGAGCGAGAGCGCTAGAGAGAAGAGAAAGCTAGGGCAAGACAATGATGCAGTAAAACTGTATTATGTAAATTCGTTCTGCACAAGAATATGTAACTGTACATGCTACTACGTATATATAGATAAGCCAGGCCCATGATTTCGACCAGGCCCACACTTTCGACTAGGCCCATAATAGGCTTACTTACTACACATATCTATATTTACAAGCAATTGAATTACAAGGCATATCTCAATAGAAATTGGTTTATGTATAAGGGTATGACATGATCGTGGTCAAGGAGAAATTAAATATTGTTAGAATTATTAGTTATTTCGATGAGATGTAAAAGGCTGCAATAGAAGGAAAATACATTAGTGCTAAACATAGACATCTACTTTCAAAGCAATTCTGATAACAATTGAGGACCAAGGAGATTATTATCTATCAGAAACAAAGATCTAGTGGATGTTGGAAAGGATTGCAAACACCGGGTATTTCCATACATGCATAAAGGCAAATAGAAGAAGGAAAATCTCCAACCATTTAATGAATATAGGTAGATTTCACTAACTGACTGCCTTTATAAAATTTTGCCAAAACTACTGGTTGGGGGTTGAAGAAGGCATTGGGGAAGGTGATTTAATGGTCTCAAAAAGCTTTTCTACAAGGTAGGCATATTTTGGATGACTTTAAGAAGGTGTATGACAGAGTAAGTTGGGAATTTTTTTTTTGGTTTTACCCAGGGTATCCACCGCCGATTGCAGTGACTAATCCCCTCGCTGAATTGTAGGTGCCTCGAGGGGCAGAACAGCTGGCCCAGAGTTTTAACGCTGCTCCGTACCCAATGTGGGGATCGAACCCCTGACCCTTGGTTAAGGGAGGATCAGCCCCAACCGCTGAACCCACGCTCTGGGTTTGTAAGTTGGGAATATTTTGATTATACGATGTGGAGAATATATTTAATTTAAAATGGAGAAGATTGGATGATGACTTGTATTTCACCAACTTCGGTTTTAGTTATGGTTAATGGTAACCTTACTAAGGAGTTTATGGCTACGAAGGGACTTAGGCAAGGTGACCTAATATTCCATTCTTGTTTTTAAAAGTTTGTGAGGGGATCTTAGGTTTAATGCATAAGGCTTTGGAGATGAGATAGTTTCATGGATATAAGGCAAATGAATCTATCTATATTCCTTTACTTCGTTTGCAAATGACTTTGTGCGAGGGGCGTGGAAAGAATGTATTGATAATTAAATCATTCTTAAGGAGCTTTGAGTTGGTTTCGGGGTTATTACGAGTGAACTTCCTAAAGAATAACATTGTTGTTGGCCATGAGAAATCAATAATAATAGAGCTAAAAGCCGAATCAAGAATACAAGTCCTTCATAACCTTAAATATCTTGCTGGAAAACGGATATACTAGGTTGTAAAGATCTGTTATATATAGAATTCAAGAGAATTCATGTAAACTGGATTTCATTACTTCAACAGAGTTTGTTACATGGTATTTAAACATCTTTGATTTGCCTAACAGTTTAGCGAAACCTGCACTAAACTAACGAACACTTGAATGATTTAACTATTAGAACTATACATATAAAAATACGGATGCAGAACTACTATTAACATTCTCTAACACTCTAAGTTTGTCTCTAATAGCACGAAATTGGGTGTGAGTCACAGAATTGGGTGTCAGCCACATGAGCATGTAGGGAACATACTCAACAAGAAGTGACTTGATAAGAACATTTTCTCTAACAAAGAAAATGTCAAGCTCCATGTGCTTAGAACGAGAGTGATACACTGGACTATGGCTAAGGGAAAATGTGCTTTGATTATCACAGTAGATGATGCGAGTGTGGATGGAGACATGGGGTTTTTGTACCGGGGATTGCAACCAAAGAACTTCAGCTGCTGCTAAGACAAGACTCTTGTACTCTACTTTTGCTATAGACTTGGCAACCAATGTTTGTTTCTTTGACCACCAATAAATGAGGTTTGGTCCAAGGAAAACACATGCACTAGAGGTAGAACGTCTATCATCAAGATCAGATGCCCGATCAGCATCACAGAAGGCCTTGATGAACAAGGGAGAAGATGCAGAGGCAAGTGTCGGTGTTAAGCTAATGTTTGTAGTGCCTCTGAGGTATCTCAGAATTCTTTTGGCACTAGGCTAGTGATGTAACATCCCAAATTTTCTTTAATTTGGTAATATAAAGCAAATCTAGATTTTAGGGGTATAATAGTAATTTTACCTAGGGACTAAGAAAATGGGAGACTATTTAATTAAGAGTAGTATTTAATTGACTAATTTAATTGAGGTCCATGTTAGGACCAAAGAATAAAATAGGATAATTAAATAGGGGCTCATTGAGCAATATTTTAATAAATAATGTCCTGCATCCCACCAAACACCACACTCACAACTCACCCTATCATCCTCACACTCCCTCACTTATCCCTCGTTCACGCCGAAAAGAAAGAAAGAAGTAGAAACAGAAAGAGAAAAGAAGAAACGAAGAAACGGGAAAAGAAGAAAGAGAGAGAGAGAGAGAGAGAGAGAGAGAGAGAGAGAGAGTGATATGGAAGGAAAGAGGGTGAGCAGAACAAGAGAGAGAGATCAAGAGACCAATTGCATAAGAGTGAGCAGAACGCATAAGTCAGTCTTATTGCGTGATTTGTTTTGAATTATTGGCTTCGAATTTTGATATGAGACTAATTGCATTGCGTTAGTATGTGAGCTGGCTATCTCCAGAAAAATTGGAAAAATTATCTGAATTCATTTGACATTTTATTCCTAATTATTACTAACTGCTGACCTCAAACTCGTTTTTTGATATCAAGTTGGTGTTTTGCTCATATCTTGCTCCAAAAAGATCCTATAGAAATGATTTTTGAACCATTGGAAATTATATAACATTGTGTATGAAATGATAGACTCTGAAATGGTTTATTTTCATTAAGTATTGATTGAGAAACTTAATTGCAAGTTACAGTTATGAATATAAATTTTGTACCAATGTTGTTGTATAGTATTATTGTTATATCTTGTTGTACTGTTGCTGGATTTTATCCATTCTTGTGCTCATAGAAAATATACATTATTAGATATCATTTAGAAATTGAAAATATTAAGTTTGGTAGAATATTAGTGGAGAAACCTAATTTCAAGTTGTTTAAAAAAAAGTAATAACAATTCTACTTAGATGATTATGTGATAATGATACATGAATAGTGTAGAATGAATTTTTATGTATTTTATTTCTGACCAAACATAATTATTACATGAATTACCTTTGGTATGTGGAGTACTAGGTGAGTAGCTAATTTATGAAATGAGAAATTTTATTTCCATTATATTTGTTGTTGTTGTTGAGTATTGTTGGCTGCAACGAAGAGATAATGCAGCCTAAGAGTTAAATGCTCATAGTCTTTGTGTTTGCTGTTTGCTGCGACGAAGAGATAATGCAGCCTATGAGTGAAATGCTCATAGCCCTTTTAGATTACCGTTTTACCGTGGCGAAAAGATAATACGGCCTATTATTACTGTTTGCCACGACGAAGAGATGGTCTATGTGCACATAGTATAATAAGTGTCATGTTTATGATATCTGTGATATACGCGCACAAAATCTTATTGTGCTCTTTTTATGCAACGTGGTTCTTGTCCTATATTGTTGTGCTTCTTTCGTTATTATCTGAGTACTATATTTGAATGAAAAACATTTGTATGTGATTTATACATTCCATGTTGCAGAGAGGATTTTCCATATTTCGCACACGGATATGGCTGGAAACATCAAGTAAATTTTTTTTTCATATATTCTTTGTTACTGAGTTGTAAAACTCATTATGTTTGGGGTGATGTTTCCAGGTAACAGATAACATTGGAAAGCTGAAGAGTATATCCAGATTACTCGTCAGTAGTCCAATGTAGAGTGTCGGTCACCGGATCACAATCAGAGTTCTAGCTTCAAGGGATCTTATTGTTGGCTAAGCTAGTTATGTTAAGCTGGATTTTTGTTTTACTTGTATGAATTCTTCAAAACTCAAGTGTCATGTTAAATAATTGGAAGTTATGTCTTTTGAAATTTAGGGTGTCAAAAGTGAGACATTAAATGTTATGACATAAATTGGCAAACTTTATTCATTCCATAACCAATTTCTAGCCTAAGATATTGTAAGGCACCCACAATGTTGCGATATAACATTGGATCTTCAAAGAAAGAGGATCTTGTGGTGGTGGTGATGTCATCAACATATATGAGTATGGAAATGCAGTGACCATGAAGATTATACACAAATAGGGATGGGTCACACTTGCATTGAGTGAAGCCAAAGCTGAGAAGAGTGCTTGTGCCTTTCATACCATGCATGATCTAGGTGCCTCCTTGAGGCCATATATACTGATGAGGACATCCTAGCTCAAGGAAAGGAAGCACAAGGAGTGGTTACTAGAAGCAAAGCAAGGAAGCTTCAAGAGGACATGGAGAAAAGGATTAACTCTTTGTTGATTCCCATTAGAGGAGAATCTAATGAAGACAAAATTTACCAAGTCCTAGTCATTAGTGACTAGTTCCTTATAAAAAAAATATATTAAACATTTTTTTCTTTCCTATTTGTAATTTGTAATAATTGTACTTTGATATAATTCTCTTTAGAAGCCTGGTAGTTGTCTAAGGCATTAGGTTGTGATTAGAAACCTAGGGTGGTGTGCTTAGTAAATTGCCAAGAATATATATTTGGCAAACTTAACATTTTGGAAAGGAGAATTGGATGATATAGAAATTGATTTTTGAGAGCATAGAGTTTTCTCTCCATTGGTTCTTGGAAGAACTCAAGTTGGATCTTATCAAGGGGCTATTCATCTCCCTTGTGGCGATCACGCACCGATCTTATCATCTATCCTTAGATGTGGCGATCTTCACTCCATCTCCACCTTCTTTCCTTTCCATTTTGTGAGTTTTACTTCCTTCATTGTTCTTAATTTTAGTTGATTGAGTCAAGAAATTGGAAACCTAATCGGAAAGAAACTGAGGAAGACGACACAGAATATATGAAGTCGGTGTGCCCGAAGAACAGATACGGTTTGTTAGTCCGGGATGATGAGAGGGAAAGAGATTTAAATGAATTAATGTCCACTATTTCTCTGAGTTGACACTTCCACCAGTTTTGTTGAGAGGCAAGAGAATGAAAAGTGTGAGGCATCTTATGTGCATTGTGGTAATTTCATGCCTATGTCATGCAAAAAATCAAGTGCTATTTGTGTGAGGAGCTATTGATGCTAACATTGTTGTGACAAATTAAGATTACGTCAAGCCGTTTTGGTGTAGCCTTTTCAAGGTGTTCTCGTGTATCTCTCGGTCCACCTTTCTTTGTAAGGTTGGACATTTATTAATAAAACTTTCTACTTATCGAAGAAAAAAAAACTGTGGTTTTTGACTAGAAATGGTAGAACATTAGGATTATCTTTCAATGCTTAGAGTTCATGTTTGATAGGCCTAAGTGAATCATTTGTACTCGATATCATAGGTTGGAGTAACTCTTATAATTTCATTAATACCATTTTAATCGTTTAAAAAAACAATTATGTAGCTAAAAGAAATTTTGAAAAAAGCAAATAAATTGATGAAATTTTCAATAGATAAAGTAAAAATATGAGTAAAACATATGAAATTTAAGGAAAAGAAATATGATAGTTATCCATATTAACAAATAGATAAAAAAAATTGAAAAAATAAATAAATAATACCTGGAGGCAGCCAAGAACAAGAATGATGATTCCAAGGGCCTTGTGAAGATTAACATCAGCATGGATTTGATTATTAAGGACAAGCCCACTAATTACACCGATTACTCCTAGAACAAAACCCAATGATTGAACTGAAGCATGAAAATAAAACCAAAATGGATCCCATTGCTTGAAGTGACGAGCAACTATTGCTCCCATTATGATAAATATGCCCCATCCCAATATATTCAACACTCCATGGCTTCTTTTCAGGTTCATATTTGGGTTTTCTGATGAACTTGAACCTAATTCAAAATAAAACCTAGATAAAAAAAACCTTATATTATGAACCTAATTTAGTTATTCACAAAATGTACAGACATCCAAGATTTTTAATTAGTATTAATACATAGAGATCATTTACGTTAAATTTTTGAATCATCATCCTCAATCAATTTAGTTAATGACTATGATATGATTAGTATAACTAATATAGTGGAGAATTTCTAATAATAATAACTTTTTGTGGTTGATAATGTACGGTAAATATATGAGTGAATCACCAATACTATGAAAATTTCAAAATAGTATTTGTTCCGGACTGGACCAGAGGTCCATTCAGCAATACCAGGAGGTGTATTTAGCAATTGGAGATGGATTGGCCCAATCATTTCGGCCCATCTCCACAACATACAAGCCCAATTAAGGCCATCACACTTGAATGATTGAGATCGATTCTACTGATCCAACGATCCACAAACGGACACGATTTCCTATAAATAGCGGCTCCCATAGCCTTCATAAGGTACACTCTCATTCCTAGCTAAATCACTCATCTATTCTCAATACTGACTTGAGCGTCAGAGTGGCTTCGTAGGTACCCCCGGGCTCACACTAACCTCCTGCCAGGCAAAAGAAACCTACCAACTGCAGTCAACCCAATACTGCAAGGTACAGAACGGTATTTGAGATTGAAAAATCTTTTAATACATTAGTCCTTTTTGGACATGTCAATTTAGTCCATAAAATTGTCCAAGAGAAGACTGTTATAATCAAGAAAAAATCAAATTTCCCTAAAATTTCAATTTTATTTTTAAATTTGGTAAGTTTCAGATTAGATAGGCAATTCAGTCATAAAACATATAAACATAGAATGTTTACTTAAATTCACAGAAATATAATGTTGGTGTATCCTCTACAACCCCTTATAAAAGGTGGGTAGAGTGTTTTCACATTGATGCTCAAGGTAGACTATTTCAATGAAATTTCTAATTATCGAAAAAAATAATAATTAAAATATGTATTATACAAAAGAACTTGATGCACCAACTTCACTTGATAGAACAGAACATATGGTTAAATAAACAAAAACATATGGGTTAGGTTTGGTACTTGGTAGGGTATCTATTCAGATCTTACGTTTCAACTTAATTACTTGATTAGTCTCTCTTTTTTTTGTGGTCAACACTTGATCATTCTCTAGGCCACAAGATGAGAAAAGAATTTCTTCTCAACAACCGCAAACCAGTGGCCCAAGCTTCTTTTCACAGTGAAAATGGGCCATGTTGATCCCATGTCATGTGCAAAAATTAACAAACCCTAAAGCCAAAGGTCAACAGTACAACAAGTGAATGACATGTTTTTCACTTCCCTCCTAACTTTGTCTTCTTGTCATGTAATAAAATAATCAACTACTCCACACACCACCTAATCAACCATTGCTTCATTCCAAATCAACATTCACTTTTGCACAAAATTTCCTACTTAATACTGAAGAAGAATATATATACTTGTTGAATTTTCTTTTCATTTATTTTTTTCGGATTTGTATTTTCTCCTTTTTTTCTCTCATTTTCCCTCTCATGTTAGAATGTTAGAAGACACACAAGAGTTATTTTGTAACATTGCTATTTAGTTTCTCTCTCCTAACATAATAGGAAAAGAGAGAGAAAAAAAAAGAGAGCATCCAACCAATGTTTTAAGAACTGAATCGAATTGATCGATTCAACCGATTGAACTATAAATCGGGCGGTTCAATTGTTGGTACAACCCCGATTAGACCACATTTTGATTGAACCACGTAAAATTCGGTCAAACCAATTTGAATTGCTAATTTAATCGAGTTAAATTGTTCAAAATTATTTTTTAACTTTATAAGTTACTTTTTCCTTCAAAATATAATACTTTTGATTTATTTATTAGTCATCCAATTCAACAATAATTGAACTGAATCATAATTGAACTGAATCAAAATTTTGAACCATAATCTTGAGAGGTTCGATCTCCTTCCCAATTTTGAAAATATTGGATCCAAATCCACTTTTCCCTAACTAGATAAGAACTAATATAGTTCAAATGAGTTTCGATACATGATGGACCAACTTTAATAGAAGTTGATATATTAAATTAATTAAAGATTATTATGTTAAAATATACCAATGGTGATGGGAGTTGGTCTACCATAGACCAAAACTTAATTGACTTATGTTGTTAAATGAAGTCGATTGCCAATGCCAAAGAATGTTGGCTCATTTGGTAAGGAGTTGGTTCATTCCCCACAAGGGCGTGGGTTCAACTTCCGTTGCCGACGTGAAGACCTCTTTGGTGGGTCTTAGAATGTGGTTTGGGCCTAACCCAACCCTACAAAACTGGCTTGTAAGGTGAGGGATGCCCGTTCATTATATACTCTTTTGAGACCGTATCTCTAGTCATTGTGGGACTTGGGTTTAGTGGGTGATTTGTAAGTATCTTTGTAAGCTCTCAAAGAGCCGTGAGACCTGCTCTGACACCTGCCTTGACCCTAGTGAGCGCCCGAATCCCAACTCACCTTAACTTTTTATTCTAAAAAAAAAGTTGAGTGCCAACGGAAAATAGAAACAAAAAATTAAAACTTGTCTCTCATATTTTTGCTTAGTGTTAGACAACAAAATTAGACATCAATTTCACTTCTCCATAATTCAATTTTTTTTCTAATAGTAGTGATGAAAAAATATAAAACACTTGAATGGCTTCTTATGAATAATTACCTGTTGCATAATTCACCTTAATAGAAACTTTATCTTGGTGCTGAGTTAATGCAAAGCTTGGTGCCATAGGGAAGATACCATTAGGTCCAATAGCATAAATGAGCTGAGGCAGAGGTTGACTGGTTTGTAACTGGAATACCATATACAAACGTGAGGATTGTGATGTGATCAAGGTTGAGTTGGAGATAACTTGTAAATTGCCTCTATTTGGCACCACTTGGTTTGGTGCAAGCCCTGCTAGATAATATTGTTTCATGCCTCCAATAGCTCCATTTGATGAAATCCATCCCACAATGGCACTTGAACCTACCATGCCTCCATTTGGAGAGAACCCCATTGCTATATATGAATTTTGATTTGGTGATGAGAGAATGAAGCTCCATATGTTTGAAGATGATTGAGAATACTGCATTGTTTTAATTACATGTATATTAGTTGTTAAGATAAAAAAAATTACACGGGCAGAGAATAACAATTAAACTCTTGGCTAGGGTGGGATAGGCCGGCCAAGTTGGCGTTTACAATGTCTGAATCTGGCCTACATTGAAAATGTTAAATGACTTGACGTAGACCTCATTTTTGAAGTCTGGCCTGATCTTTTTGAAAACACGACAAAGTTTAAAGTCTATTTAAAAGACTATTTCATTACTATTTTTTACGAAAGCCTACGAAAAAAGTTGTGAAGTTGAAGAGCGGTGCACTTACTCTAAGGATGTATCCTTGAGCATTCCAAACAGGAAGGCAATTAAGGTTGGTTGTGTCGAAGAGGAGAGGAACACTGAGGTTTAGTTTGGAGTCACATGAATCTGCCTGTGAAATACTTCCAATATTTCCTTGTGAAGAATTTCCATCTGCTTGTGAACTTCCAAGGTTGGCTGAAGCATGGAAACAAATTGTGAAGATGAGGAATGTTGCATATGCCTTCATTTCTTTGTCTCTCGTTTATGGTTGTCTTCGTAAATATATTCGTGAGATTTGTTAAATTAAGAGGTATTGATATTTATTTAATTAAAAAAGAGAAAACGATGAAACCCAAAATAAATAAATTAATAAAAGGAAGAGGATGGTGGCATGGGAAGTGTATAAATAATTATGACCTTTATTTGGTTAAGTAGATTTAGTGAAAAAGGCTAACTTAAACCATTAACTAGTCAACCTTTCATTAAGATTTATCTGATCATCCTCGGATTAAAATTATTATAAAAATGTGATAATCCAAATTTCACAGCTTGCATTACTGACAAAGCCGACGCTAAACATTGTCCATGGTTATTCGAGTTCAATCTCGGAATCTCCCTTTATATTTATTGAGTCTTTTAGAGTTTCAAAGTATCAATTAATTGTCCCAAGACTATTTTATTTTGACTTCACCCATTAACCACTCACTAACTAAAATATTATATTTAGCTAATAGTTAATGAGTTATTCACCCATTAACCACTCACTAAATTGCATTATCCACTGTCGTAAATTGTGTTAATAAGATATAACAGGCGGTGCATAGATCATACTCCCTCAAATTTAGACTAGATACATCAACTTTCGTTGACCCATTTTTGCTTATATTATGTAACGGATGGAGTATATTACAATAGAGCAACTGTCCCTGAAAAGTATGGCATGAATCCATTTCGGATAAAATTTAGGTCAAATTGTTTAGGTCGTATCCATGTTTTTCACTAAATATAATTTAAACTAATCACCAACTACTTTTACCTATTTTTGAGAGTCCATCTTGTGTTAACATATTTTAAGTGTTATTAAATCTTTTTAGTAAACAACACGACACACATGATCTAAACAACTTCGCCAAGTCCCTCATTATTTGTTGCCTTAGCAATTTCAATGATATGGGGATGTCAGCTCCCGAATTCGAACTCGAGTGTAAGCGATGGTAATGTGTGTGGTGTTTGTTTGTCATTTCATCTAAGTAGAAAAAAAAAACTTCACCAAAGTGTTATCCATTTATTTTAAGCCTACGGAGTATGTACCTAAACCAGTTGTTGGCAGTTCACTCACTCCCTTTGAAGTGTTAACCGTTAATTGCGTGCGGTTTAAGTTATGTGTCTTCAATCAGTTATCTTCCCTGCTTCGCTATTTTGGCTTTTCTTGTTTATTTATGATAAAACAACCCACCCACCATGGTCCATGGTACATCCCAATCTAAAATTTCTCTAGGTGAATGAATTCTCAACTGTAACCTGTCAATATCAACCAGACATAATGATGTGTACCTGACTATTATAGTCCACTAATCATACTTATTGAAACCCCAAAAAGAAAAAAAATATCACATCTTGACTAGAGAGTAGAGACTCAGTTAAGATAGTTTTTTTTTAGACCCGTATTCTCTGCAGTCGAGATAATCATGCAGTCACGCGATATCAATCGTTTAATCTAAATTGTCAGCTAATATTCCAACGGATCCTGATTCCCCGCTGTAGTTTATCTCTCTCTACCTCTGTCCTCTTTCAACTTTTATATTTTTTTAAGACAAAATAATTGAAGGACTGTGATAATAAGTTAACTGCATCCTATGGTTAATGAAGCACCGACCGCAGTGACTGCATGAAGCAATGACTGCAGTGATTCATGGTCCGTATTCCGACTATGTAAAACACAGGGATAGGGATCCACTGCAGTCATAGGAAGACTGTAGGGAATCCATATCCGCAAAACAGGTCTAAAACACAAAGTTGGAACATAGACCATTCATTTCCTTCTTTTGGTTTCATAGACATTGATTATCCATTTAAGAATTAGTTTATATTTTTTACTAATAAAAGAATAACAGACATTTATGGTTGTTGAGTAGGAAGTGATATCATGAAACCAGAGTTTAAATACCAAATTTATACTAACCTTTTGAGTAGTCAATTCTTGTGGAAACCTTATCTAGGTGTTTTGTTATTGCATAACTTGGTGCAGCAGGGAATATACCAGTGGATCCAGTGGCAAGTATCAACCAGGACAAAGGTTCAGTAGTTTCTAACTGAAACACCATGTACAGACGAGAGGACTGTAAAGAGATGAAGGTTGAATTGCCTATAACCTGTAGGTTACCTTTATCAGGCACTACCTGATTTGGTGTAACTCCACCTAGATAATATTGCTTTATACCTCCATTGGCTCCTCTAGATGCCACCCACCCCACAATTGCACTTGAACCCACCATGCCACCAGTGGCTGAAAACCCTATAGCTATGTAAGAATTTGTGTCTGGTGTTGAGAGAATGAAGCTCCAAATGTTTGTAGAAGTCTGAACATACTGCAACAGATTATAATTATACATAATTGGTATATATGGTGCTACTGGAATAAGGATGCGTGTGAGTGTGTGGTGAAATTTAAAAATGGTGCACCTACTCTGAGGATGAAACCTTGAGCATCCCATACAAAAAGGCAGTGAAGGTTGGTTGTATCAAAAGGGATAGGAGCTTTGAGGTTCAAATTGCTGGTACATGAGTCAGCTTCTGGCCTTGCAAAGATGAATGAACCAAGAAAGGTGATTATGAAGAGGAGTCTTAGAGGTTCCTTCATCTGACTCTATTATTGGTGTGTGTGAGTGTGTGTTTGAAAAAATGTGATAGTATGAGGAAGATTTATTTGGAAATGTTTAGAAGTCTAAATGAAGCTGGCTTTGCTGTTCTTATTGAAGCTAAAAAGGGGGAAATAAAATTAAACGATGTAATGATTGTCTATTATTGATTGTAAATGAAACTTGGCATTTGCGCAAATGCCAAGTTTTTATCAATCACTTGGTGTTATTCTCGTAGTGTGTATCACGTACCTGATTAGAGACAACACAAACTCTTCTAGTGTGCTTGAACTCATGCGTAAAGCAAATGCATATAAAGAAACAGAGATGTGTGGAAAAGGTATATGACGATATTAAAGGGGAGAAAACATATATATATATTCATTCATTGAGAACAACTAATGATACAACATATTTCATTGTATACATTTGTACATTCTTTCGATGATACAGAAATAGATAAAACCCGGCCCTTAAAACACAGCACAGGCTGACACAAATCCCAAATAATAATACTTTCAGCCATCTCTTCCTTTTTCCAGCCAAGTTTAGCTGGCATGTGTCCACTGTCCAGTTCTTCAATTTATCCATTTGTCTCTAAATTGATAAATAAATGGTACAACATCCAATAAATTTATGGACGTGGCTTTGTTTATTTGCATGGTACAGAAATTTACAAATAGAAGCAGTAGCACACTACCATAACCTTAAAGAGCTGCATCATTAGACTCCCAACTCTGACGCCCATCACTCCCTACAGACACAGAGATTAATTATAAAATTGATAAAATGATATACACAGTGGTTCTTGATTTACAAAATGTTCAGGTAAATTCACCAGATAAAAAAATAATCACATCAAAAAAATATGTTCAACTCCTAAACCAAAGAAATTTGTTAAAGGGTATAAATTTAGAATTACGCGGTGATAAAGTAGGGGGCCATAAAATAGCAGCAGATTGCCAATTATTGACCACCTGAACAGTTTGTCGCAAAAGCAGATCCTCCTTTTCTAGAACAGAGCCACTGACCAATTCCCTACACAACAAAATTTTATCTATTTCCACAATCTGGTTTTCAACGCAAGGTGAATTCATGCAGCAAACAAGTTAGACAGCATCATAGGATCCAGGGTATTTAGAAGATGCAGGGATATTTAGGAGTCTTCTGTTTGACAAATCAGTAGTTAGTTCCCTTACACTTCTGGGCATGTATTATCCCCTTGTTATATAACCTTCCATGTGTAGACATGATACCCTCGAACATAATGCACGAGACACAAGGACAAGGAGTATGTGATGCTTTGGTAATCTCATATACATAACAAACATAGGATGGTTTAGTGGTGATGGATCTGTATAGTTTATGGAGATCATATATTCAAACCTCCATAAAGAAATTGTACCCATATAAATTTATCATTCTATTTAGTTATCACTAGCCCATCTAAGCATGTGGGATTCTCAACAATAATGTTATCACTGGAAATTAAATAAACCAAACTGAAATAACAGCCAGAAAAATAAATCAATTTCCAGCAATAGGTTGAGTCCAGCAACTAAAAGTCTGTAATAGCAATAGTTATACTGGTATAAAAATGAAGTAGTAATGACCTTACCCAATGATACATATTCCGGCAAGCTAACATATTTAGGACATGATCCTTTCGAAGTAACCATGTCAATTCTAGTGTCTGGTCTAACAGCACAATCACGTGGCTGCAAGAAAAAAGGGACAAATATACTGAGATAATTACGCTAGCCACATAATTGCGTTTGAATGGGATAGCGTGCAATAACAGATCAATAAACCATTTTAATCTCTATCGTACAAGATAACATAGATTCTCTTATAATTATAATGAAAGTTTGCTTCACTAACATGGATTCTCTTTCATTTTCTAAATAAAACAAATTTGCATGAAATTTATAAATTTAAGCCCATTGGCATTGTCCTGTGGGTCTAAGACATCTTGGTGATCTTGCAACTATTACAAAGGTCTAATGCAGAATTACTTCAAATCTGTCCAAGAATTACAGTAGACACATCAATAGTTGTAAATACCACCTACCAAAGATAGCACTATTTGTGTCTTACTAAATCAAGAACTATCTAAATATTATCAATCTCTTAAAAGTGAATAGAAACAAATATATGCATAACATATTTTAGTTTCTCATATGCTGAATACACTATACAGTTAAGCAGATTTCCAACCTTGAAGTCCTTATAGAAGCACAGGCGAAGTTCCTCCACAGAACCTTTTGAGCAAACTATTTGAGGAGATGCATGGAAAGCATTCTCAATGGCAGATATAATGCCCCCAAGGGGATACTTCTCTGAATTTGATGGAACATATCCAGCCTCATTTAGAACTCTCTGGAAAAATGTTGAAAATACAATAGTCAGACCATGCGCTGATGCATATGCAAGCGGGTATTCGGTCTTTCTAATTAAAGGTTTTGCAAATACAATTGCCAGCTGGTATTCAGTCCAAAAACAGCCAGACAAATTCAGGATTTTTCAATGTTTGAGAATCTGTCACTTGATTATTCAAGAACCAAGGAAACGAAAGAGCAACAAGGAATCCATATAAAAGCGAAATTTTTAAGTCTGTAATTGAGAGAGGATAGTGAACCAAGTTGCCAACAAAAGTTTACTACAATTTAAACCTGCATGCATTTATTTGGACCGTCTACGGCAACAAGCCAACCCTAAATCCTTATAAAATTCCACTAAGCATACCCATATATGCACCAAGGCCAAAGGGATAATAACCGATTTATTAATCAATGTGATATCAAGTGGAGAGGGAATCACTGGTTAACTAACCATTAATCACTAGTTTTTTAGGAAGGTGGGAAGGGCCAAGATAAATATAAAAAAAAAACAATAACTACATAGACCTTTGCTTTTCTAGGTACTTGTGTATTCAGTAAAACAAGTTTGATATTTTATCTGGTAGGAAACATGAGAATAAGCTATGGACCAAAGGTGTAAATACAATCAGTAAAATACTTATCATCTTGTTTTAAGTATTATTTCATGGGAACGCATTGGCAAAAGAAACAATACAGAATATTCTGGATAAAAAAAATTAATACTTCACAAACTTACCGTAACATTATATTTGAAATAGATATTCAGAGTTGTCAAGAAATAATCATATTCATTTCGAAACACAGGATATGAGCATGTGCCATGCTTCTCTGCAAGTGAAATTGCAATATTAGAAAATTGGAAAGCTAGTACAAGAAGACCAAAGGATTTTGCCTCGAATAAAATGGCAGAAAAAAAGTATACCAAGTGACAGAAAAGAAAAAATTGACTAATAAAATATTTTTGAAACTTCTCTGTTCTGTACCAATTTAATCTGTATATAACCAACTCAATCAAAATGTATCAAATTTTAGGAAAATAGCTCAACTATTACTCTCAAGCAAGACAGTAAATAAACCAGTTAAATCATGTAAGTGAGCAAAAGCTATAAAAGATTATTACCCCACTGCCAATATGCATCGATGTGGTCACCCCAGAAACATGGATCATACAAAAAACACATTAGATTCCATAATAATTTTATGTAAATAAGAAAATAAGTAAATTTCAATAACCACCTCATGAGCCCAAAATGAACCTTTTCCACCACTGCATGTTGATGGTGAGCTGCAGCTCAAGGATGGCCAATATTGCTGTAAAGCATCGGATAATGTCGATATCTACAAAAGATGAAACAATACAACTTAGAAAAGTTGCAATTGAGGGTTAACTCAACAAATTTGATATAAGACTTCAAGTTATAATAGTATATTGATAAGTAACCCCCCTAGTTAGTAGTTAGTTGCAGTGGCGGACCCAGGACCCCGGGGTAAGGGGTGTCAATTTTTTTAAGGCCAGTGTCAAATGGGTGCAAAACTTGGTCTACTGGGTTCAAAAAAAATTCAGGGGGTTTGGGTTATTTATATAGGGTGGTAAGTGCAATTTTTTTTTCAGGGGGTTCAGGTTCAACTGAACCCCCTGAGCTATAGGAGGGTCCGCCACTGGTTAGTTGGTTATCATATATATATAATGCAACAATAAACCAGTGAAAAGGTTTAAACTATTGCAGTTTCAACAGCTAAAAAAGTGTCTTGGCTGACCATCCAGCAAAACTACAAGAAATTACTAGAACTTTCTACTTGGCTGACCATCCAGTAAAATTACAAGAAATTACTAGAACTTTCTACTATATCTATGAAAGGTAGCTCGATTTGATTCTTTACAAAATTAGTGAGTCAAAGCATGAAAACTGTTACATGTCATTTGTGATCAAATGGTTTGCGAATCAAGGTTGTGAAATTGTACCTCTTTTGGATCAAAACGAGATTTAGTGCAACAGGCTGGCCACGTTCCATCATTATAGTCAGGCCAGAGTCCATCTATTATACAAATACATATAGTGATGTGTTAACATTATTGTTGTAGGAATGTCCATACTCAGAAGAGACGCGTGCAAAAAGGTCTATATATTGTTTACCACCAAAATATTTTACTTTTTTCAAACAAAAGAATCAAAACATAAAAAGCAAAAGAGGGAAGCAATGAGAGAAAATGATTGATGAAACAAAAATAAATAACTAAGCATACTTGATGTATATTTCTCAATGGCCTTAAAACATCAACAGAATTTTGAGATAACTTATAGAAAACAGACAATGGAACAAAAAGAGGCAAATGCAACTTCTGAAACTCGAGATAAACAAGAAAAAACTAGTCCAACAAATGTAAACTCGCAATGCAACAATAACACGTTTGAAAACCTTATACTCACGTATGGTAAAGGTGGTCGGAGCATTGGAGCTGAAAAGAAGGAAAAAAAATTGAAATTAGAAATTAGAACTTGAATTATGCCAGCCTCTTATCAAGTGCCTGACATAAAATGCAAAATGAAAATCCACTTCATTCTGCAAAGATTAGTAAGAAGGAAGTGAACCAAGAAAATGTAAAACATTAAAATAAAAGTCAATATGTATAAGCAATCGAAATTGATGTATTATAAATGCAATTACACTTGTTTCAAGTTTGAATCCTTTATTTATAAAGGTATTATCAATTATGAAACTCGAATTCCAAAGTTAATGAAAAAGGCCAATTGATGGACAAAAAGATTACTTAAACCACTTAAGGTGTGTTTGGTTTCACGGCAGAAACCATCATAAGTAACTTTGTCTATCCAATGTGCTTTTAAGCAATCACTGTCCGGTAAAATTGATTTTTCCTCCTTTTGATAGGACTGATTTTGAAAGAATTGAAGTTCGAAAAATTAGTTTTTGATTGGTAAATGTTAATGATATTTTAAAGATGATTTTGTTAAGATGGTAAAGTATAATCATTTTAACAATCAGTTTTACTCAATTCAAAAACTATCAACTGTTGTTTTCTGCTTTCATCAAAATCAAATTTACCCACTCCAAAATCAATTCAAACACCGCAATTTCATAACCTAACACATGAAGAGTGCTCCAACTTGTCTCTCAAAGCAGTTTTTTCCAATTTTGTAGTAGGGAAAATCATAACCTAACAGATGTTATACCTCAGTGTGACTAAAAATGGTTAGAAAAATAATAACTACTGCTTTTGGGTTAAGAAATACTACCTAAGTCTACTTTACAAGAGAAAAATGCAGTTTTAGGTTATTTCAATAAAGTGGACGAGAGGTAGTATACACTTATGCATCAAAGTTGGTTTTCTTTCGGACTAAGAACCTATACACATGAATCACTTCACATCAAACTCAACTTTAAACAAATCAATTTTACAAATTCAATTCTATTCAAAACAACGTCTACCAAAAGTTCACTAAAGGATTAATCAAATTTTCTAAATTGATTGAATTCGACCTAACGTCTAGGTAACGTTGAATAATATAATTATTGATAACAAAAAGAAAATGAAAAATTAAAATAGAAAGGGAAGGTTACCCTCTGCAGCAAGCATTAGAAGAACAGCAATGGCGCGTGCGTTGGCAGAAAGTACCGGGCCATTGTAACGCCAAGGCGAAATAATCAAACTCTCTCTGACCCCTTCCTCTTCCTACTTGCTCCAAATCATCTGCCGCACGTGCTGAAGAAGCTATTCCCGCGAACACGACGAGAGATAGGAATAGGCATAAGCGAGGAAGAAGAAATTGTGACAGAGGAGCCATCGTTTCGCAACTTGGCGAAGCGTTTGGCTCTCTGCAAATGCAATAATGGGGAATGCGTTTGTTTTGCTTGTTTACCAGCAATGAAATAGGAAGGGCCAGATTTTATATGAGATTGATTGGGTAGTTACATGACGAGGACGACTTCATTTAAAAATTAATTGCACCCAACTCGATGTTTGCACTCGCACGTCATTGCGATTTTTGTGGTGATATTTGGCCTCATCAACTAACTATTCAAAATATTTTTTTTAATGTAAGAAAAATTAATAAATTTTTTTTAAGAGTTCATAATCGCTATAAAAAGCTACCAAAAAAATAATCGCTATAAAAAATTTTACATTATCAACTGAGAAAAGTTCAAGGTACGAGTGATTTTTAAGATAGTTGAGATAAAATCAAAACTATTTTTATGACATATCATTTCGTAATTGACTGATATTGTAAAAAAATTCGTACAACACGATGTATATAAATTAAATCTAAAAATGATTTAAAATATTTCTATAATATTTAAAAAAAATATTGTTAGCATTTGTCAAAATAAAATTGATTGTTAGGAGAGCGTTTGGTGAAGGCATATTCCTGATGTGCATTTTTGGCTTGTGGTATATTCTAAAACTAAAACGAATTGATTAATATAATAAGCTAACCTAATAATTAATAGGATTTAAGTTATATATATATATATATATATATATATTGTCGGTGTCTAAATGTTTTACATCATCAACAAATTACAAATTTATAAGTCATTAAAAAAATTGAGCCAATTAATAATCACATCATATGTCACTTATACTAAACCCAGAGGGTGTGGTTGAGCAGTTTCGGCCAATAGTGTGTATGAATTAAATTCATAATTAATATTGCTCAAATAATAGAATACATTCATTATTCACATTGCTCCTCAAAGTTTATATCAATATTGAAAAGTTCAAACCAAAATTACAATAGAGTTAATTATAGAAAAAAATAGTTATAGATGTATTTAGGCTAAACTGTTGTTTTGGCCCTTTATCTTTGGGGTTGTGGTCACTTTGGCCCTTTATCTTTTTTTTCTCATTTTAGACCCTCATGTTTTTTGTGTGTGTCATTTTGGCCCCTGCCGTTATCATTTTAGTCCCTTATGTTTTTAATTGATTTCATTTTAGTCCCTTATGTTTTTAATTGAATTCATTTTGGGCCCTTATGTTTTTAATTGATTTCATTTTCGTCCTTAAAATTTTGCTACAAAAAACATAAACATAACGGCAGGGGCCAAAATGACACACACAAAAAACATGAGGGTCTAAAATGAGAAAAAAAAAAGATAAAGGGCCAAAGTAGGGGTGTTCGCGGTGCGGTTTGGTTCGGTTTTGAGATAAAAAGTGAACCGAACTGCAAGGTAAAACTACATGCGGTTTGGTTTGGTTCGGTTGGCTTTCTAAAATAAAACCGAACCAAACCAAACCAAACTAATGCGGTTTGGATTGGTTCGGTTGGTTCGGTTTTTTCCAAGACAAAACATAATTTAAAACGAAGTTAAAATTAACTAACATAAAAAATGGCTAACATAAATCTTTAAGAAAAAATCTACTCAAATATATGTAGTATATAAATTACGCTCTTTTAATTCTTTTAAAATAGTTAAGACAATGTTTAAAAGAATTTGAATTAAATATTTTATTGTAATTTTTAAATATAACATAACAATATCGATTGTTTGTAAGTGAGTCAAAGAACTAACTGTATTTGGGCTAGTAAGTGAGTGAGAGTTGGGTTTTAGTTGCATTTGGGCTAGTAAGTTAGTAAGGAAGGTTGTAAGTCAATAAGTCTTAGTGTTACTTGCGGTTTGGTTTGGTTTGGTTCGGTTTCTATAATCAAAACCGCGAACCGAACCAAACCGCGCGGTGCAATGAAAAAAAGAACCGAACTAAACCAATAAGAAGCGGTTTTTTGCGGTTTTCGGTTTGGTTTGGTTCGGTTTGCGGTTTTCTATTGGTTTGGTTCGGTTTTGAACACCCCTAGGCCAAAGTGACCACAACCCCAAAGATAAAGGGCCAAAATAACAGTTTAGCCATGTATTTATCAACCGAACATGTAGTAGTAACATTCCACACTAGTAGCAACATTCACTTATTAATTTTTGAATATCACTCTCCATACATTTGTTGTTGCAAAATTATTCATAATCCATTCATAATTAAGATTCTTTAAAAAAATCATTTTCAATTGAAATGAGGGCAAAGATAATTTAATCTACTTTGCGACATTATAGAATGCAAAGAAGATCTCAAGAATTTGTAATTTTGAAAAGCTCCTCTCAGCAGATGGAACAATAATATCGATAGTTAATACACTACAAAAAATGTTGCCTTTAGCGACGGAATTAGAGAGGGACTTTATGTCCCTCGCAAAAACTGATATTAGCGACGGCATTAGCGAGGGGATAGAGCTGTCGAATTTTTTAAGCATTAGCGACGGAAATTTTAGCAATAGCAACGGCCAGGCCGTCGCTAATGTCCTAGGTGGGAAAAATTAGCGACGGCTATAGTGTCCCTCGCAAAGGTTTTTTGACCGTTCAACGCGTGGCACCGCGTGGAAATGTTTGTAACGGTTAGCGACCGCCCATGCCGTCGCTAATGCCGTCGCTAATCTCAAATTAATTTCCAAATCTGAATCTCAGAACAGAACCCCTCATTTCTCTCTTCTCCTCTCTCTCTCCGCCTCTCCGCCTCTCTCTCTCCGCCTCTCTCTCTCACCTACGATGGCCACCCCACCACCACCATCACGTACCTACGACCTCCTCTCTCCGTCACCTCCTCACTCCGGCTCTCTCTCTCTTCGCCTCCTCACCGTCTCTCTCTCCGCCTCTCTCTCTTCCTACGGCCACCCAAACGCCGCCAACGCCGCCAAGGCCACCCCCCTCACAACCACCACCACCATCCTCACAGCTCCTCTCCGCCATCTCACCCTCTCTCTCTCCGCCTCTCTCTCTCTCACCTACGGCCAACAACCACCCACCACCACCGTCACAACCACCCACCACCACCACCACCACCTACTTTCTGCCTGTCTCTCTCTCAGCCTCTCTCTCTCTCTCACCTACGAACCTGAACTGTGCACCGCCGCCGCCACCACCACCGCCGCCACGACCACCACGAATTTCTGCCCTCTCCCTTTTGTAGGTTTTGATATTTTTTTTATGATATTTTTTTGATATTGATTTTTTAAATTTGTTTTGATTTATGTTTTTTGATTGATTTAGGATTGACATCGTTGGTGTTTGGAGTTTAAGAACCGCACCAGAGTGCGCATCGTCACCGAACAACCGCACCAGACGTCAATTTCATAACGGTTAGTTTAATTGAAAAATATTTAATTATTGTTTTGATGAACCCTAGGTTAGATGACTGTGTGTTGTTGATGGAAAAGGGTGAGGGACATCCTAACCCCCATATTTTGCTCGAAATCATCTCCATTGAGATAATTGCGAGACGATACTAACAACGGTAAGGTTGGGAGTTATATGAAATAACTTCCTTCACTACTTGGATGGAAAAGGGTTTTGTGCTGTCCTTAACCCCCATATTCGGCTCGAAATCATCTCCACTGAGATCATATTGATGCCACTAACTTGAAATATTATTGGGAATGTTATCTAACACGTTTTCTTAAATACGTGTAGATGAATTTGTATGAATTTAATCGTGATTGGGTGTATGATCGGTTATATCCGAGAAGAGCGGGTTTAAAGGAATCTTTTGTAATTGGGGTTGAACAGTTTCTTGTGGTAGCGTGGCGACATGAATTGGCTCAAAAGGAAAAAGGGGTTAGATGTCCATGCTTAAAATACGACGGTGAACCTATTATGACCGATGATGAAATCAGGGATCACTTGTATCATTGGGGGTTTAGGCCTAATTATTGGATTTGGGTAGACCATGGAGAACAACAATTTCAAAATTTTGAGATAGGGGCTTCAAGCAGTTCTGGTGTTGGTGTTCCACGTAATGAAATTTTTGAGTCGATGCAAAACATGATTTGCGATGGTCTCAGGGTGAATGTGCCATTTGATGAGCCTCAATATGATGATAATGATGAACTTCCAAATGAAGAAGCACAAATTTTTTATAATTTGTTAAGAGATTCAAACACACCGTTGTTTGAAGGCTCGCCACATTCAAAATTATCTATGTGTGTGAAACTTTTAGCTCTCAAGTCCATGAGTAATATTTCTGAGGTGGGTTTAGACTATGTGACTGAAATGATGTTGGAAGCAACACCTAATAAGGGTATGGCGCAGCAGCTGGGTTTGGCGCACCAGCTGGGTATGGCGCATCAGCTGGGTATGGCGCACCAGCTGAGTATGGCGCATCAGCTGGGTATGGCGCAGCAGCTGGGTTTGGCGCACCACCTGGGCATATAGGCTCATCATCTGGACATATAGGCCCGTCAGCTGGGTTATCTATGCCTACACCAGATCCCCAGGATGATATTCAGCATGATGTACATGATGTTGGTGGGGGTAATGTTGATGCTGATTCATCCACTGATGACGAGAGAGTGGAGGTGATTGTTATTAATGGTATCAGACTCAAAGTCATTTATAGCAGTGGTAACGCGTAAGTATTATATTGTTTGTTTTTTTAAAGTTAATTATGCAACGACTTATATATATTTGATAATTGTTTGATATATCTTTCAATATGCAGGCTTCTTCCTGCAAAGGTAGCTTCATCAAACATCACTCATGTCATCCGCAAACGATATTTTCAAACGTTCCATAAAAAGTGGAGCGATGTCGAAGAAGATGAAAGAAATGATCTGCTAGACTTCTTTAGGGTAAGTGTTAATTATTTTGTCATTACTTATAATTGTTTGTTTAAATTTTATGTTTAATAATGTTTAATATAATGCAGACCAAGGTAACTTGGGACACAGAAGACGATGACAATGTGCGGAGAATTTTTTTCAGAAGGATGGGCGCTCAAATTTCTGATTTGCTTTATAAGCTCCGCTGTAAAGATAAGAAGCCTTCCTACATGAGTGATGAGATTTGGAATGCCTTCAAGAGCCATTGGGTTTCACATGCTTTCAAGGATGCTGCTGCAAAAGCCAAAAATAATAGAAACTCGGAAAAGGGTGGCTCGCTTCACTGCGGTGGGTCCATCAACCAGGCTCAGCATGCTGCTAGAATGGTAAATTATTTTTCAAATCTATGTGTTTTTTATATTATTTAATTAGTTAGCAATTTTTAAAAATGTGTTTCATCTTACAGAGTAAGAAGGCAGGACGCCCTATCACTGCTCCTGAGCTGCATAGAGCCACCCATGTGAGGAAAGGCACTGGCGAGTATGTTGATGAGCGCTCCAAGATGACCCAGGTAAATATACATATTATTTGTATTATATAATGTTCATTTGTCAAAATGGAGCGCTAATTTGTGGTTATTCAAAACAGGAGCAAATAAATGAGTTCATGACTCAGCTAACTCAGGGGAGCTGGAACCCTGATTCATTTGGCCAACTTACTCCTGAGATGAGAGATCTGGCAAACAAACATTGGGAGAAGACAGTAGGTTGGTCTAAGGGTCGCCTGTATGGTACGGGGCCCATGGCTCCATGTATGAGTCAGTCTGGGGCCGAGAGCAGCAGAAGACGGAGTCGACCAGCTTATACTCCTGCGGAGACAGAGCATATTAGGCGGCTGGAGCAGGAGCTGCATGAGACTCGACAGGAGGTCGGGACCTCCTCTCACTACAAAAAAAGCTGGACTTTGCGGCGGGCGAAATCCGCCGCAAAAGCCAAATTTGCGGCGGATATTTGGACTTTGCGGCGGAAGTTTTTCGCCGGTAGCCAGCTCGAAGCAAACGCGTTGCGGCGGATTATCCGCCGCAAGTTTGCGGCGGATTTAGTGGCGCCGCAAAATCCAACGCAAATTTGCGGCGGATAATCCGCCGGAAAAGGGGACAATTTTTTGACGCAATATATCCGCCGGAAAGTACCCAATATCCGCCGCAAATTATCCGCCGCAAAGTACCCCTTATCCGCCGCAAAACACCCGTTTTATTTAAAAAAAAAATGAATATAATTTTTTTAAAAAAACATTTTTTAAAAAAAAAATTTAATTATTATTATTTTAATTAAAAAAAATTATTATTTTTAAAAAATAAATTTTGTTTTTTTATTTTAATAATTATTATTATTTTAATTAAAAAAATTTTTTTAATTATTATTATTTTAATTAAAAAAAATTATTATTATTTTTAAAAAATAAATTTTATTTTTTTAAAAAAATCGTTTTAATTAAAAATATATATTATTTTATTAATTTTTTTAATTATTGATAAAAAAATAAAATCCAATAACTAATTAATTTTTAATTTAAAAAAATAAAAATTGGGAAAAGCAGTAAAAATATCCATACAATTAATAAAATATCCAGACAATTAATAAAATATCCAGACAAATAAATAAAATAATCTAAAGCTACTGGGGTGCCTGCCGGTCAATGTCATCAACATTATTATAATATGTATCATCTTGAAGTAAAGCACTGAGCGATGACATTTGGACATTAAGATCAATGTCCAGCGGGGGTGACCGCTGCTGGGGGTACTGCTGGTTTGGCTGGATCAGGGGTGACTGATGTTGGGGCTGCTGGTATGGCTGGCGGGGTGACTGATGTTGCTGCTGGTATGGCTGGAATGGCGGCGCATACTGCGGTGTATACTGCGGGGGATATTGGGATGCATACAGCGGGGGATACTGGGGTGCATACTGCTGCTGGTAGTACTGCTGCTGTGGCGGCGGCGGGTAGGATGCTGATGAGGATGGCCTCGAGCTAGACACCATCTGATCCTGCAAGAACTTAAAGCGCTCCTCCATGCGCTCCTCAGCTACCCTAGCCTGCTCCCGAATCGCCTGAATTTCCCGCTCACTTCGATCCCGAATCGCCTGAATTTCCCGATCGCTTTGCTGCTGCCGCTCGGTAATCTGACGCTGAGCCTCGCTCAGTTGCTGCGTCAATTGCCTAACCTCATTCAACTCACCAGCATTGGGAACATAATTGCGACCAGTCGAGGATCCAGAATGTGACTCTGATAGACTCGGAATAATGCTTGTTCGAAAAGCAGCCGGTCCAATACCACCTGATCCTACCAGACGATTCGTCTTTTAGGGACCAACTGCTCTCTCCCAAACATCACGAGCTACTCTAGCCTCCTCCACTGGATCGACAGCTGCCCCACTGTCCTGTTGTGACTGATGGTACTCAGCCATCCCACCCTCGAAGCTCTCCTGAAAAAATAACCCAACAAATAAATAACTAATTATTAATATAAATAATAAACATTAATTAATATATATAATTGTAAAAGTAGTTTTACCTGAATACGCCTCGCCCGATCTATAACGTACTCACCAGTCTCCTCCACCATATGCATGTGGCAATGCAACTCAGGCAAAGTGATTTGCCTTTGTTCCCTCTCCACCTATATATATATATACATAAATATATATATTATTAATTAAATACACATATTGAAAATGACTAGTTAATTATTATAAATAATTAATTAATTAATCAAGTAATAAATTAAGTAATAAATTTACCAAACGTATGTAATGCGTTGCAGTATTAACACTCCCCCCCGTGTGTGTGCAGCCACCTTTTTCAGAAGCACGGTTCTTCTTGGCTTTCTCACAATAATTCTTAAATCCTTCATCTTTCTCCCAATACTCATTAAACTCAGCCCAAGTTGAGTCTCCCATATAAGATGGCTTCGTACGCGTATTGCGCGCCCTCCGCATCAATTCAGAATAGCGATGAGAACATCTCTTATGGAACACTCTCTCAACTGCGGCTTGCTCCCCTGGATACCATGTACATTTTTCCTATTTAAGAAATTTACAATAATGTTGTTAATTATAAGGCAATAATTAATTAATTAATCAAGTCAATATATAAAAGATAATACAGTACCAAATTAATTATTTCGTAGAATCGAATAACTTACCAAAAATGATCTTAACATCTTCTTATTTGCATCCTTATCTTTTCTAACTTCCGTCCAGTTCTTCCAGCTCTTGGTAAAATTCTCCTTGATTGTTTTTGTGATGGCGGTAGCTGAAGCCTTCGAAGGAATAAAACTGCATTAAAAAAAGATGAATTTTGTTACACCAAATATAAGTTATATATATATATAAAAATGGCAACAAAAATAAATTAATAAATAATAATATAGATATATATATATAGACTTACGAATCGCCAACAATCTGCAATATGATACGCCCATCAGGTGTAACCCTAATCACCTCAGTCCCATCAATGAATGTGCGTACCCCATCCGCATCAACATGTGTCGGGGATAAGCCCTCAGTACCAACAGGAATCGATGGGCCCCCTGCAGTACTAGTACTAGCACCATCCTCAGACACAGGTGGTGGCAAATATCCGCCAGTAGTAACAACAACACGCGCAGGCTGAGTACGGCGCCCTAGGCGAGTAGATGTCTTCCGCCTGCTAGTGCTGGCGGCATCGGGAGGTGGAGGAGGAACATATGCGCCGTCATGATCGGATCCCGAGTCATCATGAGATGCCATATCTGTATAGATCTAGCTAAACATATACATTTAAACAAAACAAACATATACTAAACAAGGTTGCGGCGGATTTTGAAATTTAAAATCCGCGGGTTTTTTATTTACGGAGGTTTGCGGCGGATTCGTGGTACTTTGCGGCGGATATTCAAATTAAAATATCGCGCCTTTTTTTTTAAAAATACCAAATAATCCGCCGCAAAAGCTATAATCCGCCGCAAAGATCCGCCGCAAATTCTCAATATCCGCCGCAAAAAACACTAATCCGCCGCAAAGTACCAATTTTTTTTTTTAAAAAAAATTATTCTTTTTTTTAAAAAATTATTATTATTTTTAAAAAAAAATTATTATTTTTTTAAAAAAACTAATATTTTTTTTAAAAAAATTATTATTATTTTTAAAAAATAAATTTTATTTTTTTAAAAAAATCGTTTTAATTAAAAATATATATTATTTTATTAATTTTTTTAATTATTGATAAAAAAATAAAATCCAATAACTAATTAATTTTTAATTTAAAAAAATAAAAATTGGGAAAAGCAGTAAAATATTATCACCAAAAAAATATACATACAATTAATAAAATATTTTAAACAAAAAAATAAAATAATTAAAAGCGATAAAAATTGGGAAAAACAGTAAAATATATATTTAATGTCTGCTACCCCTAAACGGAGACCTACGCCATTATCTTGATATGACACTCTCTTGAGCATTGTCGGCAGCAGCTCCATTACAGTGGCGTATGTCTCCATTTCTTTGTAAAGAAATTTCCACATTGTCGTGAACACCCCTTCATCTTTTTCGTTAAAAGTAACCCATTTATCAGCAAAAAGCTCCTCCTCATTATTTCACCACAAGTGACATATACGTTAATCAAACGCTCGATATCATCCTTCAACTTAACAGCCCGTCCTTGCAGTTCCTCAAACTTTCTATTTAGAGATTCAACCATATTTTCAAAATAGAAAGTTTCACAAGAAACCATCTTTTGAAAAGATGATTGAATCTCTAAATAGAAAGTTTGAGGAACTGTAAGGACGGGTTGTTAAGTTGGAGGATGATACCGAGCGTTTGATGAGCGTATATGTCTCTTGTGGTGAAAATAATGAGGATGAACTTTATGCTGATAAAGGGGTTACTTTTAACGAAAAAGATGAAGGGGTCTTCATGACAATGTGAAAATTTTTTTACAAAAAAATGGAGACGTACGCCACTCTATTGGAACCCCGCTGCCGACAATGCTCAAGAGAGTGCCGTATTAAGAGATCGAGTGCCGTATCAAGAGAATGAGAGTATTGGTAGAGGTGTGAAAAAAGAAGAAGGGGAGAAGGGGTTTATATAGGTGAAACGAAGTCAAACGGTCAAAAGGCAAGATCCGCCGGAAAAGGAAGTTACCGGCGGATTTAGGGGATTTGCGGCGGACATAAGGGATTTGCGGCGGACGGAGGTGCATTTGCGGCGATTAATTAAAAGCTCGTAAAAAAAAAAACTGTGAAGCAAAATCCGCCGCAAGAACCGTTAAATCCGCCGCAAAATCCAAGACGAATTTTAATCCGCCGCAAATGTCAATTTTTCCGCCGGTAACTTTGAGGCGGACTAATTCCGCCGGAAATTCGTAGATTCCGCCGGTAACTTTGCGGCGGATCTGTATCCGCCGGAAACTCCTGGCCGGAAAAACCAATAATTCTTGTAGTGTCTGAGGCGATGAGAAAGATGCAGCAAGATTATGAGAAGGTGACCCGTAGGCAGGAGCTGATGTTTAAGTATTTTAAGAATATGCAGCAAAATGAGCAGCAGCAAGATGAAGAGGAGGAAGCTGAGGAGGAAGTTGAGGAGTCTGATGGTGGCAGCTTTTAGTTTTGTTGATTAAATATTTTGTTATAACATATCAGATTAAGTGTTGTTGATTCAAAATTTATGTTATTGGATAATTTTTATTTTAAACTATTTTATGTATTTTAGATTTTATTATTTATTAATAAAATAAACAGGTATAAAAGCAGATAAAATAAAAAAAAATTTCATCAGGTTGAGCAGTAGCGTGGGAATTAGCGAGGGGCTTAGCGAGGGAACGTGGCCACGTGGTTGATCATTAGCGAGGGCATTAGCGAGGGGGTTAGCGAGGGAACGTTGCCACGTGGTTGAGCAGTAGCGTGGGAATTAGCGAGGGAACGTGGCCACGTGGCTGAGCAGTAGCGAGGGAATTAGCGAGGTAGCGTGGCCACGTGGCTGAGCAGTAGCGAGGGATCTAGCGAGGGACACTGCCCTCGCTAATTAGCGAGGGACCCATATCCCTCGCTAATCGCATTTGCGAGGAGGGAATTAGCGAGGGAAATTTTCCCTCGCTAATTCCCTCGCAAATGACGTTTAGCGAGGGAATAAGGTGATTTAGCGAGGGACTTTTCCGTCGCAAATGACCTTTTTTTTGTAGTGATATTATTCTATAAGTTATGCATGCATTAGGAAAACAACAAAATCTCTTAAGAGAACTCAATCTCATAAAACTTGATTTTGACTCAATTGTTAAAACTTCTCAAATGACTCTTAATTCTTCAAATAAAACTTCACCATCAATATCAAAAGAACTACTATGTTTCAAATAAGTTTCAAGATTTAAGCAAAATAATTTCAAGTTCTCGTTAGAGAATGACTTAAGTCTTTCAATACTAAAAATCCAAATATCTATTCATATGTGCTATATTGTTCAAATCTTCTATTAAGCGAGTCAATTGCTTGATCTACTGTGTATAAAAAATAATGAATCCTACAAAACTCCTTAGCAGACTCGGGGTTTAATTGTGTGCATTCAGATGAATTTTCATCATAGTGTTTCTTTCTACGAGTTTAATGTTTTTTTTAGATTAATGGGGCTAAAAAGCCCAAAACAAGAAACACGAATTTAACGTTTTTGAACACACGCACATCCAAACTCCATTTCATTCGCAATTAATTCAACACTAACAATAGCTTTTGCAAATCCAAATTCTCTATATTTTTCCAAGTTAGTAATCAAACCTTTTACTAACTCAATAGCCACATCGATGTGCATGTCTTTATATTGTAAACTTTTGCTAATTTCATTAACAATTGATAACAACTCAAACCAAATAAACCATAGCTAGTAAGAAATCATCGGTATGTTAATAATATACTTTAGTATATATTATAGTAATGTATATGTATATATACCATTTAAAAAAATTGGGGCCTCCCAAATTTTGGGACCCTATGCGGTCGCACCTCTCGCACACCCTCGGACTCCCCACTGCACATAACCAAGAGGAGATCAAGACTAGTGAATTACACGATCCTTCATCATGGTAGGATCTGCAACAATGTATGGTTATGAAAACCAAGTCCAACCAACCAGTCTGGCTGATTTAATCGGATTCTAACACCGCAAAGAGTGTTGGGAGTTCAGAGCCATAGTTCAAGTTGTTGGGGGAGCGGAAAGGGGATCCTAGTTTGGATCAAGTCTAGTGATGTCGGTGACTCGTACTTGAGAGAGGGAGGGAGAGAGAGAGAGAGAGAGAGAGAGAGAGAGAGAGAGAGAGAGAGAGAGAGAGAGAGAGAGAGAGAGAGAGAGAGATTATTGAAAATTCAAATGTGTGATTAGTCTTACGTCGACTATAAATGAGCTAATTAAGGATATATAAGAGAGGTGACTCTATGCTCAATTCTTAAGTTTTTAAGTTGAGATGTGGTGTACAAGTTTCTTAGCGGTTTTGTTCTTGACTACTACACTAAATGTGTTATTGACTATAGAAGCGAAATTTTTTATATACACGCTATATATATTATTAATTCTTACTTGTTCAATCTTCATCCAACAAAACTTTAAACCTTAAATCAGTATATTCGTCGATTCAGTGACCAGTCTAACTATAAAAACATTGATACAGAAAAAATCAACACAAAGACTCGCATCTGCTAGATAAAATTGTCAATTTTGGCCCAACTTGATGACCTGACCCAATTGGGCCACATTTTGAGCTAGACTGCACTGACTTGGCATGAAAATAATTGGGCCAATTTGGCTTGTTGGACCAAAGTGGACCCTTTTTATGCTTTTTTATAAGGCCCATGTTATCAATATGCCATTAATGAAGCGCGCTATTTTTGCCGATTCGGTTAGGGTAAACCGAATATTTTCGGTTAGGGTAAACCGAATATTTTCGGTTAGGCACAACCGAACAGTTATTTTTTTGAGACACACCCCTTTTTCAAAATTTCAAAGGTACGGCTAGCCCCAACCGAATTAATTCGGACAGCCCCAACCGAATTTATTCGGACAGGGGCAGCCGAATAGGTGTTATGTTTTTTAAAAAAATTCAACGGCTGAGATTCCACCGACACTTTTGATCAACAACTTACAAACAGTCAAACGTGTCCGAAAAAGGAGTGGATGGAATTTTGTTTGGAAACTGTGCCACAACGGATAGAATTTAAACGACTCAGATTTGTGATCTAAAATTTTGATCAACGGCTCATATTTTCCCACGTTATAAATAGGGTTTCAGTTTCCCTGCTACTTCACCAACACCCTACTCTGTTTCTTCTTCTCCACCAACACCCCTTCTCTGCTTCTTCACAAACCACCAACACCCCGCTGAAATGGAAGACCGGACGGAATGGAAGTTGTGCCCAACCCAGTACTCAAGTGACAAATTTCTAACCGTCCTTCATCACCGTGGAACTGTCACCAACACTGAATATGGTGTGAAATTTCAGTGTCGCAATCCTATTTTCTGTAGGTTGCATAAGGATATAACATTCACCCAGTTGAAGGAAAAGGCAGAGAGGAAGGTTCGTCGAGAAGGAGAGTGGCGTAAAGATATATGTCGTTTACGTTACCGCAAGTACAGTTGTGGAGATGACAGGACTGTCCGCTACTCATCTATGAAGATCCGAAGCGACGATGATGTTCGCGCAATGATGGAAGCACATCCTAATGTTCCATTAGGACGTCCTATATTGGAGCTGTATGTCGAAACACAACGCACTCCGGAAGAGGTCATTTATCTTCTGGAACAAGGGCTTCCCAAATAATCGTTAGTGTCGTAGTTGTTTCGTTATGTTGCTTTTTTCGTTTTGATGTACGGTTATGCTTTGTAATAATAAACTTGTTGTTTAATTTAAATGCCACCGAAATATAAATTACTGAGTACTAAATAAACATAAATAAATTACTGAGTACAAAGATATACCAGTTTGAAAAATTATTGAAACAAAGATATAACAGTTTGCAATTTAAAATAAAACAACGTGAAATCTGTTGTCATCTTCACCAAATGATAAATCGGTAACGACAGAGACTTCTGTTGGTTCATCACCACTCCCATCATCACCAGATACATAATTGGTAAGGAATACCCGATAATCCGAATTAGTTGAGTCAGAACTAGCGTCATCTTCATCTTCCTCAGGAAATATTCTGACCAGATTGAAACGGCCATTCTGAGCATATGTAATTGATACTTCAACACTGGCCACACCCCCATATACAATGCATATAGCCTGTGTATAAGTCATCAGCTTTTGGGTACGTCTGTTGACAATAGCAGGAAAAATATTGCCAATTTCCAGATGTAGGTAACAATCGCGAGGCAATGTGTCGCCTATCAGCTGATAAACATTCTGTGGAATGTTGATGTGGCCAACATGTTGTTCGATAGCAGTTACGAATTCCATAGCTGCAGAACAAAATATTGGTCAGAGAAAATATGAATTTGACAAAAATACTGTTCGGTTGACCTCAACCGAACGTGTTCGAGAGGCATCAACCGAACGTGTTCAGGAGGCATCAACCGAATGCGTCCCCAGAACCGTTCGGTTAAGGCCAACCGAACGCGTCGCAGATTTCAAATCTTTAAAAACGCAGTAAACGTATAAAATGGAAAGAGAGGAGAGTGAGGGAGGGAGTACCTGGTGTGTAGAATGCGAGATTGAATCTTCAAAGTTGAGATTGAGAGGGAGAATGCGGGTGAGAAATCGAAGGAGGGTGAGACTGAGACTGAGGGTTCGATTGAGTGATTTGGGAGAGGGTGTGAGAGTGTTTGGGAGGGAGAAAGAGAGTTGGAGTGTTTTTAGTACAAAGGTATTTTTGAGATTTAGGGAGTTTGGGGGTGTCGGGTGAGTAGGGGGTGTGGGAAAAGTGAGAGCCTTTTATAAAGCTTAACTATTTTACTTTTTAAAAAGTAAGCTCGGCCTAACTAGATAATTTTAGGCCAATCTCACAAAATACATGACCCGATCCGGCTTGGTTTTACAATTTGGCCCGATGAACTGTGTCGGGAATGACAACCAATTTAAAACCTCTATTGATATATGCTCTGAGACCTATCTGATTTGGTTACATCCTCTTAAAACATGGTTAATAGAATCAATATCTCTATTACAAATAATACACATACCCATATCTAAATCAGCCACATCCCATTTAGCTCACGTGGCATTTGTAACATAAGCCCTTTGACTCAACTGCCACAAGTGACTCTATTATGCAATAAAATTTTAAAAAATATCAAAAATCACGAGGATCAACATGCTTAAAATTTTAAAAGACTAGTAGATATAATTTAATACGGTGTACAAAATTTCACCTAACAATAAGTTGATTTGTTCGGCTTAAAAGGGCTTTTGAGTGGCCAGAACTCTAACCTTAAGTTGAGTAGACTTCTGAAAAACTTTTTTTTGTCTATTAAAAAGTTGTGTTATGTGAAAATTAAGTTGGACAATGTTTTAGACAGCGCAATTTAACACGTGGTTACTGAGGTGTTATATTTGGTTGATAAAAACATCACATGTTGTAATTCAATGATTATCAAATTAACTTTATCAATTACAATTATGAACATGGTCAAAGATTTTTGTGTGTTTAAATATACACGTAGTTGAACACATGAATCTGAAAATTATGATAATAACATTCAAAATTATGGTTAATAAAGCTCGTTTAATGGTTAACAAGTTGCAACACATGATATAATCATTAACTAAATTCAACACTTCACTAACCACGGTGCAAGAAATGCATTATTCTTATTCATCCCAAAAAAAGTCGAATTTAGTTATCCTTGTAAATATTATTCTTTCCTTCTAATTTGATGCTGCATCCAAACGAAAGAAAAACGCTTTCCCTCTTTCAAGTTTCTTTCTCCCTACTACTATCACCTCAAACAAACAATGTGGTAAGGATCCGGTACGACGTCGTTAGGTGTTCATCTCCATTCCTCACACACGGTGGTAACTAACTCAACTGTTTGATTGATTTGAGAGAAAGAAGAAGTAGTAAGGAAAGGATGTTTCGAACGCGGTTGTTATGGTTCAGCGTAGGGTTCACAACCTCAGCTGCTGTGGTTTCCAATTTCGTTTGGAAAGACGTATGGGCTGACCGTCACAATCTCGCCTCTCACATGTCCAACAAATTCGAAGCCCTCCAAGCTCGACTCTCCGACCTCGAATCCTCTTTACCAAATCACACTCCCGTTTCCAATCACGATCAGGTATTCCACCATCAATTTTCAAAACTAGGGTTCTTATCTTATAATTCTTCTATTTTCATTTTGATTTTCATTTTTGACTGAGTAATTTGACATTTGCACCAAAATTGAAATTGCTATATATTTGTTATTATATTTAGATTTATCTGTGATACTAGGAAAGGGGTAAATGGCGGGCTGTGGAACAATATATCATCTATTGATCAGATGTGTGTTTGGTTTTACGTGGAGAGCGTTAGAATAGTTTTTGCCTTATTGTAAACCTAAATTTTGTGAAACTGATTTTTGCCTTGTCTTGGAAAGTTGCTTTTAGGCATACACCACTTTACATCAAACCCAATTGTATTCAAATCAATTTCATTCAAAAATGTGTTAATTAAACATTCGTCCAAACACACTAAGAAAACTGTTCCGACCTCATGTTTAATCACTGTGTTCCAATAAATTGTCCGTTTTGGTCCACACGTTTGCCTTCACGATTTCTCCTTACGGTTTTGTCCTTAATTAAAAGATGCTTCGGTAGGTTAAGGATGTGAGTGTTTATAAACTACCCTTGGCCGTGATTCCTAAGTTATGTGGGACTTTTTGATGTATTGAGACAAAAACTATGCAAAAATTGCATTGTTATGTCGCCTAATGTGTGAATTTTGACTCTGATTAAAGATGTTATCTTCTTTATTGATTAGAATTTTTGTTTTTGAGTTCTCAAAAGCAATGACTGAAGAAGCACCTCACTCTTTTGAAAAGGACTCTGGGAATCATGCTCTATTTTTAGCTAGTTTTGTGGTTGTTGATGCGGATTTGGTATTCTAATATTAATATATTCATGGTGCACACAAATTTGCATCTTACACTTAATGAGATTTAGCAGATTTAAAGCATCCTCAGACCAAAAGGCCCAAAAATTACAGAGTCTTTGTAATGCTACTTCCTACCAATCCTTGGTTGACTGCATTATATGATACTCATTAGGAATTTAAGGTGGATGTTTATTTTGATGAATAAGATTAGAAATTAATATATCTGAGTTGAATTTGGATTTGCTTCAATTAAGTACAAGACAACAGAAACATGCCTTTTTGGGTTAGGCAACTCAGTAGGAAGAAGCCTAGGCTTTGGTGGGAAAAGCGGATCAATTGGAAGATAATGTGATGCTCCAAATCCTCTAATTAAAAGGGTGCAGAGGAAGACTTAAAAACACATGATAGGAGACCTCTTATCAATAAAGTGTATTTTAGAAGAAATAAGGGCTCAAATAGGCCCTAGGAGGGATATAATTGTAAAACAGATATAGTGGCAGGGGCATTATTGTAAAATAGCAGTAAACAGAATGTATAAATAGTCAACAAAATAAGTCAGTTAGGTAGTTAGATGAATAAACAGAAAAACAGAGTTCTTGAGCCCCTCTAATGGCTCTCTCATAGTTGTTGGACTCAAACCAGAGTATTGCTTGTAATTCTGAAATCTTGTATGAAATATACTACATTCCTTCTCTGTATCAGTTGAATCTTTCAACTGGTATCAAAGCTCGTTCGATTCAGAGGAATTCATGGTGCGCAAGAAGATGGGTTCAACCACGATGGAGTCACGATTCGACGAATTGGAGCACCGAATGCAAGAAACGGATGCACGCAATAAAAAACGCTTCGATGAACAGAACGCGTGTTTCGACGAACAGACCACACGCATGGATCAAATTCTTGCGATGTTGCAGAAACACACGACGACGGTGGAACCGAAGCAGAAGGAAAAGCCCAATGGTAGCGGGGGTTACGGCGAGGGTGAACGAAGGTTACGAAAGATCGATTTACCGGTGTTTAACGGCGAAGATGCGCCGGGTTGGCTAACCAAGATGGAATGATTCTTTAGGGTGCGAAGAATCAAAGAGGATGAGAAGCTTGACGCTGCGATGATGGCCGTCGAAGGCGAAGCCCTCTCATGGTTACAGTGGTGGGAATCAAGCAGCGAAGTGCAAACGTGGGACAATCTCAAAGAGGCGTTGCTTCGCCGTTTCCAACCAACAGTGATAACGAATGCTTTTGAGATGCTGATGAGCATGAAACAAGAAGGAACGGTGCGTGAGTATCGCAAGAAGTTTGAAAGCGTTTCAAGCCACATTAAAGTCCAAGATCAAGATTTGTTCGCTGGGTTACTCTCAAATGGCTTGAGAGAAAATGTTCGCGCTGAAGTACGATTGCAACGACCCAAGGACCTAGCTGAGATGATGGATGTGGCACTCCTCGTGGAGGAGAAGATTGAGGCAGTTGGTAGATATGGTGGACAGAACAAATTCAAGAACTGGCGTGGGGAGAATCAGACCAAGAATTGGCGTAATGAGGGCCAAAACAAGCCTAGTACTGATGCTGTCAATACTGCTAAGGGCAGTGAACCAGGGAAGGTGAGTCAAGCTCCTAGTACCAAGTCAATAGGGGGGAAGGAATATGAAGAGAGGCGCAAAAAGGGACTTTGTTTCACGTGTGAAGAAAAGTTCGTACCAGGCCATGTGTGTAAGAACAAAGTGTTGAAATTGCTGTATGTGGAGGAGGCAGGGGAACAAGAGGCAGAGGCTGAGAGGAAATTGTTTGGGAAGGTGATTTGAAAAGCCTTCACCTGTACAGTATGACTGGTTTGTCCTCTAAGAGTTCATTCATGATTAAGGGAATGCCAGGGAACCTTGAGGTGATTGTTTTGGTTGATTGTGGAGCCACTCACAGTTTCATATCCATGAAGCTAGTAGCTGCCAACAGCCTGATTGTGGAAGACACACCTCCTTGTTGGGTTAAGATTGGCAATGGATAGAGGATACTAACCAAAGGGGTCTGCAAAGGAGTAGAATTAGCACTACAGGGGTTATCCATCAAGACAGATTGCTATGTTTTCCCATTAGATGGTGAAGATGTGGTTTTGGGGATAGATTGGCTTGAGAAACTTGGTGATATCAAGGCCAATTTCAAAGATATGACATTAAGAGTGAATGTGGGAAAGAACACCATTTACCTAAAGGGGGACCCTTTACTGTCCAAAAGAGAAGCTAATGCCAAGGAGATTATTCTAGAGCTGCAACAGCAAGAGGAGGCCTTCATGGTGGACTGCAGAGGCTTGAAATTGACAGAAATGGAAGTTCCAAAAGTACCTGAGGTAATACTAGATGTCCTTACTGAGTTTGATTCATATTTCAAGACACTAGCAAGCTACCCCCTGTGAGACCTATTGACCATGCAATTGTCCTTAAAGAAGGAGCAAACATACTTAGTTTGAGATCCTATAGGTATCCCCATTTCCAAAAAAATGAGATAGAAAGATTAGTAGTGGACATGCTCAAAACTAGTATCATTAGACCTAGCACCAGTCCTTATTCCAGTCCCATTATCTTGGTTAAAAAGAAGGATGGAAGCTGGCGTTTGTGTGTAGATTACAGGGCATTAAACAAGTTGACAATCCCCAAAAAATTCCCCATTCCATTGATAGATGAGCTGTTGGATGAACTGACTGGTGCAGTGGTGTTTACTAAGTTGGATCTAAAGTCTGGCTACCATCAGATAAGGATGAAGCAAGAAGACATCCCAAAAACAGCATTTAGAACCCATGAGGGTCACTATGAGTATCTAGTGATGCCTTTTGGGTTGACAAATGCCCCATCCACCTTCCAGGCATTGATGAATGAGGTTTTGAAACCATTTTTGAGGAAGTTTGCCTTGGTGTTTTTTGATGATATATTGATTTACAGCAAGAGTATAAGTGAGCATGCTGAACATTTAAGGAAAATTTTTGTCACACTAAGAGATAATAGCTTAATGGTGAACAAAAAGAAATGTAACTTTGCTGTCAATAGTGTGGAATACTTAGGCCATGTAGTGAGTGCTCAGGGGGTTTCTGCAGACCCTAATAAGATCACTGCTATGACAGTGGCCAACTCCTAAGGACCAAAAAGGCTTGAGGGGATTCCTAGGCCTCACTGGCTACTACAGGAGGTTTGTACAAGGCTATGGCTTGCTTGCACGACCATTAACTGACCTGTTAAAACATGACAAGTTTACATGGAATGAGGAAGCAGAGAAAGCCTTTCAGCAGCTGAAAACAGCAATGTCCACACTACCGGTTTTGACCATGCCAGATTTTACCATGCAGTTTCTCATTGAAACAGATGCCTCAAGCAAGGGTCTAGGTGCAGTGCTTATGCAGGAAGGCAAACCAATTGCCTATTTCAACCAGAAATTGTCTCCTAGGGCACAACAAAAGTCAGCTTATGAAAGGGAATTAATGGCTATTGTATTAGCAATCCAAAAATGGAGACACTGGCTCTGGGGCAACACTTTGTGGTAAGAACTGACCAACAAAATTTACAATACTTGACTGACCAGAATATGTTAGGAGGGGAACAAATCAAATGGACATCTAAGTTGCTTGGTGTTGACTTTGAGGTCCAATACAAACCAGGGAATGCAAACAAGGTAGCTGATGCATTATCAAGACAAATGATATTTGCAGCCATCTCTAGGGTCACTCTCCCAGAATGGAATGATTGGGAAGAAGAGATCAGAAACTGTCCTAAGCTACAGGAACTGTTACAGCAGGTTGTACTCAAGACAGCAGGGTCGCATAAATTCACTGTTAAGAATGGGTTTCTGTATAAGGGAACAACTTTGGTAATTCCCTCCAAATTTTCTAGAATACCTTCTATCTTAGTTGAATTCCATAGCTCGTTGCAAGGTGGTCACTCTGGTCTGTTCAGAACCTACAAAAGAATTGCAGGTGTCTTCTATTGGACTGGTATGAAGAAGGATATCAAGGAATACATAATACATTGCCAACAGTGTCAGCAGAGTAAAGTAGAGACACTAGCACCAGCTGGGCTACTTCAGCCACTGCCTATTCCAGCTAAAGTTTGGACAGAGATATCTATGGACTTCATTGGTGGTCTTCCTAGAGTGGGTAAGCAAGACATCATACTGGTAGTCATTGATAGACTCGCCAAATATGCCCATTTCCTACTACTGGGGCACCCCTACACTGCTAGTGAAGTAGCCACCACTTTCATCACAGGCATTGTAAAACTACATGGATTTCCGGAAGCTATTGTATCTGACAGGGACAGAATCTTCCTCAGTCAATTTTGGAGAGAATTGTTCAAGTAGGCAGGCACCAAATTTAAATATAGTACAACATTTCACCCCCAAACTGATGGCCAGACAGAGGTCACTAATAGATGCTTGGAGATCTACCTCAGATGCTTTGTAGGTGACTATCCAAAATGTTGGCCAAAATGGATTTGTTGGGCAGAACTATGGTTCAACACTAATTACAATGCATCTATTGGTATGACACCTTACAAGGCATTGTATGGTAGGGATCCTTAGTCCCATCATTAAGGGTCCTTCTATCCCCTCCAATGTGGAGGAAGTGAAGTGAACCAGTTGTATGCAGACAGGGACACACTGCTAGGACAGTTGCACCAGAACTTGTCTCAAGCGCAGCAGCGTATGAGAAGCAAGCAGATCAGCACAAAAGAGAAGTGGACTTGAAGGTGGGAGATTGGGTCTACTTGAGGGCTATTCCATATAGATGGAAGTCATTGGCAACTAGAAGGAATGAGAAGCTAAGTCCTCGTTTCTATGGGCCCTATAGGGTGATAGAAAAGATAGGGACAGTAGCTTACAAATTGGAGCTACCAACTGACTGCAAAATCCACCCAGTGTTCCATGTGAGCAAGTTGAAGAAGACTTGTCCCAGGCAACTACAATCCACAGCCAATTCCACCAGCATTGACAGAGGAAGGGATACTGCAGCCAAAGATTGAAGAGGTATTCGGAACTTCGTTACAATGCCAATGGTGAAGCTGAGGTATTGATCAAATGGAAGAATTTACCCACTTGTGACAATTCCCTGGGAGCTGACAGAGAAAATACAGCAAGCTTTCCCTAATTTTCCCCTTGAGGACAAGGTGAAAGTCCTAGGGGGTGTATTGATAAGAGACCTCTTATCAATAAAGTGTATTTTAGAAGAAATAAGGGCTCAAATAGGCCCTAGGAGGGATATAATTGTAAAACAGATATAGTGGCAGGGGCATTATTGTAAAATAGCAGTTAACAGAATGTATAAATAGTCAACAAAATAAGTCAGTTAGGTAGTTAGATGAATAAACAGAAAAACAGAGTTCTTGAGCCCCTCTAATGGCTCTCTCATAGTTGCTGGACTCAAACCAGAGTATTGCTTGTAATTCTGAAATCTTGTATGAAATATACTACATTCCTTCTCTGTATCAGTTGAATCTTTCAACACATGAGGAGTAATCATTAAGAAAGACATTAGAAACGGTTTTGCTAAAAGTTTGGTTTTTGATAGAGCCAATGGCATTGGTTAATTCATGTAGCTGACCATCTTGGTGGGGTATGGGCATAAGGCATAGTTTTGCCATAAAAGAAATCACACCAATAAATTTCGATCTGGATAGCATGGTAATTGTTTGGCCTCTTCTGAACTACTAGTACAAACTACTAAGACTGGTTGCTTGTACATCTGTCAGTGAAATTACAACTTTTATGAGTTTATCTACATAATGAAACTGGAAAGAGTATTGTAAACTAGTATATACATTTTTTGCCTAGAACATCTAGCATTTGAGCTTTGGCCACGCTGACCCTCTACCTTTTCACTAGTACAGTGAATACTGGATTTTCTGAAAATGCTAATTTAGAATCAAAACATATAATAACACTCAAAGGATGCCAATTTAGATTCTATGCAAGAGGGAGACACATATTAAGTCGATATATGTTCTTTCCATCTAAACTGAACCAATGAAATGTTCTGCTGGTAACTAGAGAGATAAAGAGAATTTGGTGAGAGATTTCAGTTATATTTTTTCAATTCTTATTCTTTTTATTATGTTATTTGATAGCTCAGATTTACTTGGAAGAGGTGTATTAATAAAGCTTTTATGTTCTTTGGCAGGTTGAGGGCTAGATATCTTGTTCAACTCCGGTGCAATTTTATCATAATAAAACAGACTGCTTTGGCGTACACCAAAAAAAAAAACAGACTGCTTTGGCAACCTAAAATTTTTACCTGCTTTTGTCTCCCTGGGAAATTAGTTAATATTGAGGGGTACAAAAAGAAACCGATGAAGAAAGAATTATGGTTTAGTGCCTTTTTTTACCACAGGGAATTAGATATTTGCGTCAGTACAGGAGCTTGAACCTTTTCCTGTTGTTGTTGTATGCAAATCTAAATGCAATTTTGATCTGCCTACATTGACGATGTCAATTTGAGTTTTTAGAGCATTACTTTTAATTTTTTAAAAAAGTATTTTCGAAGAAGGTTTAAATTATCATTAATTAATTAAAGTAATACTAATGATCATTTTACGGTGTGTCAACTCCGACCTTTGAGGTTCCAAAGTCAAGCTCTTACCGATGAGTTGACACCTCATGGACATTGCTCTTATTGTACCGCTAATAAGCTGAAATATGGTTGTGGGACGGTCTATTTCAAGAGAGGTCATGATTCAGTGTCGTCTATTTTTCATTTGCATTTGGTTAACACCATTGTGTTTCTGTTTGACAATTTCAACTTTGCGGAAGTGAGATGGAGAAAATACATTTGAAATATTGTTAAACTTTCAAACTGGTGAAGTATTCCATCTTTATGTATTGATCTTTCTCATTTAAACATCTTAGATTAAGATCTCAAGCCCCTTAATATTTTCAATAAATTTTGTTTATCAACGTGTTTTTTTTATGGATAGTATTAAGAATAACCCACTTAGGTTTGGGACATGTTATCTTAAACGTTGACTAAGCCATGCAAAATCCGAAATGAGATTAAGGCTCTGTTTGGCAATGTCATTCCACTAGCTTATAGCAGACGAGTTTTTGGTAAGTGTTGGACATGACTAGCTTATAGGCTATAGCGTTTTTTAATAACTTATAGCATTTTTTTGAAACGCTACTTCAAGTAGTATTTGAGTTTTTTTTCTCTCATTTTTACCCTTGTTACTCTAATTAAATTCCTCATTTATCCCCCATTAAATGAATATTCTCTCTCATATTTAAACATTAATTACAATGTCTTTTTATGTCATTTTATATTTATAAGCTAGTTCAACTGTTAATTTTACCAAACACTTCAAATTCAATCTGTGGCTTATCCGCTATCAGCTATCCACTATCAGCTCATCCGCTATAAGCTAGCTTATCGGCTATCCGCTAGTTTATCTATTATCCCCTACTTTTTTTCCAAAGAGAGCCTAAAAACCGTCTTAATACCAAGTGATCAAAAACCTGTGCATTGGTCCAAAACCCATTCATACAAGTATTTGCAGATTGATCAAAACAGACACTATATACCATAGTCAACAAGCCAATGGACTTGGAAATTGTATGCTACATCATTTGCATTTTGCAACCAAAATGAGTGTTATTTTTAAAGATATTAATCTTTCCATACAGGAATGATCCCCTGTGCAGCCAAACGTTTTTCAACCCAAAAGATAATGTGTCTTGAAGTAATTTTCTTTTCATCAACAAGAAATGGTTCAACAGTGCTTGCTCCTGAGTTATAAGATGATAGAGCAAACCCCTTTGGACCTATTCAAGCACAAAATGATGCTAGCATTTGTTAATTAATCATACATGCATTTAACTCAATTTTAATTGGGAATTACTCTTAATAATGGACTAAAATATGTACATACCAGCAATTCCTGTGGGAAAGAAGGCCCAAAATGAATAAGGGTTGCCTTTTTTCAAAAAGGAACCTTCCAACTGTTGATCATTACCCAAAACAAACGTTACAACTTGTTTCAATAATGTAAAGCTTTATAAATGAACATGATTATGAAAAAACACTTATAATATGAATATGTTTTGGACTACATTTGCAGCACCTAAACCATGTTTTCAAGGTGATAGTTTGAGTGTGGTGTTTAGTTATCATTTTGTGTAAGTTGACCCAAAATAAACCATGCTTTCGAGGCAACGTGATTTTGTAAAATGTTAGCAAACATGTTTACTTAGGTAGTGGCTAGGAGTTTTAAGTGTAACGAAGCTCCGACTGAGAATTAGTCTCATAGTCAATCCAAAAGTCAAAGATATTATTGGGAAGTCAAAGACCCTAATTACAGTGGCTTAGCCCCCCAAAAAATGCTTTCAAGGCGCAAATGCGATTTTGTGAATTTTTTTTAAAATGTTAGCAAACATGTTTTCTTAGGGAAAAGTTTTAAGTGTGACTAAGCCCTGACGGAGAATTAGTCTCATAGTCGATCCAAAAGGTCAAAGCTAGTGAAGATACTCTGAAGTGTCACGGGGAAGTCAAAAACCCTAATTACAGCAGTTTACCAAAAATCATGTTTTCTCTATTTTTCAAATATAGGTTGGGGATTGAAATTTTACTTCAAACTCGCCTTCAATGAAAATCAAAATTGCAAAGTCAAGTTGAGGCAAAATTACTAACCTTAGTGTCCTCAAAGACCAGCTGAATATCAGAGAGATCTTCTTGGGCTTCAAGTATTGCTTTCAATGAAGGGATTACCTCCTCCTCCATCATCTGAGGTAGAGGCTTAGCTGGAGCTTTAGCAGGAGGCTTCTTTGCTGCTGCAGCTTTTGGAGCTTCCTTTACCTCTTCCTTTGTTTCAGTAGTAGCTAAAAGCATAAATTGATATTACATTATATTTTCAAATTTCAATTAAACTAATCATATTTAGAGGAATGCAATATCATTCACAAATGAAGGAAACATACCTGCAGTACTAGTAGTAGATGATTCTTGAACAGCTGAGCAGGTTATCCTGTTTCTGCTTGCAGTTTTTAATTTACTTGCAATCTGCAACACAAGAAAAACATATAGAGAAACTTACCATCATTTTGTTACTTCATCAAAAAAAACTACTACAACTAATTTGAAATTTAAACTTCACACAAATTTTGATTACACAAGGGTACATGTCTCAAGTAGGTGGACTGGTAAGTGAGTTAAGAGACATCGAAGAAGTTTTTTTTTTGTTACACAGGTCTAGGGTTCGAATTCTGAAAGCTAAAATTTCTCTCCTTCTTTAACTAATTAACCACTAACATTTTAGTATAAAAAAATACACAAGGATACATACGTTCATAATAATCTTCATAAATAATGAGTTTGAAGATGCATAATAAAGGGAGATATACCAAAGGTAGTATTGGTGATGATGATGATGAGGTGGGTACGACAAGATTCTGAGAGACATGAAAAGAAGAAGAAGAGGTAGAAGTTAAAGAACATAAACGAAAGGTAGAATCTCCAAGTGCTCCTCCTCTTAACAAAATTGCCATTTGCATTCTTCTGTGTTACTTTTCCTTTTTATTTTCTATTCCATTTTCTGCCAACTGGTTTGTTGATGGTTTTAGTCAGAAACATGGGTTAGAGGAACAAAATGAAAGAACCTTGTGATCCACATGGTGCTCGAGATAATCTGTGCCACTGATTTTTTTCTGCCTTTTCTTCTATCTATCTATCAATTTAAGAGAAAAAATAAATATGCAAACTTGGAACACTAGAATACAAAACTAGTAGTAGTGTGGTCACGAGGAGTCACAGCAAGTGAACAATGAATGTGTGATTGAGTTTCAACCGTATATAATAAAATTGCTAAATACAAATTGAAAACAACTTCAGTTTCTTTATCCCAACAAAGTTCAGTTGGCGAGTTAAGGGATACCGAAGGAGTGCACCAAATGAATGCAAAAATGAGGTCCCAAGTTTAAACCTGGAAAACTAACATTTCCCCCACCTCCCACTTCTAACCAAATTTTCCCTACTTATCCAATAAACTTCTTACTCTTTCCTTTTCTTCTGTCGATTTTTGCGAATGTAAAGTAAAATAAAATAAACATTGTATAACTTTTTTTTGTTATATATATATATATATAAACTGATTATTAATTGAAAACTTGAAAATAAAACAGATTATTAATTATTTGTATTTATTTAGCATGTTCACTAAATAAATACAATTGTTCCTAATTAATAGGGAGAGAGAAAGCATATCAACAAAACTAATGTATATGAATCATCTCACCATACCACTACAAAGGATACGAACTCCAAACTAATGGGGAGAAAAGAAGAAATCGAGGATATTAAATTACAACCATATCCAAACATTTAGTCCCTCACTAGTCACTGATGGTTGCATTGGCAATTTCAGCGATATGTAGACGTGGACTCCCAGATGTGACCGGGTGATAGTGTGAGGTGTTTATTTATCATTCCAGACTGATAATTTTCAATATGATTACTCAAATTAAAAATTGAGTGACATTGAAAATATAACTAAATTAAGAGGATATAATTTAGTCTTCCATAGCAAACATGTTCAAAACAATACATATCACAGCTTGCTATACATATCAAAACGTATCATGTGGAGAAAAGAACTTTGAAAAATTAATCATGCAGTCTAATATGCAATCTGATTCAACTGGGCTAGTTTCTCTTGGTCGTTCTGGTTCTCTTTTTGGTTGGTATTGGTACATGGATTGAAGGAAGTCTTTTCTGCTTAAATTTCTGAACCATGGTGTACACCTGCAATAGTATAAGTATAACAATTTCAAGATACCCAAAAACAGTATCAAGATATAAAGCAAGAAGAAGAAGAATAAGAACTTCAAAATCTAATTCTTGAATCTAAAGAAGCCAAGTCCTCAGCATAATAAATTCTCTTAAAAACAGCACAAAATACACAGAAACATAAGCTTAAGAACAGCATATTACCTTTCTTACACTGGTTGTCAGTCCCATACTTGAGAGGGCATTGCTGTCAACACATTTCCAAGTTACATTTTCATTATCCTGGCTTTTGAATAAATCATCAACTTCCCCTTCCAGAATAAAAAATTAGCATTAGTACCAAAAAAAAGTAGCCCTAATGTGCATTCATTTTAAGTTACTAAGCATATGCTGATGGTAACATCTAATAAATATTCAGAAGAATAACATATTTCAGTCGAGTAACTGTGATGTGGATTAGTCGGGACTCCTTTGCCCTGGACACTTGAGCGAGGTCAGAGACCTCTAGACCAAAAAAAAGGGTAACTGTGATGTGGCGAAACAATAAGACTAAATTCAACTTGTAATACGATATAGAAAGAGGTTCAAACCTTTCAATTGTAACACTAGCAATTCAACGTACAACTTGAGGCGAATGTGACTAAAAATATGAACAAATTCCCCAACATCTTCCCTCAAAACTATATTGCAACTCTTTCTGATGTCAATTTTGAGATTTTTTTTCAAGACGCAATTTGTTGCTTCTCTTCTAGCTAATGGAACAGTTTCTCCATCCACTAAGACAGATGGAAACTCCCAAAGACCAGCAAGCAATCCTTCATCAGGCCTTTTCACAAGAATAAATTTGCTGCTAGACTTTTTTTCATCTAACAATGTTCCACTTTCAAGTAATTCAACAACGCATACAGCAGAAAAATCACTTCTTTGTTTAACCTTCACACCCTTGACAGGATAATCTGTAACTGCTGCTGTAGTATCATGTTTAGCGATTGATAGTGCGTGACAAAATTCTGATGCTGGACACGAGGAACAACTTGGGTTCGTAGGAGTGCATACAGTTGCTCCGAGTTCCATGAGAGCCTGATTGAAATCCCCGGGACGAATAGGATCAACCAACTGAGCTGCTATTTTCCTTAATCTCCATTCCAACACACATCAATAAAGAAAAAATAAGTAAAGGAAAAGAAATAGAAGACGCAATAAGATTCTCTGATGAGATAAAAATGATGAATATTTTGTTCTAGTTCACAAAAACTCACCAAAATCTCTTAATGATTACAGAGTCTTTCGGATTTGTAGAAACAGCTCTTAGTCTAGCAATCACCCTTATCACATTTCCATCGACAACTGGTACTGCCTGATAATTGAATGCATGAGCAATAGTCAATAGTTACTTTACATTCACCTGAATCAAAGAAATTGCCAACCTCTTTGAATGCTATGGAGGCAATTGCTCCAGATGTATAGTCTCCAATTCCGGGAATTTTTCGTAGCATAGAAGCTGTTTTAGGAATTCTGCCTCCTTCTGCAACTACTTTCTTTGCTCCCTAAAAGCAGAAATGGAAAGAATCTTGTCAAACCTTGTAGCATGTAATGTATCCGTATTAGCATACTTCTCTCTTATTGATGTCTTTACTTTCTTTGAGAAGGATTTACCTACTCATTACTCATAACCATAGGCGGACCTACATAGCAGTGAGGGGGTCAAGCGCGCACCCTCAAAAAATAAAATTACACCTACCTCCCTATAAAAAAAATTGCACGCCCTTAATTTTGCATCCGGTCCAAACTACATCAGACTCGCACAATCACTCACATCAATTCATCTCCCTCCCGTGTGCATAGATGACAATTATGAGTTTTGTAATTTATTAAATTAAATATTAAACTTTTAATTTTATTATATTTTTAGTGATGTGTGATTATAAAAAAAAATTACCCCCCTAACCTGTTCTAGATCCTCCACCGCTCATAACATGAGATTGAGGATCTTTTAACACACATCAAAAGCAGAAGCAAAAATTGTTCCATAAGAAACTGAAGATCTTGACCTAAAGAAACTTCTGAATTCTGATACTCTATAACTATAAGGAGGCTGTGTTTGGCAATATCCATATACAAGAATTGGGTGTATGCACTATAAGCCTTTTTAACTGCTCCTACTTTTACCAAGAAGGCAGAAAATATAAAGAGTTAGAGGTTTAACACTCAATAACAAATAGAAATTCAAATAGTCTACAGTCTATTATGAGGGAGACTTGAAGGGTTAGTAAAAAATATGCATTTCCCACCAGGCTTTAGATTATCTTAGAGGAAAAAAGTAAGAAAAACACCAGTGACAAAAAAACAATGTTGTAATGAGAGTACCTCCAAAAGAAAACGAGCTCTTCGATAGTAACCCAAACCTGCCCACATCTCATTTACTTCCTGCACGGCGATGACAAATGTTGTATGGTAAGGATACAATTTATCTATTATCTATATATTACAGCAAATACTATTAAAAATAGGCGCACAAAGAAAACAAAGGAATCATAGAAAATATAATCTGTTAATGCTATCTATCTATTTAGGTCAAGCACATAAAAATAAATCACAAGTACAGAGTTTCCTATATGTCCCAGAAAATATGCGACCTCTAGCCCATTATGCCTTCACAAACTTCCAACATCCTTTCTTGTGCAGCAGAGCTCATTTCAAGTTAATCCTTGCACCAATAATCAAAACAACTCAACAACTATTGAAACGAAGACCAACCATCTCGATTCGAAACAGTGATATCTCCACTGTTATGTGAAAACATCCCATCAAACTTGAAGTTTCAATTAAGCAAACCTCACAGATCAACTGCTATGTGAAACCATCCCATCAAATATCAAATAATCAGCGCTGAAGTTGACAACTTGTCAGCATCAATGCATAATATTTTTCCATGACCCCAAAAGAATGATAGGAACTTGAAAACAGAATATAAGAACATTTGCATTAAAGCTTACAACTTTCTTAACAACCAATCAAAATTGGAGAAGAAATCCAAAAGATAAACAACGACAACAACCAAGTTCGTTTCCCACTAGATGGAGTCAGCTACACCGATCGATCCTTCCCAAGTTCGTAACCACATTTGTTAGTGTCCAACACCAAACCGACATAGTGTTGAACACTGGACACGCCTTCAATCTGAAGTGTCGGTGCTACATAGATCATATACCACTAAATCTCTCTTAATTGTTTGACCTATAGCTTTCTCTGATTTCATCTACTTCTAACTATTAGACTATTCTCCATCTACTCTACTCTCCTTATAACATCTAAAAAAAATTTCTTCATAAATGCCCAATCTACCTAATGAGATTCTACCATATTTTCTAGAAAGATACTTCCAAATTTTCTCCCTAGTGAATGTATTCCTAATCCTATGATGTTACTTGTAAGTTGTAACTAACTACTTATCATATCATATCTATAAAAATAAAACATTTTTATAAACAAATGGAAAAGACTAAAGAGGGAATGGAAAACCTCAAGGGAGGCCAATGTCAAATGCTGAATGGTGGGCCATTTTTGCATCCAACGGTTGAAATAAGCAATAACAGTCTGAACCCTTGTTTGCTGCAGCATAATCTCAGAGACCCAAACCCCATAAGCTCTCTTTTCCACTTCTTCTTCATCTTCTTGTTCTTCATGGTTGTGGGTTCTCCAAGGAAGGTCCCTGCGGTTGTGGTCGTACCAATCCAAGAGAGCAACTCTCAGTTTGTGGATCTCATCGTTATTGAAGGACATTGCGTCTTCTATGTCTTCCGTTTCCACTAAAGTTCGTCTCTTTTTGCTAACCCCAATAGTGCTTTTCTTTTTTGCGTTCTTGTTCGTATTTCGCCTCTTCTCCGACATGTTGGAAACTAGTAGCGGCGGCGGTGGTGGTGGTGGTAAACTCAAAATCATAAAATAGTTTTGACGAGTAGACTCTTCTTTATCTATATTTGAAATGGCATACATACATTTTGGGAATGTTATTTCCCCAAAAAATTCCCCACCAAAAATAGTCAAAAACTATTTTAAAACACTAATTAACTAAATTTTTTAGGCTATTAACCAACTAATCAATTAACCAAGTTCTAAGTTTTTAACTAATGATCTAGAAAACTGTGAAAAAACAGGTTGGTTAATAATCTAAAACACTTGATTAATTGACGTTGTAATTTGATTTTTGGCTATTTTTGCCCGAAAAGTTTTGGCTAAATAACATAACATAACATTATCGTACATTTTGGTGTTTCGTTATGCTTTGAGCCAAAAAGTTACAATCACATATTATAAATGATAAATAAACACCAAGCACACACTACCACTTATTACGTTCAGGTTCGAACCCGAGAGCCGACATTCCAATGTCACTAAAATTATCAAGACAACCAACAGTGCGGTACAATCACATATGTGTAGCTTGGTTTGGTTTGATTGTTTATTTTAAAAAATTCAAAACAATATAGTTTGGATTGATTCAATTTTTCACAAGTCTGAAAATAAAATTTGATCTTGGGTCGAAATTAATTGATTTAAGGGTGTTCTATCCCTTAGGTCTTACTTGGCTATCCACACACTCTAGTTTTTAAAAAAATGGCTTAAATATATGTTTGGCCTCTGCAAACATGACCATAATCCATTTAGGCCCTTGTAAAAAAAATTTTTAAAATGGCCCTTGCAAATATTAAACATTTACAGTTAAGCCCCTATTTTATCTTTCCATCCAAAAAAACTGGCGTGGCTAACTGAGATGACGTCAGCATGACATCATCAATGATTAACAGAGAAAGATTGAAATGATTCTGTTCGGCTTCAGACTGTTCCCAAAAAAGGGAATAATTAACAGAGAAAGATTGACACAATTCAAAAACGATAATCTTTCTCTGTTAATCAATGACGATGTCATACTGATGTCATCTCCATTAGCCACGTCAGTTTTTTTGGATGGAAAGTTAAAAAAGGGGCTTAACTGTAAACACTTAATATTTGCAATGACCATTTTAAAACTTTTTTTTTACAGGGGCCTAAATAGATTATGACCATATTTGCACCGGCCAAACATATATTTAAGCCAAAAATAATTAAAGATGAAAATATCTCTACACCTTAAACCTCATCTTAATGAAGAAAAAAATACACTTTGTTATTCCACATTGAAGTGAGTTAACGCTAGTGAACTCAGTTCACTATAACATTAGTAAACTTAATTCACTGGAGTTATTTAAAACATAAAAATAACTGTCGTGAACTAAGTTCAGTAGCATTATAGTGAATTGAGTTTACTATAAAAATAGTGAACTGGGTTCACGAGGGTTTTACGTAAAAAAACTACCTCTTTTGAATTAAGTTCATTCGATTATTAATCTTATGAGGTGTGCAAATATTTCTTATTGGGAGAGAAGAAATATTTCTTATGAGGTAAAACAAGATGAATATTCATCAATTATTAACTTTGTGAATCTGACTCAAAGACAGCGTTAGGTTGCGTCTTTATGCTCCTATTGATGGTGTCCATTTCGATCATCCTTATGCTCCTATTGTTCCTTTATGCTCCTATTAACTTTGCTGACTATACTTGTTCCTTTTTGGCGTGTGATTGACAATTATCTTTCACCCACTCCATTCCTGAGGGAAACTCGTGTGTAGATTAGCTGGCTAAACATATGGTTCATTTATGGACTACGGTGTTCATCATTAGTGGCTTTGCTCTTTGGCTATATCTACTTCTCTTCAAGCTGATGTTATAGAGATTGTTAGATTAAATTGAGATCAACCATATGTTTAGATTGTTAGATTAAACGAGAACTTTCTAAATAAGAGAGAGAGAATAAATTGAGATGACTAAATTGATAAATTTATAATAATTTAGAAACTAAGAGGGAGTGCAAACTAAAACTTATTCCCTTCCATCTTAAAAGAACCATACAATGGTATGAATCTGTACGCTGAGTAGAATCGTAGTCATTGTCGCGAATCACCTCAAATACTCCTTCCTGGTTCATTTTAGGCTTCTTGCCTACGAAAACCCTAACTAAGCACAAAACGATGTCGTACGACGAGGTGGAGATTGAAGACATGGAGTGGAACGAGGAATTACAATCGTATACATACCCATGTCCATGCGGGGACCTATTCCAGATCACCAAGGAAGACCTCAAACTCGGCGAGGAAATCGCTCGCTGCCCAAGTTGTTCTCTCTACATCTCCGTCGTCTACAACATCGAAGATTTCCTCGGAACAAATAACGCCCTTCATTCCTCCAATCAACAACACTCCGTCACCGTTTCTTGAATTTCAGGTCACCCACAAATCCTTATCCATCATCTCTGCTTAATTAGGGTTTTATATATGCGGGTTTTATATTCCAAATATGTGTTAGGTTGCATAGAGAAGTGTACATGCACGAATTACTGATTTTGTATTATGTTTAATTGGTTTGTGGCAACGAAGCTTCTTTTTTAAGAGCTGTTTAGACTAAACTTCACTTATCTTTTAATTTTTTACCCTAACTTGTATACTTAGATTGATGTTAATGAAAATTCATTTCCAAAGGATGTCTTCATGTCATAGGAAATACTAGAGGGGGTATTAGTGTTGGTATTAACTCGTGTTTCAGACAATGTTTTTATAACCGGACGGGACATCAAACCAGTGAGATCTCCGTGTCATGGTTCAATAGCTTTAAACAGCTCGAACAAACGAACAAAGATTGAGCTGTTCAAATAATTGAACCGTGGATGGTGTTGGTTCATGGTTTAACCGGTTGAACATTTCGATTGGTTCGGTTTTAAAACACTGATTTCAGAATCCTCAGAGTTAATGCTATTTAGTATTTACTCTGATTTTTTTATGCTAAGTTTACCTTATAGGTTTCTTATTTTGCCATTTCTTGTTGGCAGCTTCTTGTCACACTCTTGAGTAGATAAGCGTGTTCCGACTTCCGGCACTGTTTAGGACAAGTATTGTGCTTTGGATTCTCTCCTTTCATCCTTTAATGATTGATAGATTTCATAGAGTTTCTGAACAGTAAATCATTCTTGTATATTTCATAATATTGAAGACTGAATACAGATTGGTATTTATAACTGTTGAGTTTTTACAATAACCTAACTAACTCAAACAGTTTTAGTTTTGAACTAACCTAACAGTTTCTTAACAGATTAGAAACTGACTGACTAACTGAACAGAATACAATCAATAACAGAGTAGGACTACTAAACAGAATATTAACTCTTTATGTTATCTATCATTCCCCCCACAAGCTCAGCAGTACTGAGTACTCTGAGCTTGTTTCTGAAGTGGCAGAACTGCTGCTTGCTGAGAGGTTTGGTGAGAATATCAGCCACCTGAATCTGAGCTGGAACATAAGACACTACCAGAGATTTATTTAGGACCTTTTCACGAACAAAAAATATATCCAGCTCCATATGTTTTGTCCTGGAGTGGAGAACTGGATTGTGGCTTAGTGCCACAGTACTCTGATTGTCGCAGTAGATGACTGGAACAAGTATGGACACATGCAGTTCCTGTAGAAGAGATTGCAGCCAGAGGACTTCAGATGCAGCTAAAGCCAGGCTTCTATATTCTGCCTCTGCACTGGATTTAGCCACTAATGTTTACTTTCTGGACCACCAAGAAACCAGATTGGGTCCAAGGTAGATGCAGGAACCAAAGGTGGATCGTCTATCATCAATATCCGAAGCCTAGTCAGCATCACAGAAGGCATTGATGCTGAGAGGAATACTGCTGGTTGCTGGTTGCTGGTTGCAGAGTCAGCCCTAGATCAATAGTGCTCTTTAAGTATCTCAAAATTCTCTTGACAGCACTCCAATGAGAGACAAGGGGTTGCGACATAAACTGACATACTTTATTTACGGAGTAGCCAAGTTCAGGTCTAGTAATGGTGACATATTGTAAGGCTCCACGATGCTTCTGTATAAGGTTGGATCTTCAAAGTAATCTGTTCCATTTTTTGACAATTTAAGGTTGGCAGGTAAAAGAGTGGAGATTCCTTTACAGTCTTCCATGCCTGCCCTGTGCAGAATGTCCTTTATATACTTGGCCTGTGAGAGAAGAAGAGCACCAGAAGTGTGCTTTTGCATTCTATGCCCAGAAAATAGTCAAGTGTTCCCAACTATTTTAAAGAGAATGCAGAATTCGGTTTAGTAATGACAAGATTCACAGCTGTGTTTGAGGAACCTGTGATGATTATATCATCCACATAGATAAGGATCATGATACAGCAGCCACGGTTATTATATATGAGTAAAGATGGATCACATCTGGATTGGTGAAAACCAAAGGATATCAAGGTTTTTGTCAAACTGTAATACCAGGCCCGAGGAGCCTGTTTCAAGCCATAGATGGCCTTGTTATGCTTACAAACTAGAGAAGAATCACCTTGAACAAAGCCTTGAGGTTGTTGCATGTAAACATCCTCTTGTAAGTGCCCATTAAGGAACGCGTTGTTTACATCCAATTGCCTAATAGGCCATTTGTAAGTTAGAGCAAGAGTAAGCACAGTTCGTACTGTGATAGGCTTTATAACAGGTGAGAAGGTGTCAGAATAGTCTTGGCCATACTTTTGGTGAAAGCCTTTAGCAACTAGGCGTGCCTTATATTTGTTGATGGATCCATCCGGGTTCTCTTTGATTCTAAAAATCCATTTACATCCTATGGCTCTTTTGTTGGGTGGTAGAGGAACTAAATTCCAAGTATTGTTGGTTTGAAGAGCTGTGAATTCATTCTGCATAGCTTCTGTCCATTGAGGTGAAGCAGGGGCTTGTTGGACATTGTTGGGTTCTGTGGTGGTGAGGTTAATGTTAGGATATAGAGGTGGCTTTAGGTGTCCAGTTTTAGATCTTGTAAGCATGTGATGAGTATTATGTGGTGGGGAAGGGGAGGTTGAGGGAGAAGAGTTAGGGTCTATTGTGCTAGAAGCTGTTGAGGGTAAGGATAAGGTAGGTGAGTGGGGTTCTGTGGGTGGTGGAGATTGATTTTCTGTTGGTGGTGATGGATAAAGTTGAGTGGGAGGGTGAGGAGTGTAAGGTGATGGATTGGAGAGTGATGGTGAAGGTGTATGAGGAGTGGCTTGGTTGTGAACAACTCCCAATGGAGCTGTTGTGGGAAAGGTGTGTAAAGTGTTAGGAGTGACAGTAGGTTTGTGTTGATAAGGAAAATGCTTCTCATTGAATAATACATCTTTTGAAATATAGATACGGCCAGATAGATCAAGACACTTGTAGCCTTTGTGAGAGGTAGAGTACCCTAGAAAAATGCATTCTTTAGACCTATATTGAAACTTAGGATTGTTATATGGAGTGAGTAAGGGATAGCACGCACACACCCAAAGGCTTTTAAGAAGTGGTAATCAGGTTGTTTGTTAAACAGTGTGTGGAGAGGAATATGGTGAGTGTATGAAGCTGGAAGCCTATTAATGATGTAGACAGCAGAATGAAAAGCATGATCCCAAAAGTGATAGGGCAGAGAGGAGTGAGAGAGTAAGGACAGGCCCATTTCAACAATGTGTCTATGCTTTCTCTCAACAACTCCATTTTGATGGTGTGTGTGTGGGCAAATGATGCGATGGATGATGCCTAGGTTAGTGAGGTATTCTTTGAATGGACGAAATTCCCCACCCCAGTCAGATTGGATGGATTTAATTTTCCTATTGAGTTGCAATTCGGCAAGAGCCTTAAATTGTTTAAAGACAGTGAGCAAGGTAGTTAAGTTCGTAATCTTAGGTAGGAACGGTGAGGGGTCATAGGTTCGTAAAGCACGGGTTCGTAGCACGAAACGTAGTTCCTATGAAATTTTCCAACTAGTATATATATGCATATTAAAATATATGAATAGAAAAAAAAATCATAAATAAGTGAAAAAAATCATAAAAGCACCACAAATACTCAAGAACTTCAATGTCATACACACAACATATAAGTCTTACACAACAATAGGGGCCATAAAGGCACAAAAACCGCTCTAAGTTCTTAACAAAACATCAATGCAAAGCAACTAGAGATACTTTGAAACATCAAAATCATCCTCTCCATTATCTTCATCTTTATCCTCTCCATTATCTTCATCTTTATCCTCTCCATCATCTTCATCTCCAACTCCATCTTCTCCTTCATCTCCTCCCGAGTCATCTCCATCTACATCCTCTCCTCCAACTCCATCTACATCCTCTCCTCCAACTCCATCTACATCAACTTCATTATTTCCTCCACTTCCATCCACTTCTTGTTCTTTCTCTCCTACACCTTCATCTACATACTCAAAAATAGGAGTTTGATTCATTCCTATTCTCCTATAATCAGGATCATAATCAGGCACATCCTCCTCCTCTGAAAACTCATCTACAACATCCTCTACAACAACCTCTTCATCACCTGAAACCCACTCAGTGTCAGATATAAGTTCTTCAATTTCACGTTCTCTTCTGACTTTCTTCTTCCTGGACAACTTTGAATTAACCATGACAAAGACAACAGCATTCATTGTCTTTATCTTCAAACGGTTTCTTCTCTTTGTGTGCACCTAAATAATAAACAAGTACAATTAAGACCGGAAAGATGAAAGTATCTTATAATTCAAAGTCTAGATTTTTGAGCACTTACCATCTCGAAGGCACTCCAATTACGCTCACATCCAGATGAACTAGCAGTCAAGCACAGAATACGAATGGCAAAAGTTTGGAGCTCTGGATATTCAATTCCATAAGAATCCCACCAATCAGCCGGTTCCTTATCTAGATTTATTCTGGCCATATCACAACCAAAATACCCTGTTCTTTTCTTAAACTCATCCATTTGCTTATCAATTTTAGATCTTAAAGCTTTATCAGGCACTAATGTATCCATTACATGTAATAAGCCCTTTCTAACTTCAGTGTCGGCTCTAAAATTAGGGCCATATTGTCTTTGGGGATTAAGGAAGTAGGCTGCAGCATGTAATGGCCTATGAAGCATTGAGTTCCATCTTGCATCAATCAATGTCCAATAAGGCATATATCTACAATGGAATATCTAGAATGTAATTCACTTTTGAGACCAATATGACAACAAAACAAAAGAATAAGTTAAATAACAAATGTACCTTTTTTTAATGTTACGAAAATTAGCCTGAATCTCCTCCTTAGACCTATCCATTGCTTCATACAGAAACCCCATAGCTGGTTTCTGATCAGAGTCAACCAAACGAAGTACCTTAACAAGAGGAAGTGCACCCTTCAAGCAATTTACAACATCCTTCCAAAACCCCTGGATATCCAAAACAATTTCCTCAACTTCTTTCCCCTTCTTTGTCTTTGCATTACGATTACCCATCCATTCTTTGCTTGTAAACATTCTAACCAAACTATCCTTGTGCTCATGCAAGCATCCTAATGTAAGATAAGAGGTAGCAAAACGAGTTGCACCCGGCCTCACCAATTCTCTATCTGAAGTGTGTTGTTGCAAAATAGAAATCAATGAAGTTCTTTGATAAATGAATTTTGTAATTTTCTTACCCTTAGGAATTGCCCTTGCATGATAATCTATGCTCATCAAATCTTCTAACATCAAATCAATAGAGTGAGCAGCACAAGGTGTCCAATACAATTGTGGTCTTTTCTTCATCAACATATGACCGACCAATACACAATTGGCTGCATTATCAGTCACTACTTGGACAACATTTTCTTCTCCAATCTCGTCAACAAACTCATCTAGCATTTTGAAGATGACCTCACCTGTTTTGGATATGTGAGATGCATCTATAGATTTCAAGAACACGGTGCCTTTGGGGGAATTCACCAAGAAGTTCATAATTGACCTCCTCCTCCTATCAGTCCACCCATCAGTCATTAAGGTACACCCAACTTTCCTCCATTCAGCCCTATGCTCTTCCAATTTTTCAGTAGTTAACTTCACTTGTTGCTTTAAGTATTTCACCCTAAGCTCATGATAGGATGGTGGTACAAACCCTGGCCCATGTCTAGCAACCATCTCAAACATAATCTTGTAATCTTCACTCCTTGAACAATTGTATGATATAGCATTGTTGACGAAGAAATTTGCAATTGCCATATGTGCATCTTCTTTCAAACCCTTCTTGAACATACTACCAATGGTAGGTTGTTTAGCACACCTTCTTTTGAAGAGTCTAGTACTACCACTTTTAGCAACCTCATTGGACACTCGTTTTGTACCTGTGATTATACCACCGCTAACTTCAACCTCCTCCTCTTCTTCAACAATTGTTTTGTTGATCAAGTTTTGTTGCAATTTAGCCACATTTACCAACATTTCTTTCTTCACATCATTTGGAACAACCCGACATGTTGCAACATCCTTTGAAGTTCCAGCTAAATGATGTTTCAACCGGTAAATACTTCCATTGAGGACTTTTTCACAAAACTTGCATTTAATTCTCCTATTGTCTTCAGCAACCGAAACCCCATATTTCCAGGCCACATCAGTTTTGCTACCAGCAGCATTTCTAGGCAATTTTTTCTTCCTAGATGTTGTAGCCACACTTGGATTGGAGCTCTCAACAGAATTTTGAGTACCGGTATTAGGAGTTGATGAAGTCATCACTCAACAAACTATTTGAAATGAATAAAACACACAACAAAAGACCAAAATCAGAATGTAAAAGACCAAAATCAGAATGTAAAAGGAACAGAAATGTAAAAACAAAAGGAACAGAAATGAAAAACGAAACAGAACAAAGGAACAGAGCTTTACGAACCGGGTACAGAAGAGAAGAAGAGTCGCAGACGCAGGGAGAAGCTTCGCAGGGTGGTGTTCTTGGATTCACAGTTGCAGGTTGCGTGAGGAGGAGAGAACTCAGTGAGCGTGAGGAGGAGAGAACTCTGAGTGTGAGGAGGAGAGAATGTGAAGTGCGCGTTTTCTCAAACGGCGCAGAGAGAGAGAACTGAAACGAAAATTAGGGATTTGTTTTAACCCTTTGCGTGACCCGACCCGGTTATTTTTTTTTTAAAAAAAACCTGCCTTTCATAGGAGCGGACCCGACCCGCGCTCCCACTGCGCTCCTATGCGCTCCTACGCTCCTATCCCTCAGCCGCTCCTGCTATTTCCCTGCAGAGCGTAAATTTTAATAGGCCCGGGAGCGATGAGTGCTCATGGGTTCGTAGTACGCTCCTACGCTCCGGAGCGTAAATTTGACTACCTTGACAGTGAGTGTCTCAGATTTGCTATGCAAGAAATATATCCACGTGTATTTACTAAAGGCATCAATGAATGAAATGTAGTACTTATAGCCCATTGAAGACTGCATAGGGGCAAGGCCCCATAAGTCACAAAAGACAAGTTCTAAAGGTGCATTATACATAGTGGTAGACAAAGTGGAAGGTAATCGATGAGACTTTCCTAAGGAACATGCTATACAAAATTCACTTTTATTCCTTTGAAAAGATGCCATATTACAAGACTTTAGAACATTGTTTAAGGTATCTAGACTAGGGTGGCCCAATCTGTGGTGCCACTTGAAGTAAACATCACTAGAACTAGATACAAGAGAATTAACAGAAGGTAAGGTAGAGTGTTGTGAGGACAAAGTGCTTGAGTGAAGTGGATATAGACCAGCAGAATTCAAGCGTCCTTGGAGAAGAACCTTGTCATTGACCTGTGATTTCATGACATAGTGAAATGGGTGAAACTGAATATATGCAAACTTAGAGACACTTTTAAGATTTTTATTGATGTTAGGGACATGAAGAACATTGTTTAAATGTAGAGTGGTACTAGGATGCGAAGGAGAAGGAAAAGAGAAGTTAGAAATGGATTGAACGGGCAAACCTTGACCGTTCCCAAGGAAAATGTTTTCCAAATGAGACGGTGGCAGAGCAGAGCCAGGTGCTGCAGGCATGTAAGTGACATGATTGGTGGCTGTAGTGTCCAAATTGTTGTTCAAGGCAGGGTGCATAGGATAGGCGCCAGTGTAGTTAGCTTGAGGAGCAGCAGCAATGTTGCCCTGTTGCCATGAGTTGTTGTTTGGTGCAGGTGGACGCAAGTACTGGTAAGGGTTGCCATTAGGGAAGGGGGTGAGCAGTACCGTAGGCAGTATTGAATCTGTGGTAACATTACGAAGCTTCATGACCAGTACGACGACAAACTTGGCACTGAACGCCATAGCGACCACGTCCCTGGCCAGATCGACCACCTTCACGGTTGCCACGGCCATACCGGCCACCACGGCCACGAAATTGAGAATTACCCCTAAATCCAGAACCTAGGGTTTGCGTGTTTTTAGAATTAGGGTTAGTACTAGTGAAATTGGCCTGTGGCGCTTGTTGAGGCTGAAATTGCGACGCATCCGAAGTAGACAGAGGCTTGGTTTGTGTGAGATTTAACGATGGAGCTTCTTCAATTACTCGTTGTTTGTCCAGGCGTTGTTCGTGCGCAAGAAGAAGACCTTTGATTTCTTCCATGTCGAACCAATCAATCTTCGAGTTGATGAGAGTGTCTAAAGACTCGAATTCGTTGGGTAATCCTTCAAGAATCACGTCCAATTGATCTTGGAGCAAAACAGATTCGCTAAGGGAGAGAAGAGAATCGGAGATATGTTTGATTTTGGCGAGGAATTCAGAAATCGTAGAAGTACCTTTCTTTGTGGTGCGTAATTGCGTACGCAAGTGGCGTGCCTGCGCCTTCGTTTTAGATTGGAAGGCCTGATGGATATTTTCCCATAGCTGAAATGTGTGACGACAGCCAATGACGGAGGGAAGGATCGCCGGAGATAAGGAGGCCTGAAGCCACGCAAGCAAGAGTTGGTCTTGAAGCTCCCTGGCGGTGTAGGCTGGATTTTCAACGTTGGAAAGACGATCTTGTTCATTTGCAAATTGTGGAGAAATTTGTGGAGATACACAGTATCGGTGGAGTTTGTGGGCTCGCAAGACGGGTTCAATCTGTTGAAGCCAGACAAGATAATTGCTTTCATCGAGTTTTACTGAAATCTTGTAGTTGAAGGTTGACAATGGTGTATTTGTAGAAGACGACGCCACGAACGGTGGAGTAGGTGGCGTCGGGGGTGGCGTCGCAGCCATCTGTGACGGAGAAGGAGGCGAAGGAAAGCGAGGAGAGAAGCGGATCTTGCCACGCTGGTGGCGTTAAATTGCTCTGTATACCATGATAGATTTCATAGAGTTTCTGAACAGTAAATCATTCTTGTGTATTTCATAATATTGAAGACTGAATACAGATTGGTATTTTTAACTGTTGAGCTTTTACAATAACCTAACTAACTAACAGTTTTAGTTTTGAACTAACCTAACAGTATCTTAACAGATTAGAAACTGATTGACTAACTGAACAGAATACAATCGATTACAGAGTAAGACTACTAAACAGAATATTAACTCTTTATGTTATCTATCAATGATCCTTTATCCCCGTCCATCACAAGTTATAAGGGTCAGAGGAGAGAGGTGGTGATTAAAAAATAGGACGATAATGATGTGAGATAGTGTGATTATGAGAGAGATAGAGGGGATGGTTGGAAATGGAGTAAGTGAGTGAGAGAGGGGATCCAAGTACCACTTTTTGACTCTAAAGAGCCGTGAAGTGTTGAGTCAACGTTAAGAGTTAACTGACAGGTTTACAAGCACAAGTTTGGGTTCTATGTAAAATTGGATTGAAAATAGTAGCAAGTTAATCGGAAAGGTAAATATAAGCGTAAAAGTCTTCAAATATAAATTCAAGGGAAGGATTTGAAGAATACACAGGCTCCAAAGGAAACTTGAAACAAATTTATACATAATTGTACCAAATGGAATTAGAAAAGTGAAAACAAGTTTGCAAAAATGCAATATGTTCCAGTAAAAAGGAAACAACTGGAAAACTAGGTGCTAAGAAAACAAAAGAAAGTAAGAAACTAAACTGGAAAACAACCAAGTGCTAAGAAAACAAAAGAAACTAAACGACGGTGACAAGAGTGTTTGCTGCATACATCACTTCTTGCAGCCAGTGACCCTCAGTGAATAGGCATCTTAGGCATTTTTCAGGAATTGTGTGAGCATACTTGAGTGTTGTTTTTTCGTCTGTCCTCTTCAATGCGCCTATTAATGAGCCTCTTCTGGCTTCGGATCACCACCACCTTCAATCTTTACCATTGTGCCTTTCATTGCTTGCCTATCATGATTGTGGTCTCTAAGACCAACCCAAGAGTCCAGTTATTGCCTCTGGTCCCTTGTGTTTGTTGACCGTGATTTGTGTTTTATTACTGGTCACTTTGTTTTTAGTTTCCTTTTATTATGTCCGTGTTTGTGGAGGAATGGCCAAGGGCAATACCTTTGGGTCTGGATCCTGATTTGTTGCGGTTAAGGTATAGTGCAGTTACTACAATCAATAAATCAGAGCCATTGCACGCAGAGGATATTCCAAGTTCAAATTGGATTCAAAACATCGTGATGTGAACTATTTGATTTTTCATTAAAAGTTCTGATTTGCTGAACACAGTAACTGGTTACTGCACTACTTTCTGACTACAGTAAATCCAAGTCCTGGGAATCTGCTCTATGGCATGAGTTCTATTCTCATTGACAAATTGCTTGGATTTCAAGAAGTTAAAAGTTGAAGAATGCTTGAATGTAGTAGTAATCAATTAGGTTAATTATTATTGCTTCTGAGTTAAATAGTTTGTTTTCTTTTCTTTAAATGACTGAATGTGTTTGTCTTGCAGATGTCTTGAAGTGGAGGGAGCAATAGGTTTTGACACGGATTTGAGTCATCATAGCAGTGCATATCTAGTTTTGCAGATAAGAATTGTTGCTAGTATAGATGAATGAAAGGAGAAATGAAAAGTACAATAGATTATAGTGCTGCAAGAGGATTAATGTTTCTAACACGATTTTGTTATTTGCTCTTCGGAGGGGAAAGGTAGACCTCAATTGAGCTCTGATAAGATATCCTCATGTCAATTATTTGGCCACTTGAAACGAATCATTGTGAAAGTTGGACTTCAATATACCACTCATCATTTACAGAATTATATAAAGTATTCTGCTAGTTTATCTTTTTGAACAAGTCCTGTGTTCTTCGTTTTCTCTGATTCACTCGTAATGTTTTTGCTTTGAAATATGCCATATGTTGGGAGGGAGGAGGGTGTCGCAATTCCAAATGGGGTGGGAATGAGATAGAGGAGCATGGGCGATTTTGGTAGAGTTTTTTTTTATGGAGTAGATCCTCTGCAGTTGCTAGTTCTACAAGTTGTAAATCCCTGCCGCTGTGAATCACTCAAATGATGGCTAAACTCAACAAAGAGAATTCTCTACACATGGAAATAGAAAGAAAGCTAGAGTAGAGAAGAAATACCTAGGGATCTCCATAGAGAAACGATGATGATCGATTTCGAGTATTTTCAAGTTCTCCTAAACTAGATCCAAAAAAAGAATAAAAATAGTAAAAATGGGCATCGATAATACAATAGAAATTTTACATGGTTGTGGTAAAAAGTTTTAAACCATCAACCAATTAAAAATTATAGTATGAGTGACTTTTAACATAGTTGAGATAAAGTCAAATATTTTTTATGACTTGTCACTTCGTGTTTCGTTGACATTGTAAAAAAAAAATTATTTATCGTAATAGTATTTATCGTAATAGTGTATATAAATTGGATCTTAATAAGAAAGAAGGGAAAAAAAACAAAGGGCTAAAATAAAAATCAATGATAGTAACCTTTGAAATCAAAACCAGAGCTTTTACCAATTTTGCACTTTTTGTCCAAGACTCTAAAATTGCTTCCACTTCCATTCTTCTTCATTTCTTTCACTTGAGCCCACTCTTTTTGATTTGATTTTTATTTTCTCTTTGAGATTTGAGTGGATTCTTTCCTTTTGATTTCCTTTGATTTTGCCCTTTTCCTCCTTTTTGCTTTCTTTTTCTTTTCTTTTTTTCCTTTTTTTTCTTTGGAGGAAAAGGGTAGTACAATCAGCTTATGTCCATGAGATAAATGATTTGAGATGTAGGACAAAAACCTGCAAATTCAATAGTTGCTCCAATCCGATTCTAAAGTTTACCAAAAACAAAAATGCATTTCTGGGTGTCAAAGGAAATCAAAAAATGTAGGCTCAAAGGGGCAACTAATGGGAAATATTTATCAATCACTAACTCTGAGGCCAGAAAGAAAATTCCTAAATCCCCGAATTCTTTCGCATGCTGCAAATTATTTTTCGCTTTAAAATGGTCAACAAACAAATTCTAGAATGATGCAATTTGAGAAACACACACTCAGCAAAGAAAAGGGGTACAAATATATGATTTCAGTAACATCCCCCTTGTGAAGGCTCTATATCTCACAGTTTAGAAGCTGGTTCACACAGAGTATAAATCAGACATGCTAATTCTCAGCCTCCAATCATGACAACCTCACAGTTATATTCAGCACAAGTCAATCATACAAATCAGTTTTGTGGTCCCAGAAAAGACTAAACTCTATTTTTTTTTTCAAATGCAATTATTAACAAGTGCTAAAAAGTTTTTACATTCAGCTTGCAAGAAAACAACAACAACGACTCAAGACATGGGAGAATTCAAGACTCACTAAACTTAAAACAGCAAAGCAACAGAAATAGCAGAAAAAGTAGAAAAAATTTAAAGGGAAACGAAATAAAACAAAGTAAATACCCCCATGCTTAGACTAAGCATTGTCCTCAATGATTTGCAATTAAAAACAACATGAAAGGGGTACGAGTGGCTCACATGTTTACTGCTTCCCAGGCGGAGGAGCCTGGTGAATGTTGAAATGTTGCATCAAGGATTGAAGCATATCTGTCATGTGCTCCATCTGCTGGCTGTGATGCAATTGGTCTTCCCTTATCAGTTGCAGCTCTGCTCCCTACCTTACTTGCTCACTTTCAATTCTTGCACACCATGCTTCCAGATTAAAATTTTGATTATTTTGGACATTCAGATCATCCTGCCCAACTGGTTATTCCTCTTCTTGTACCTGTTCATGCTCAACTGACTGGTTTACCCCAGCAACAACGGGATAGAGCCAGTTATCAGGATTTGTGGTATCAGTTCTTTATGGGTTAGGTAGCTGAATTGACCTTTGCCTGGAGATTAAAAGATAAGACTTACCCTTTTTCCCTTTTGTGACCAGTTGAATCATTTGTATACTAGCACAAAAGTCAATATCAATTTTCCAGTTACCAACTATCCCCTCCAAATTCTCAAGTCTGTCTCCTAAACCCAATTTGTCCACGATAAAATTTACCATACCACCAACAGCAGTGACCCCTTTTCCATACTCTGCTACATGAGCCAAGTGGCTAACCAGATAATAGCAAGTATTGACCGGGTGTGAATGCACCATAGCCCACAACATAAACAATTCAGCACTCCTCAGTCCTCCTGTCTCACCTCGCCCAAAAATTGTACAAGCCATAATTCTATGAATGTATCTGAAAACTGGGTTATGAATTCGGCTTGCCTTGGCTATCCTAGCATCATAACGTTCTTCCCAAGTTATTAAAGCCCAAACTGCCTGGTCATCGAACCCCTCGGGCCTAAGCGCCGGGTTCCTAGAGTCATGAATCGAACCTTCATTGGCGTAGCCCAGTTTTTCAGCAAATTCAGCCAGAGAAAATTCAAAATCAGAATTAAACACTCGAAACGACAACCTATGATTTGGATTCTCAATGTTGGCCCTATCCTCAGTAAAACATAGGGAACTCAGAAATTCCAGGGTCAATTCTTCATAGGTGTTCCGAGAGGGTTTCAAAAAATTCATCCAACCCAAATTGTTCAACAACATTATCACATTTTTTTCTATCCCCAGGAATGCAAGAGTTAAATTGCAAAAGGGATACCTGGTGGGAACAACGGGTCTTTCTTTCAAAGACTCATAACGCTTTCTTTGCTGGGCACCTTTGAAAACAATGCCGTGACGATTGTTTGAACTAGTACCACCCCTTTTCCTTGTAGTCCCAGTAGAAGTTCCAGCAACATCACCAGTTCTTGCCTTTTTTGGTGCCATTTTCGCACTTTGACTTGGTTGGGATTTGGGGCTTTTGAATTTTTGGTGTTTTGGTGAAATGGATGCTTGCAATAGGTGCTCTTGGTGATGGGTTGTGGAGAATAGGTAGCAATTTGATGATTGAGTGAGGATTGAGGGTGGATTTGTGAACTCTTTGGATGAGGGTTTAGGTTTCACGAATTTGGGGTTTTTGGGATGAGTGGATGAATGATGATTTTGATGGTTGGGTTTTGATGGGGAGTTTGTGGGTAATTGTTTTGGGTTAAAATTTGTGGTGTTTGGTGAAGGTTTGGATGTTTTGAGAGCTTGAGAGTGTTTGGCTATGGAGGTTTGAGAGTTGGAGAAGATGAAGAGAAGAAGGTTGAGTGGAGAGTGAGAAAAAAATCGTGGGACTTACTTGGGTTTAAGTGAAACACGGAGGCAATCACGACTCGCACGGGTCGTGCCACATGCAGCACGGGTCGTGCCAACATTTCTGGTAGAGAACTGAGATTTTTTTTCAACACGCACGGGTCGTGCCAAATCTAGAACGAGTCGTGCCAAGTCTTCTGATAGAGAACTCCAATTATTCTTGCTCTTTTCACACATAATTGCCAAATTGATGAGCTCTCTTTCTTTTTTTCATGAACTTCCTTTTTTACCAAGTTGAAGATTAGTCTCTCACCTGCAAAACGAACAAAGTTACCCCATGGGTTGCCTCCCACGCAGCGCTTTTTAACGTCACTAGCTTGACGGTTAAAAAAGATTTATTTGCTCAATTTGGGTCACAAAGGACCAAAACAGTGGATGATCACACCAACCAAAGTGTTCTGAGGGGTCCAGATCCAGCAACACTCGGAGCACTTTTGCACACTCCACAAGAAGAATGGGAGTGGCAGCGAGGGCACACCCGAGGACCCCGGTGGCCTCCGTGGACAAATCAGGAGGAAAATTGGGAAAATAGAGCTGAGCCCAAAGTTGTAGAAACCAGATAGGACCCTCGACTTTCGAGTAAGAGCCTTTGTCCTTGACTCGCGTTACAAAGCTGTCCATACTTTTGTAAATGAGGGCAAGGAAGAAAGGGCCCCAAGCGTACTTCTGGCCCGTCTGCAGCAACTGGACGAACACAGAGAGTTCCTTAACGACACCAAAGGATCTGGTGCTGAAAAAGAATTTGTTGAAGAAATACATCAAGAATGCATGATGCTCTCCATCGGTAACGGGCCCCATGGACTTGGCATTCTTAGAAAAGAGGTTGGAGAAGGCCGAGGCAAAAGTAAAAGGGGGTTTTCGCCCACGAAGTCAGGGTTGGCATGAACCTCGAGGCCACCAGCAGGAAGTCCCAAAATGGCAGCCACATCCAACAGATTAGGGGTCAGAATGCCCCAAGGGAAAACAAAGACGTTGAGGGTGGTTGAACAAAAGGACATCAAAGGAAACAGGAGATTAGCGGTGTGTGGAGTCTCCTGGGTTGACAGCATAATCATGTCATAGATGCCCCATTCCTTCCAAGAAGTGCCTTTATGATCAACCAAGCGGTTCACCCAGGCACCGTATTCAGGGTTGCTCTTCGGCCATCCCCGGAGATCGACGAACTTCGCCTCGGCGGTGTACCAGGCAGACTTGAGAGGAAGGTCACAGGAACCAAACCTCTGCTGGAAGAGTGAAAAGCCATGGTTAGCATTGACAGCAGTAGGGCGTAAAACAGAAAGGGGACCGATGGAGGAGAAAATAGAGGGAAAGGCGCTCTGAGAAGAAGAAGCCATAGTTAGTCCAAGAAAAATCACAAGGGAGACAAAGGAGCTTTTGATTGGAAAATAAGGAAGAAGTGTAAAGAAACCTTGCGAAGTGGGCATCATTATTATCTATAGCCTTAGGCCACAACCGGCGTATCCTTGGGAACCGTCGCGCGGTCGTTTCTATTAACGCGAAGCGCCAAGTGTCACCAAATGGAAGGCCGGTCTCTTCAAACTGTCACATCAAGTCATATCGAGGGTTTTTGTACCACTATCACGTCCTCGCGGCCATACGACAGCACAAAAAGGGGAGCAATTGTTAACACCCAAAAATAACTAAGTCGTAGGCCGAGGGTTGAGGAAAAAGGGGAATAGAATTAGAGTGCTGAGGCGAGCCACTAAACTAAATCCCAGGAGATAATTGCCAAAGGAAATAACTCAAGAGAAGCCCTCGGGGCGTACCACAAGACAACTCCCCGAGGAAGGGGTTAGCCCGAGGGGCAACGAGCGAAGCCAAGTGAGGGTAAAGCCTCAGCTTATAGAGTACCACGGCCAGGGTAGGCTCGGGTGCCTGAGTCACTGTCCGAGGACGAAGGCTAGCCGAGTAAACCAAGTGGCCGAGGCAAGGCAGGTTTGCTTGGAAGGCAAGGAAGAGAAAGCACGAAGATAGAACGTGGGAGCGGTTGAAGATCAAGCGAAGGAGCGAAGCCGCGAAAGGCGGAGCGAGGGAGTTCACCCCACTAACCGTGCTAGTGGGATCGTGGGTAGTTACTCCGCCTCTTTAGGGCTTAGGAACAATGATAATCGTTGATCTTAGATCAATCCAACGGTAGGCAAGTGTTGGCTATAGTAGTGGCCGACGAGGGCCTATGTATATAAATAGGAGGAGGATAATTGTACAGGACACACATCAATCAATCAAACTCTACGTTTATTTCAATTTATCTTCTTTATCGCACTTTATCTTTATTTTCATGCATTAGGCCAGTAGAATAATCCAACCCCCGCGTCCCATTCACTCAACCTGACCCTTTTCTAGAGGAGTCGTGATACCCACAGTCAATGAGCAGAGTTCCCTCCTTGGCGCAATCACTTGAAGAATAGAGGAATCAAAGAACTGTCCAAACCTCTGGCCGATCCCACGGCTAGGACCTAAGAGTTTGACGACAAAACAATCTCATTACAAATCAAATATATATTTCATTATAAAATATATCAATATCACATATATGGTTTATTTTAGGTGATGTACCTCTTAATAGTTTTATTTCATCAAAATTGTTTCGTCATCAAATAAGACTCATATTTTTTATGTAGTTCAGGAAATAAAGTTAAAACAAAACATATTATACACAACTTTTATATTTCATCTAATTAACATAAATATACAAATGTATGTTATATTTTAACAACAAAATTATTATAAATTAGTATAATTGATTTGTTATAATCTATCTATTAATATTACTAAAACAATCATTTTCACCACTAACAAAACTTTCAAAATAACTTATTTTAATAATCTAATAATTTAATTAAAATAATTAAATTAATAATAAATGATATAGAATTTACTATTTACTATAATCGATCTATTAAAACTACTAAAATCAACAATTCAATTTAACCACTAACAATTGTAAATAAAAAAAATATAACCACTCTCAAAAATTCTAAAATATTTTTTAATAATTTAAAAATTTAATAAAACTGATTAAATTAATATTAATTGATCTAGAATAAAAAAAATATAAACAAGTGTCAACGGGAGCGGCAACGAGAGATTGACAACGGAGGCCGCAACGGGGGAGACAACAAAAGCGACAACAGGAGGCTGGCAATGAGATCGGCAACGGGAGAGGCAGCATGAGAATGGCAACGGGAGCAGCAACGGGAGACTGGCAACGTGATCGGACACGGGAGAGGCAACGAGAGCGACAACGAGAGCGGCAACAAGAGCACCATTGGGAGCAGCAATGGGAATGCATGTTTTATATTAAATCTCATTTTCTTTTTTTCTAATTTTTATTCCATTATTAAGATTAAAATAAGATACCAACTTTATTTTCTTTTGTTATATTTTGAAATTTTCAATGTATTTATAATTTTGTAGCAAATATAACAAATACAATTTCACCCGTGCATTTGGCAGAAGCACGCACATAGGCAAATTGAGGGGAAAGATTCCCCGAACCGTTTTGTCCAAAGCCAAGTTTTTTTTTATTACAAGAAAAGGAAAAGACAGGTAGACCGAGAAAAGACAAGTGAAAAAAAACAAAAAAAAACCCGACAGTTCAAAAATTCAATAATAAATAAAATAAAATAATTTGGTCAAAAATAAGTAAAATAAAATAATTACCCGCTTTGCAAAATAAATAAATAAAAACGAAAAAGATAAAGCTAGTGTTGCGCTGTCCCTGCATTTTACTTGTCCTTTCTGCCCCGCACTGTTAGCTGAAATTTTTTTCTTAAGGTTGTTGTTAATTGTTATCATTGATTAATTTTGGATGATATGATAGTGATATGCAATTATTTGTCACACAATATACATGATCGTCGCTTTTTTCACACATTTTTTTAAATTGCTAATATTATTTTCAGAATAGTGAGAGTGAAAGAGATCAAGAGTGAATCGCAGCGATGGAGGTTGGATTTTTGGGTCTTGGGATAATGGGGAAAGCTATGGCAATCAACCTGCTACGCCATGGCTTCAAGGTCACTGTTTGGAACAGAACCCTCTCCAAGGTAAGGTACCTAAATTACTATAATTAAAGTGATTATTATACTTATTACATACTGGATTTTCAGCTTCTGTGTGATGTTTTTTTTCCCAATAATGCTGGTTGCTTATTATGGTTTCTTTCAGGTTTCTATTATTTTGGCCATTTTTGCTTTTGCTTTTCTAGGCGGTTCTATGACTTCTATCAGATAGTTTTTTTATTTTAACTTGTAAGATAAGTTGTATGCTGAGCCATGATTCCATGCATTTTTGGAAGAGTTCTTTTAGAGCTTATTTGGGCTTATAGTACCTGTATAAGTGTTAAGGTTTCAGCAATTTTTGCCAAGCTTATCCTTTGTCTCCCCTTGGATTCCCTTCCACCCCAAATTCTATTTTTTGAGGGAAATTTCAGTATTAGAATGTAATGTAATGTAATTCCCTTGGATTCCCTTGTACCATAGAGCTTATTAGAATGTAATGTAATTGTCCAAAGGTAAATAACTTTAATTTAAGCTCTTGTCATTATAAGCACTTATTGAATAAACATTAACTCTTAGGTGCCTTTGAGTAAATAGTTTACTTGAGGAATTGTTGAATAAAAGTGTTTATCACATAAGCGCTTATTATGTATAAGTTATATCTACAAAAGAGGAATGTAATTACACTGTTTTCATATAAATGTTACCCTCGAGAGCCTATTGAAATAAGCTGAAAACAGCTCATGGATATGCCAGAAGCTATTATCATAAGTTCCCCCAAACACTTGCAAGTTGTAAATAATTTCTTCCAAACTCATCTTAAATAAGTTGTTTACCTAAATGCCCTCGTTGTATCAGATGAGTGCGGCTACAAATTTGTGCAATCTGTTGAATATATTGAAGAGAGAAACTAAAGTTTGTAGTCTCAGTCAATGTTATAATTTTCTATACTTTCCTTGCTGCTAAGCTCTTCACATGATCCTTACCAACTTTTGATTTCAATACTCTGGCAATGGCCTAGTACTGTGCTCTTATATAATCCTAACACATGTTTTTGGAACCACTAATTGTAGTGTGATGAACTCGTGGAACATGGTGCATCAGTTGGAGAAACACCTGCAGCTGTAGTCAAGAAATGCAAGTATACAATTGCAATGTTATCTGATCCTTCAGCTGCTTTATCGGTCAGTGTCTTGTGAATTTTATTTTATACATAAAACTTATTTATTTACTCTTACTTGAATTTAATTTTATGGTTATTTTCCTAGGTTGTGTTTGATAAAAATGGTGTTCTTGAGCAAATTAATGGAAAAGGTTATATTGATATGTCAACGGTTGATGCTGAGACATCTATCAGGATATCTGAGGTTGGTATACTCTGCTAATGCTCAATCCCTTCATTTAAAACTTTAAAATTCAAAAACATATTCTTCGCTCTGTCTGAGAATTGTTTTAAGAAAGTTTAGTTAGCTCAGCTGTGAGAAATCTGAAGTTAAGCTTTCCTAATTTTGTAGATGGGAATTGAAAGATTTTGTGCTACATTATTAGTAGATTCTTGCAGTAGAATGTTTGAATATATGTTATTTTGTCCTACCTAAAAGAATGTTTGTATATCTACTACTTCCTTTTAGCTATGTGTTGTATATATGAATCAAAGGTTCACTGTAGTATCCTATCATTGCCTGTCCATGCTATAAGTATCAGCTGGTAGTTTGCATTTTTCATAATCAACTCTTTGAATGGAAATAAGACCTTATAAACAAATTGCCAATGAAAGACCTGATTTCTACAGGCTATCAAAGCAAAAGGTGGTAACTTCGTTGAGGCTCCTGTTTCGGGTAGCAAGAAACCTGCAGAAGATGGCCAACTAGTAATACTTGCTGCTGGAGACAAGGTATTTTTAAATGTAGAAAATATTGTTAAATGTCAAGTCATCTTGCTTGCATCCTGCTATGCTGTGCGTTTAACTATTTGTAGAGTTGAATGATTCAGACATATTGCCTCTCTATTATGTAGCTTATTTGCGTAGCTGGAAAGTTTCAGAGTGTAAGCATGCATGAGATACTTTATCATAGAAACCGATATCCTAAACCTTTCGAATCACTTATGTTTATTATCACCCTTTTAAGTGTTACTTAGTCCCAAAAGAAAGTACACTTCAGTCCATTTGACATTAGCTGGATTGGCTATTACTATCCAGATTAGGTGTTTACATTAGCCACAACTTTCTACCGGAAAGCTTGATAATCATGATAGAGTTCTGCCAGTCTATTTTAGAATTCATTATTGAAAAAGCAAATAGGCCCCAAAACTCAAGCTGTCAGGTAAAGTCACATAAATCGTTTATGTTACAACTTAATGCCCCGTCACTCAGAAACCTTTTTGAGCTTAAAGAGTGACATCATACAACGTATATGCTCAACTATGTTGTGCTTAGATTCAGCTATTTTATAGAAAAATGGGGCAGAAAGGATTAATCTGCTTAGTCATAAAAACTTAGATCTCATATCAAAAACCAGCTCTCCCAAAAAGCTTAAGCCGTTAGGTGGCGACACAAGGATGATTTTATATTGGATCTCTAACACTAACTGTAATCATGCTATTTGAAACCGAACGACATTCATTTTATATCTGATATAAACATTAGTATACCTGATGATTTGATACATTTGAATATGCATCTATGTAGCCTCAACATCCTTTCTCATTAAGACTAGACACATGCATAAAACTATATTGAAAATAAAAGGATAAGGAGAGTGATGTTGGGGGGGATGAGGAATGGTGCACTTATTAATGCACATAAAACTATACTAAAGCTCTTTTGTTTAATTTTAGTTATTCGATTACATTTTTGACTGATAACCATTTATTAATGTACATAACGGGCAATAGGTCCATCGGGCTTGCATAGATATGGGTTGCCTCTCATTAGGCTCTAGGTACCATGTTAAGGGAAGAAAAACAAGAGCTTTGTTATGAAATCCATGAGTTTGAATTATAAAGCAGAGCTTAAACATATGCACAAAAGTAATAAATACAAATACCACATGCATCATAACCACTATAATTCATTGATTTGCTTAGCCTATACAGTGAGTCTAGACTTTACATACTTTCCAACGGTTATCGTGTTTGTAGTTGTCCGTTGAAGTTGGGTATATAGTTATGACAATGGGTTTTGTATTGTTGATAGTCGCTTTAATAAATGCTCTAATGCAGATTCCTTGCTATGAATTCTGTTTTAAGGAAAATACTAAAACTAAACTATGCAATGTATCTTCCTGTATATTAAATTCTGTGTTTTATCATTTGATGTATAGGCATTCTATGACGAAGCACTTCCAGCATTTGATGTACTCGGGAAAAAGTCTTTCTATCTGGGTGAGGTTGGGAATGGTGCAAAAATGAAACTTGTAGTTAACATGATAATGGGCAGGTAATCCTCCACACCCCAAAAGAAATGAAGATTAATCTGGATTGCAGTTTATTAAATTGTATTTGATCGCAAGCCAAATGAATTTTATGTCCATGTTTTCTATCTTGTTCTGTAAATTAGTTATTCTTTTCTATCTATGTTACAGTATGATGAATGCTTTCTCTGAAGGACTGACACTGGCTGATAGAAGTGGCTTGAACCCTAGCACTCTTCTTGATGTGCTGGTAAGTTATAGTGATAAGGGTGATCCTCGTTTCTATTAACATTTTAAGAATATATGGGGTATTGTTTTGCAGGATCTTGGTGCTATAAGTAATGGCATGTTTAAGTTGAAAGGACCCGCAATGCTACAAAATAATTACTCCCCGGCTTTTCCACTGAAACATCAGCAGAAGGACATGAGGTTGGCTCTTGCCCTTGGAGATGAAAATGCTGTACCAATGCCTGTAGCAGCTGCAGCAAATGAGGTAACACTATTTTTATCATATTTTTTTTCAATGCCAAAAATGTGATACTCAGATAATGCTTCTTTAGTTTTATAGGATTGCTTTTGCAGTGACTAATCTTAACTTGTGCACAAACTAATACTTGAGACTGCATCTGAATAAGTAACCCTACTCAAACACTACTTTTCTTTTTCTTGTTAATCTAAGTGCAGCTACATCTACAGTTTGTAAAGATTATTCAGATTGCCAAGAAGAATGAACCTCATGTTTTCTAAGGAACCAATGACTACCCTTTCTGATCTATTTCAAAATCTTATGATAAATCATAACATGCATCCATTTGAGTTTGAACTTTGAAGTATCTGCTATTGTGATCATTTGATTCTGTAAGCCTTACTATTGTCTATGATCATATGACACTGAGCTAATTTTTATAACTGCTGCGCAGCAACTAAAAACTGAGCAAATCGCAATTTGGATTACTGAGCTATTATCTTCCCCTTGAAAAGTAACCATACCTCCCCTTTACAACAAACCCGGATAGATGCTCCAAGAATGCCTCCATTCATGATAATCCTGCAAATAGCGCTTCTAAGCGCTATTAAAAGTCACGAGGGACTAAAAATATTGGCAGAGGAAAATGTAGGGACTAAAAGTGAATAAAATTTTTTATAATGACTAAAAACAAAATTCTCAAAATTTATAGGGACCAAAAACATATTTAACCCTTCTCAGGGTTGGTGGTGAAATGATTGAGGTATAAAAAAAACACCAGAAATGTTGAAACTTCTTAATCCTCTTTTTCGGTCATGTTGCTTCAGTCCATTGCAGGGCCGTGAAGTAATGCCAGTGATGATCAACATGCATCATTTGTTTCTTTATAAAGCAGCAAAAACAAATGATAAACCTTTTGTTTTTCTTTTAACTGATACTTTTATGTCTAATGACTCGGTCATATAATGCTGCTTGTAGGCATTCAAGAAAGCCAGAAGCATGGGGTTGGGAGACCTTGACTTTTCAGCTGTCCATGAGACTTTGAAACCTCTTGATCATTCATCTTGATCTCAATTGATTGAACCACTGTTATGTGCTAGCTTGATGTAAACCATCTATTTATGAAATAACTATTTGAGCATAGGTCATTACTCCCTTATTTCAATGTATGAACCTTGTTAATTTTTGCTTTAACGTAATATGCAAGCAAACCAGTGTAAATCAACAGTGGATGGTGAAACTTACAATCATGCTAAACTTTGTTGCAAATATTCTCTACTTTTGTTTGGACAAAATGTGTCTTTTAGCTCTTTCCTTTCATTAATTGTACCCAAAAAAATTTTGCCAACTGCTTACCAGTTTATTATACTTGACTAGTAAAATTAGGGTTGAGCTTATATATTAGCATAAGTATTTAAGAGTCTTTTGGAGAGTTTGATTGGTCTATTTGAGCGTATATATTAGCATAAGTATTTAAGAAATTTTAGAGAGGCCTTACAAAAATAGTTTGACATGTTTATAAGCTATTTTATTTTCGTAAGCCCTTCTAGTTTATGAAATTGACACTCCAAACACGGCTCTCAAGCATGGAAAACCCCTTAGATCAAGAGCATCCATGATGGACCCTCCCACAAAACACCACAGGGAAGCTGGCTTTGCACTTGTTGAAGCTATCCTTGAAGAGGAATTGCAATATGTTGCCAAGAAGAATGAAGAAAGGAACAGAATATGAACTCTAATTTTAATTTGGAAATAAACCCAATAATCCAAGTAAATTTTTTAAAATAAATGAAAATTAAAAATTTAACGTAAAAGATTAAAAAGTTGATATTTTATAAAAAGATGAAAAACATTTTTAAACCTAAATTAAAATACTACTTTAATATAACCTACACACTTAGAAAATAGTAATAAATATGGTAGAATGTTTCACTTAGAAATAACTGGATTGACTCGTGCTAAATTTTTATCCTTTTTGTGATAGCCTAATTAATTTAAGGATACTGCTATTTAGTACGAGACATTACCGTACAAAATGTAAGAATTGCACTGCATAACTGAAAATGCGTAGGTCGGTGTTAAGCATGCTCCACGTTTATTAATAGTAATGCACATGTCATATGTTTCGTTTCGCACAAAACATCATTACTCTTAATTTAAATGTTTATTAGTTTAGCTACAGAACCCTTCAGAAATGTAAAATGTTTCTTATTATAATCCAAACCAAATCGAAAAGCAAAATTTAAATTGAGTAAATTGGAAGAGAACCTCGTGTGTAAGTTATAATCGGATTGAATTGAAACTAGTTTAGATTCAGATACATTAGTTTAAATTGAGTAAATAATTTTAACATCTAATCATATTAGCTTAAATATGTTTTAGACCCCTGCAAATATAGCGTGTTTTGGTTTAAGTCCCTGCAAAAATTTTTTTTAGAAAAAAACCCTTGCAAAATATACTCTTTTGGTATAAGCCCTTCTGTTAGAGAACTGTTAGTGTAACGTTAAAAAATTGACAACCTGTCTGCCACGTGTGTTATTTTTTGCTGACTGTACAGTAGTTAAAAGATTAAAAATGCTGACTGTTTCTTCTTCATCTGCGACTGTTTCTTCTTCTTCATAGACTGTTTCTTCTTCTTCTTCATAGACTGGATCATCTAAAACGTCACCACATCGACTGTTTCTTCTTCATCTGCGAACTGAAATTGAAGCGGATCCAATTTCAATTCGAAAATCTGGATCCAATTTCAGTTTATTTTTTGCTGACCCAGATTTCATTTAGAGTGAGAGTATTGATTTGGATCCAATTTCGTTTATGGGTTTTGTTTATTTTTTTTTTCCTTTTTTCCTCTTTTTTAATCTGGATCCGATTACCTTTACCTTGTTCCTCTTCTGGGTTTTAATTTTTCGGAGTTAACCAACACCATAAACAAATCCCTCATCCCCGTTTCCTCTTCATCCTTCTCGCAAGAAATAGAAGGAAAAAAAAGAACCCGAGAAGAGGGTGATGTGAGAAGGGAGTCGCGTGGTGGTGGTGGTTGATTCGAGAACAGGACGAGGGAGATAGAGCCATGGTTGTGGTGGTTCCTTCTCGCAAGAAATAGAAGGAAAAAAAAGAACCCGAGAAGAGGGTGATGTGAGAAGGGAGTCGCGTGGTGGTGGTGGTCGATTCGAGAACAGGACGAAGGAGATAGAGCCATGGTTGTGGTGGTTCCAGTAGAGAGGAAGAAGAAGCCATGGGTGAAGATGGTGAAGATGAATGAAGAGGCTTTTAACAAAACACTTCATTTTGCAAGGGCTTTTAACAAAACACTCAGCATTTACAGCCAGCATTTTTAAGACACATTGGCAGACACGTAGGTTTTTTTTAACGTCACGGTAACACTTCACTATCAGAAGGGCTTAAAACAAAACACGTCATTGTGCAAAAGACTTTTTTCTATAAAAAAAATTTGCAGAGGCTTAAACCAAAACACCATATATTTGCAGGGGCCTAAAACATATTTAAGCCTATTATCATTTGCCATTGCACTGAAACAAATTATGTAATTAACGTATAAAATTTATTACAGAACTTATCATCCAACCCGCGCCCTAAAAATCATAACTCATTATCATAACTCATTCCCCTTATTTTTCAGTTTTATAACTCATTATCATAACTCATTCCCCTTATTTTTCAGTTTTAGAGACTTAAAAACTAAATTCATAGCGCCAACACTTCATAAAAATTAAGCAAACAACTTATCACAATAGCTTGTTACTTATAATTAACTAATACACTGTGATTGCCTACAGTAAACTACTAGCATTGAAGAATGCCTTAAGCGATCGTTATCTTCACTGTAGATTGGATAAACATTCAACAAACAGGTCCTACACTGGGAAAATTGCACTCTCCTCTTCCCACACATTTCCTCTATTTGTTAGAGTTGTAAAGAATAGAAATAGCAAACCAGGAGGGAGGTGAGTGCAATTATACCTATTTATAAGCCTACATCGAAGAAATATAAAAAATTGTTACCCAAAGGAGAAGATAAGCTAATTTTTTAGTAAAGCTAAAACACATTAACCCAAAGTTTACTCAAGTTGAACCAGAGAAAGGCCAACATAAAAGTATCCAAAATTTTATCCTAGAAATAGAACCGGCAACAAAAAATTTCAAGTAAACGAGACCCAAAATGCAACTTATAAGAAGTTCGAGATATCAATCACTTGGGGGTTGCACACGCAACAAATTTCAATCCTCATCTTCAGAATCTTCAACATCCACGGCTGAATTAAGAGCCTCCAAGCGTGCAATCAACTTGGCCTTTCTCTCCTCATAGGTAAGCTTCTTCAGGTTGTACCTAGATAAGACAAAAAAATACTCTCATAAGTATTAAAGTGCAGCTACCAAAGCATATCCACATTAAAATAATCTAAATATTTTCAAAACAAATTCCTGAATGAAGATATATCATGATTTACCTCTTGTGTTCCTTTGGTGGCTGCTTCTCTGATTTCTTCAAGGTGGGATCTGCACGAATGGCAGCATGAACCTTTTTGTAAAGCTCTTCAATTCCATCAGCCTCTATTCCCCTCTTGATATATTCACTGAAGTGAGTCTGGTATTTCTCTGGTTCGTCTTCCATCAAAGTCTGCAGAAATAAATGAAAAGTTTCTCTCAAATATCTGAAAACAGTGTATTGCAGTATAACATTTCCCAAGAAAGGTACAAAAGCCATGCCTTCATATAGGCAGCAACATGCCCACCAAAGATATATTTGCGGTGAACCTCAGGATCAAGCTCTTTCTTTTCCTTATCATAACCAGCAAACCTTTTGTCGCTATGGGGAATATCCAAACCCCCATCAAGAGCTCCCTGTAAACAGTCACAATTATTTCATACAGCCATAAAAAACAAGACCATATCAATGACTACAAGTATTGCAATACAATGTCGGGTACCTTAAGGGCACCAAAGACACGGTTGCCAGTTGTTGTCTTAACAAGACCAACATCAAGAAGAGCACGGAATGGCCTCCTGGTCTCTGCAGGCTCAACTGAAAAATCCTCTCCAGTAGCCTGATCAAAATAATACATCGAATTAGTCAACAAAGATCAACATCCATCTATGGAGAGGAAGTCGCAAATTCATAGACATACCTCAACATTTCCCTCGTACTCCTCGTCCATCTCAAGTGTTTTAAGGACTCGACGGGCCAACAGGAGTCCAGTGCAATAAGCTAGTCAACCACGAAAGAGAATGTGTCAAAAAAGATAGACAGGCAAATTCTGAATGAGAGTATGGTGGGGTGGATGGAAAGCACTTTCTCGTAAACAAAATACCTGCAGCATAGTTTGTAAGGCCTACTTCAAGACCATACCGTGGCAGCTCATGTGCATATGCAGCAGCAAGAACAATATCACCAGCAATGCGAGCAGATACAATTTGTGCAATGATATCCTTGTTGGTCTAATAATGTGGTTAAGGTTTAAACTCAAAAAAATAAAGCCAAACGAATATCCATGCTTAAGTAACATTTGACACCTAATAAACAATTTAAGCACATAAAACCATAACTTCATGAGTAAAAACAATCCTCCAGTAAATAAATTGAAGCAATAGCCACCTAAATGACAGTGCAGTAACAAACATAAACCCATGACAACAGGATACAAATCGAACAACAAAACGGTATTTTGGGGTGTTGTATTTGTTCTTGTCCTGATTAATCAACCGAATCCTAGCTCTGTAATCAGTCTTCCCCTCTGCAAATTTTTCAGCAATTAAACTCATCAACATATACCAAACAATACCGGCATGGTAAACAAATCAGCACACACACATAGGAGAAGGCGAGACAAATAACTCAAAATACCTCTTCTTCTCTTAAACTTGACTTGATACCTCTTGAAGTAAGCCTTCGATTTCTGAGACTTCACATACACCTATTGTGTATTCCACAAAAAAAAAAATGAAATATGTTTTCATAGATGGTTTCTTAAAATCATAAATCATAAATCAAAAACACACGCATAGTTGAATTTCATCGCAGAAATGATGATATATAAAAACCCAACACACACACACACACACAAAATAATGGATGTATAAATCGAACTACTTCGAAATTTCAAACAAACGAAACAGGATACAACTGTTTGGTTTCTAACAAACAGATCAATGAGATTGACGTTTAACTATAAACGAAATGGCTGTGAATCAAGAAAATGGAAGGATGGAAAAAGACGAGAGAGGAAAAGGAATACGCACCATTGCTGCTGAAGCTCGATCTCTTGTTCCTCGGAAGTGATGGAAAAGAATGAGAGCGAATTAGGGTTGGCTGAGGTTTTGGTTATATGGGATTGCTTTTGGAGTGGGTCGGGTCGAAAATGGTTTTTTAGTTTATGTTTGATAGTGGGCTTAGTTTTGCTCTTAAACCCTTTGGACATCACTTTTCCCACATCCCCTCTTACTCACCCCACACCCCCTAACTCTAAATATTCCAAAATTACTCTTAATGAGAGGACGTGTTTCCGTGCAATTCGGTTGAGGCCAACCGAATATATTCGGCTAAGGCCAACCGAACAGGTATTTTTTTGAGACACACCCCTCTTTTACCTCTTTTACACTATTAGGTTGACCTCAACCGAAATATTTCAGTTGAGGTCAACCGAATAGTGTGAAAAAAGGAGAACTGGAGAAGCATTTTGCTGCTGAGGAAAGAAGTTACTCGGTGGGTTGGTTGCCGGAAATAAATTTGGTCTTTTGGTTGTTCAGTACCTCCTGGTCATTGACCTCTATCAATTTTCCATTTGTCTTCCCTAGGTTCCTAACAGCAGACCACCTAAACAACTTATCGTTTCCACGCTTGGCACTCATCATTTACATATACATTGTTTTTATAGTTTGATCATTATCGACAGAGTGAACTTTTATTATGATCTTAGTAATATTGTTCTAGAGCTACACGTGTATATGGTATTACATCTGTACTTTTGAGCTGCACCTTGGTATTACAGCTTCCCATCTTATCATATTCTGTGCACATTGTGTATGTAGATAGGAAATAGGAGAGAAGGATATCGGTGCTGTCAAAATTCCAACATATGGGATTCGGTTGATGTCATTCGAAATATTTCGATTGAGGTCAACCGAATAGTGTAAAAGTGTAAAAGAGGGGTGTGTCTCAAAAAAATACCTGTTCGGTTGCCTTTGGTCAAATAAATTCTGCAGACCCTAACCGAATCGGTGAAAACAGCGCGCCTCATTAATGGCATATTGGTCATTTCGCAGGGTTTGGGGGTGTGGAGTGAGTAGGGAAGGGTGTGAGAAAAGTGATGGCCAAATATTTTAGGCATTCTTACTTGGCCCAGACTTTTTAAACACCCCCGGCTACTCACCACACACCCCTAAATTTTAAAAATTTCAAAAATGTTCTCGCGTGGAACACCCATGGGAACCTTTCTACGATGTGATTTGGAATGGTACGATACCTTAGTATCGAACGGGTTTGGTACTTTGGTACCAGGTACATAAAAATTAGGGTACGGTACCAAAGTACCGAACCAGTTCGATATTGATGTGCCCAGTGTGTTATAAAGGGTGTGTAGTTTGTGTTAACAGGTACAGTACTAAAGTACCGTACCGAGCCGGTACGAAACCTCGGTACTAAGGTTTCGTACATTTCTGATACTGTTAAACTAGAACGTCCTACTGCGTGGGAGCGCGTGCATAGCATAAAAAATATCAAATTGTATTTTTCTATAAATAGTGGCAGAATCGGGGACCAGTGGTGATACCAGACCCCGTTTGGAGCGGGGATGAGAAAGGCAAAATCTGATCCCGCAAGAGATGGGGGAGGGAACGAAAGGGGCAAAACTTGCCCTTGCCCCTCCCCGTTGTCATTCCTAAATAGAGTTTTGTCCTTTTTATTTGGCAATAATGCACTAGGGGTCCTTTAAGTTAATTATTTGTAACAAATTGGTCTTTTAAGTTTTTTTGTACCACTTAGGTCTTATAAGTTACATAATGTAACGCCCCAAAATTTAATTAATTATTTAATTGAATTGTTTGGAAATTTAATTGGTGGAAAAATAATAAAATAATAATAATGCTAATATATGTGGGCCTATTGTTAGGGTTGGGAGTAGTAAAATGAGAAGTGTTAGGGAGGCCCATGATGTAATTAGAATTAGCTAAGGAAAAAGCCCATAAAATTAACTAAAGTATAAATAGGCATTATTTAGGGTTTTGCTCATTTAGAAAGAACAAAAAAATAAGAATTAGAGAGAAGAGAAGAGAGAGGACGGCGCGAAGAAGGAGAGAGAGCTAGGGCAAGCCAAAGACTTCGAATTCTTTAAGGTTAAGGTAAGGGTGGGGTTCTATCTCTATAATTGGGTGTATGAATGGCTCTATGTAGGAAGGTTATGGAACCCTAGGTGTTATTAAGTTTAGAAAACCCTAGTTGTAGGTATTGAACTTTAAATGACGATGTTAATTTCGAATGATGATGATTGTTGCCATTTGACGATGTGTGATCATGCTCGTTGATGTTTTGGAACCAAAATTCTGTGCATGGGCGCCATGGGCGCCGTTTTTGATTCTGCTGCAGGGCGCCGTCCCGTGTTTGATGTTGCTGGGCGCCTTCCTGGGCGCCATTCTGTGCGTGTTCTGTTGCCTGGGCGCATGGGCGCCATCTTGCTGTTTGTGTGTTGCTGTCTTGCAGGTTCTTGGCACATGGGCGCCAAGGGCGCCAAAACCTGGCCGCCCGGTTGTTGTTCTGTCCTGGGCGCCATGGGCGCCAATTGTGTTGTTGTTGTGTTCCTGGCGCATGGGCGCCAAGGGCGCCATGTCTGGCTGCCCGTTGCTGGTTCTAGGTGCATGGGCGCCAAGGGCGCCAAGATTGGCTGCCCGATTTCTGTTGTTGCTTGCTGTGTTCTGGCGCAGGGGCGCCATGGGCGCCAAAAACCTGGCTGCCTTGTTGCTGTGTTGTGTTTTGGTGCTGTGGGCGCCAAGGGCGCCAGTTTGGCTGCCCGATTGTGTTGCTGGGCGCCATGGGCGCCAAGGGCGCCGGTTTGGCTGCCCGATCGTGTTTCTGGGCGCCATGGGCGCCAAGGGCGCCAGTTTGGCTGCCCAAACGTGGATTTCACATTTGATGCTTGGAATGATGTGTTGATGTTGAATATGTAATTAGGCCCAAAGTTGCCAAAATGTTGGAAGTTGCTAAATTGTTGATGTGTTGCCAAAAATGTTGAAAGCTGCTAAGTTGTTGATGTGTTGCCAAAAATGTTGAAAGTTGCTAAGTTGCTAATTATTGTTGACGATGGTGTACCAAGTTGAATTGCCTCTATTTATTGGCAGGTGGTATGTTGTAGGCCTATGGCCAACGATGATTTCCGATGTTGTTGCGTTGCTATGTAATCGTTGTTTATTGGTTGTGCATTTACATAGCGTCGCATACATAGCATATTTTACGATGGAGCTATGCTCAAAACACGATGGCCTGGACTGGAAAATTATGATGAAATGATGTTACGATGTTGATGCCTCTATTTATTGGCTGGATTATGGTACCACATGCATTATAGGGCGGTGGCCCTGAGTTGAGTCACATTCCGCATCCATGTTGCATGCCTATGTGATTGAGATGATGTTGACTGCTGTTAAATGATGAATTGATGCTATGACCTGAATTACATATTGTCTTTCATATGTCTGATTATATAGTGCGATATCTCACCCCTTCTGTTTGAATGTTACCCCAATGTTGGTAACGTGCAGGTAATCACGAATGAAGGTAGTTCACCTTCGTTTGATCGAGTCGATGTCGTCGCTCTGATATGTAACACTCGGGGGGAATGAACACACGTTTTAATATTGTTGCTATGTTATTTCGTTGTTGAATCTTTAAGTTGTTACGTCGTTGTTTTTGAGCTGTCTTGAGTTGTTAAGACGCCACGTCTATTGGAATTAACTTGTTATGAATCCGCTGCGTAGTAATTAAAGAGGAATTATTTTGAAGACTAAAAGGTTGTTTTATCGGTTCATCCGAATGCGCTATGTATCTGTTTTCAAAATCGAATTAACCCGTCTATTGTTTTCGCGAAGCAAATGTGGCACTCCATTGTTTGTTGAAAAAGATTTTTATGAACTCTGATTTTGCATTATTTTACCGGGTAGAAATGGGGTGTTACACATAACGTTTACACCGTTAACATTTTTTCATTTTCCGTTCCAAACAAGCCCACTTGGCATTAACGATGGTGACATGTCCGTAATAGAGTCCTACATGGCATCTTCAACTTCAACCTCAAATCTATCTTCAACCCCAAACCCAGAAATTGTGCATCTTCAACCCAAAACACATCTGTTACATTGGAGTGCTCCTGCAATAAACAAATACAATTTGAAAAAAAAAAGAATCAAAAAATCGGCATCAATGAAAGAATTCAACAACATAAATCAACAAAAAAAAATCATCCTTTCCAACAAAGAAAAAGAAAAAGAAAAGTTGTTAATTTCTATTGATGTGTGAAGTAATTCAAACGAGACTAATTGAATAAGTGTCAATAAGTGAAGTGTCATTATTAAGTGTGTTGAATTGGTGTAAGCTGAATCAACTTCACTTGAGTTAATCAGTGTTAGATAGTTACTAAAGTAAGTAACCATAGTTAGTATCAAGTCAAAGCATTTATATACTGTTGTAAGAAAGTCAATTTGTAATCTTGATTCATAATCAATAAATCAGAAAAACTTTCCCAATTTCTGTTACAGATTCAGTTACAACCATTTCCTTCTCTCTCTAATTCGATCTCTAGTTCTCATTTCTATGAAATTCCTCCAACAAATTGGCACCAGAGCGCGGTGGTCTGAGGGCGATAATCATGGCGACGACGCATGCAAGTTCATCCAACGGCCAATTTCCTGCGAAATTGCCGGTGTTCGATGGCAACAACTACGATCGATGAAGGTGATCTTCAAATATCAAGATGTGCTTGATGTCATTCGAGATGGTGTAACACCGACTGGAGAAACGGCGACGGAGGCTCACCGTGCAACGAATCGTGATCAACGAAAGAAGGATAATAAGGCTATCTTCCTTATTCATCAGTGCGTTGATGCGAACGTTTTTTAGAAGATTGTTGAATTTGAGACAACAAAGGAGGTGTGGGATGCGTTAGCGACGACGTATTCCAGTGATGCTCAAACGGAGAAGGTCAAACTACAATATCTACGGCGACATTTTGAACTGCTTGAGATGAAGCCAACCGAGACTGTTGCTCAATTCGTTAACAGGTTAGTTGCTCTCACTAATCAAATGCGAACATGCGGAAAGACAGTTAACGATTTGATGAAGGTTGAAAAGGTACTTACGTGTTTGACTCCTAATTTTGATCATGTGGTAGTTGCCATAGAACATTCTAAAACCCTAGCGAACATGAAATTAGAAGAATTGCTAGGTGTACTTGAAGCAAATGAGTTAAGAATTAAAGAAAGGGAGAATGGTAAAAAGGAAGAAAAGGAGTATGAGAAAGCATTGTTTGCTCAATCTCGGAAGAAAGGACGTGGAGGAAATGAATCTTGGAAAAATAAGAAGGAAAAAGGAAATTGGAAAAGTAATAAGAATGAAGGTGAGAAAGGTGGAGGCTCCAAGCAAGGAAATCAAAAGAAAGAGGGTCAAAACAGTGGTAAATCTAAGAAGAAATCCAATGAACATATACAATGCTATAACTGTCAAAGGTGGGGGCATTTTGCTGATGAATGTGTTAATGAGAGAGTGCCTAGGAAGAAGAAGAATAAGGAGGCACAATTTGCGCATGACTCTGATATTAAAGCAGTGATGTTAACGACGATTACTGACGGTGAAAATGTTGTTGAAGAGTGGTGGTATTTAGATACTGGCTGCTCCAACCACATGACTGGTCATGGGGGCTGGTTTTGCGAGATTGATGATACTATGAGAAGGAGAATAAGATTTGCAGATGGTAGAGCAGTTATGGCTGAAGGTATTGGTAGGGTTGTAATAAGAAGAGACGATGGGAAGAAAGTAATTGTAAGTGATGTGTTGTATGTTCCTCAAATGAAAAGTAATTTGCTAAGCTTGGGGCAATTACTTGAGAAAGGTTACTCGATGAACATGAGTGATAGCAAGATGGAGGTTGCTGACTGTTATGAAAACTCTGTCTTGAAGGTTCCTGCATCAAACAACAGGACATTCAAGGTTGGGGTTAACACAATTGAGCATAAATGTTTGGCTGCACAGGTTAGTGACAGTGCCTGGAAGTGGCACAGAAGGTTAGGTCACTTGAATTTTGCTAGTATGAGCTTACTACACAAGAAGAGTATGGTGATAGGTCTGCCTTCCATTGAAGAACCTAAGCAAGTATGTGGCAAGTGTTGTGAAGGGAAGCAACCTAGAAAGCCCTACAAGTCCTCAAGCCCTGCAAGTCCTCAAATTGGCTTGATCCTTTATGGAGTCCGGCTAGCATTCAACACAAATGTCAGGCTTTCAAGCTGAGGCCCTTCCTCTAGAAGTGACCCCGGCTTCACGGCAACTGTTCTGTAATGGGCCTCGTCCTATGAAGTTGATCCAGCCTTAGCAACTTAGGCCCATGATCCAAAAGCAATGCACAATCAAAATTTGTTTGTTCCATCACACGTCCCAGATATAGTTTTAGGATTATGCACCTTGCTAAAGGAATCATGCCATGTCCTTGGCATAGTTCTCTATAAGTACGATGTCCCATCAATGTTAGGTACACATTTATTACTACCTGCCATATTTTCTCTGAGTTGACTTGAGCGTCAGAGTGTGTGCATGTACCACCCCCCTCGTCAGATCAACGCGAAGGACATCCCGAAGCAACACTTGGAGCAAGTTCGACATCAAACCTCGGTAGTATCTCGACTCAGCTTTATTCAGTGGTAGACCTATGGTTATGTGAGGGTGTTCACTTGAACCCCCTAATAATATATCCATTTATCTTCTATATAAAAATATTTTTTGTTATGAAATTGATCCAAACAAGAGTAAGATATAACCATTATTATAAACTATAGATGAAGAAGAAATAGAAGAAGAGAATGAGAGAAGAAGAGAGCATTTGCATTCTACTCTTGAAGGTGTCATTAACATTGCCATATAAGTCCTATTTATAGGATACAAATCTTGTAGCTTACAAGCACAAAGTTAAGAGCAATAAGAATGAGTTAAAGCTCTTTACTCATGGAAGTTATAGAGTATCCTAGGTAAGATGAAAGGACTAAGGAGAGATGGACATCCACCAATTATTCATAACACTCCCTCTTGGATGTCCATTGAGGATATGCCTCATTAAAATCTTACTAAGAAAAAACCCAGTGGGAAAAATTCTTAGTGAAGGAAAAAGAGTACAATATCCTTTATGTGGGAACTCCCTCGTTAAAAACCTTTTGTGGAAAACCCAATGGGACAAAACCACGACAAGGAAAAACGAGTACAGTTTTCTCCCCCTGTTTGAAGAATCTCTTAAGAATATACATTTAGATTTTCTCCCCCTGATGCATATGAAGCAATATACTTCATAATATATCCTTCTTTCAATTGAGATTCATAGTTGGTATTATCTTCGGGGTTTCTTCCTTGAATTGCTGGTATTCGAACATGATATGAAGAAGTGATAACTATAGATTGCTATGTAGATCATGATGATGCCTCATTGTCGCCATATGTAAATAATCATATACTTCAGAACTGGCTTGATCTGAACCAGAAAAATATCTTGTATCTGCATGGTTAATTTGATGGACATATATTCATAAAATAATTGCTTCAATTCAATCCATATAACATCTAGTAATATGCGCGCACTAATTTAAAGTCTTTTAGACCGGGATATTTAATATCTTTTTGAGACACACATCATGTACTCAATAGAGATATAATTTATCATGATTCAATTAGCTAATTGATCGATCTGCAAGTCGAGCCAAAACTCTGTTTGGCAGAAATATTTATTTAAGATATTTCTCTATATCTTCAATCCTTCTAGAATTTTCTATCTAGAGATCAACCAGAGGTTCAACCTCCAAATCCATCAAATATAATTCGAGGTCATTCATATCAAACTTTTTCTTTAAGCAATTTAAAATATGCATTGAGATGATTATACCACATGTGTGCAGATAATATTATCCCATGGAGGGATTATTTCAACTAGAGTAATCATCTTAAGAGTCCGAACAACCAATCTCGAAAAATTAGATCCTTCTGGGATCCTCATATAATCATGACTATCATATAAGCCATACAAAAAGTTGTAACACATCCATCGTTGTATTTGAGCCTTTCAAAATTACTTGCATTCACTACAGGTGAATTTATCTTCAAAATCAAATGTTAAGTTTGTGCGAATACTTTTGAACATCGAGTTTAACTAGATTCACATCTCCGGTTGTATTGACTATAGGTCGGAAAAACATTTTTCTTTCCAAAGCAAGTTTAATTCTGCTTCAATTGCATTTTCCTATTTTGGCCAATTATTGCTTTGTCTAAATTCTTAATAGACTTTGGTTCATGATCCTCTTCATCATTTATCATATTTAGCGCTATATTATACACACACATTTGTTTCGGTTCCATCATATTTCATTATTGACATAATTTATTGAGATATCATTTCCACAAATTTCAGGTACCTGATTAGTTCTTCTGGAACTTGAAAATTAATTATGTCAAATTACTCGTTAGGAGTTTCCATATCCTCTTTTGGGCCATCTTGCTTTTAAGCTCATTTCCTTGTTCTAGGATTTTTATTCTTTGGAACCGACTAAACCACACGCTTCATGCGTGGTTAAGATTCATTTGCAATGTCTGGGTGTCCAATAGGGACATCAATTTTTATTTGCGTATTGAAGCTGGTGAATAATTTACAAATTTTTGCAAATGAATTATTCTTTGAACTTTTGGTTCACATTGGTTTATAAGAGGATCAAGATAAGATAATAATAATTTATTTCAACTAATACTAATTTCCAGCTGCTTATCTCTCGCCCTAATGTTGGGAAAACTAATTCATCAAAATGATAATTAGCTCATTAAGCTATAAATACATCTCTGGTTATTGGCTCAACATACTTTATGATGGATGGAGATTCATATACTCATATATTCCCAACATTCTTTAAGGATCCATCAAAAATATCTTAGATGGAGAATATTAGGTCATTGACCAAAAATCAATTGTAAATGGGAGAACTTACTGATATATGTTAACTTATTGGGTTGATGCATATCAATGTGTCAGCCTCAATGTTTTAAAACTCAGACCGGTGACCGACTCGGTGAAGATACCAGGTCACTGAGTCAAGGGTCGGACCGAGGGGTCGACAGTTGAACCGCATGACCAAAACCGGAACCAGATGACTCGGACTCGGTCTCTATTTCGAGAATTTTCAATACCTATATAGTATATAATATAAGTTCCGTCCCTGTAAAATTAATAACTATGTTTATTTTATATCTACTAAAATATAAAAAATTCCCAAATTTTCAGGACCTATATATTTCATACTTGTAAAGCTTAATTTGCTAAAATTACACACCATGCCTATTTTATTTTTATTTGCTTGGTATATATTAAATAAATTTTAAAAGTTCATATCATGCTTCAATAAATATTTAGAACAAATTTTATAATTTAACAACTTAATATTAAATAAATCTTTAAAAAAATACTTAATATTAAATAAGTTTGTTGAAACATAATATTAATATTACAAGCTAATGCCATGAGGATGAACGTACTTGACTTTTAGGAAAAGAGGTACCAATTATATATATTTGAAATAAATAATATCCTCAATAAGATTGGTAGCCTCATGGTAGCGCTCAGCATTTGCTTTCAACAGGTCAGGGGTTCAAACCCCACTAATGGCATTTTGTTGAGGGTTTTGAGTCTCTTTTGTTTTAAGTAGTTTACAAATAGTCCCACATCGCATAGAATGAACAGACCAGGGAGGAGAATGAGATATAAAAGCAAGACATATGTCAATGGGGGTCTGCGTTCGCGCGGCCCGCGGCCCCTCCTAATTAAAGTTCAAAGATTTGATAAAAAAAAAACAACTTGAATGAACATATGCTATGCGATGTTCAATATAAATTCTAATAGTCATAAAATACTTATCAGATAATAGACCCGGGATGGCCCAACCGGTCTTGCCAACAACAAACTTATTATGATCCATAAACTTCTGGTTTAAGGTAAGCCTCATGATATACGGACATTGAATATTTGATTAATTTATTATTCAATTTGGTAAATCCACTTAGATGAGTATCCTTGAAACTTAATTATTTTCTATGAGACTTGAGAGAATCTAATACAATATCAATGTGTAATTTTGTTCCTTTAAGTAACAATACAATAGCTCTTATAGAGTCCTCTATTATATTTGCAAACTTTTGGTTGCAAGTTGGAAATAAGTACACATGCTATCATATGGCTTGTAAATGGTAAAACTATGTAGACTATTAAACTTCAGGTTTAATTTTTTTTTTCTTTCTATAAGTGCATAACAAACTTCTGGTTTACTTTAGCAAAATTTTAATTGCTCTCATATATATTTGAATTGACAATAAATAAAAATAATGTATTAAACTCTTATCATTCAAACAACAAAATATAAAAATACTACCTAATGCATATAACAAAATTACTATTTACAAACAAAGAATTAAGCACACACATTTCTTTTTCCTATATATTTATATGGAATTCCAAGCATGAGAAAGAAAATAAGTTACATATTCCATAATGTCAAAATAGTAAACCATTATTAGTAACACCAAAGGTCATAACCACAAACCATACTAATGAAAAGAAAACCACAACACATTTATTAAAAATATTAAAGAAATTAACTTTGTGCAATCTGTTACTACATCATTATATTCTTGAAAGAGAACCGCAACACCATTATTAGAAGTAGTAAAAGATATAAACAAAAATTATGATGATGTTATTCTACAATATGAATGGTCATAACCACAATATTTGCCACAATCTAAAATTTTAGTATAAACCATTGGGAATAAAGTTCAATTGTTATGTGACATTTCACATTTTAATCAACAATCACTCATTTGTTCAATCAAATCATGTCTAAAAACTTTCAAAATATTATTGAAAGTATTTTCTCAATTTTGCTACTTCAAGAGCATAATTGTGAGACATATAAATAAATTACTTGTTTTTCTCACTTTTCCTTGTTTCAAAGTATACTAAGATCAAGTAGATCTTACAAATTTCAATCACGGTCTAAAAGTCTAGTTCTTCAGGAACTCGACCACAAATCTTTCATATTTTTATGGTCAAAGAAGTTTAAAGAAATCTTTCATAAAAGATAATAGTAACCTTTACTACGCCAATGATCGTAACCACAACTTTTGTTGTAACCCAAACTTTTAATTTGATTCATTCTCTTCTGGGAATGAAGTTTAATCCATTGAGTGGTTTGCGATTATTCTATCAATCACAATATCACATAATCTTGATTCAAAATATTCTTGAAAATATTTTCTCATTTGTGCTACTCCATGAGCATATTCAAGTAAAATTTCCCTTATATTCCTTTGATTCAATTATACTAAGATCAAATAGATCATTTAGATTACAATCATGGTCTAAAGGTTTAGTTCTTCAAGAACTTGACCACAAATCTTTCATTAGTGATGGTCAAGAAAAATCATACTTTCTAACAATTTGCTCTTCAAGAATTATACAACGAATTTATATGTTTACCATCATTATTTGAACAATCCTCCAGGGATGCTTGAATGATGAATTCTTCTGGAATTCATCAAGAATAGACAAATAGTTGTCCTTGTGCAATCCAACAGGGATGCTTGAATGTTGAATTCTTCAGGAATTCTTCAAAAATAAAAAACATGATAACCATGGTAGCTAAATATAATTCTCAATAAAATTTGATACAAGAAATATAACATATTCACATGAAAAAATTAAAACTATAAGAAAACAAAACATGATAATATGAGTTAGATTAACTATAAGATAGTAGAAGAAAACATATCTTTGCCAAATAGCCTCCAAGCTTATTAAGCCGTCATTTTGGTAGAGCTTCGTGCTGATAACGTGTTATGAAATTGATCCAAACAAGAGTAAGATATAACCATTATTATAAACTATAGATGAAGAAGAAATAGAAGAAGAGAATGAGAGAAGAAGAGAGCATTTGCATTCTATTCTTGAAGGTGTCATTTACATTGCCATATAAGTCCTATTTATAGGATACAAATATTGTAGCTTACAAGCACAAAGTTAAGAGCAATAAGAATGATTTAAAGCTCTTTACTCATGGGAGTTATAGAGTATCCTAGGTAAGATGAAAGGACTAAGGAGAGGTGGACATCCACCAATTATTCATAACATTTTTATCCATGTATAATTTATTTATTTAAACATATTAAAGTTATTTTTAATTATATTTTTTGCGATTCATGCTTTTAAAATTTTTAAACCCCTTGACTCTGGGTCTTGGGTCCGCCACTCGCTTTATTGACCGAGACCGACTTCCAAAATAGTTCAAAATCTTATACCAAAAATATGTAATGTATTTTGCTACTGAAATGTTTATCCATTAAAAATGTTAGGCTTGGGCTAGGTTTTTGGTTCAACATAGACCCATTTTCAAGGCCCTGGCTATTTTTGAAAGTTTGACAAGACTTGGAAGCCTTTTAATAGCCTATTTTATTGTTTTTTTTACGGAAGCTTACAAACTTTGAGTAATGCACCCTTTCGTAAATTCACTAACAAACTAATAGATCAATGTAATTAAGTTATAGTTTGAGGTCTAATAGAATGTTTTAGAGAATTATTTTTATACCACATCCTATTTAAACTTTATTTTACATTAATACCTTACAATATGTTAAAAATTGAAGTAGGTATGTTTTTTATTAAGGAATGTAAGTATGTTGAAATTAATAAAAAATGTTAGCAAATTTATGATTTATTGCAAATTACAAAGCTTAATATAACAATAATAGTGGTAGTAAAAATATTGTTGTTGTTTTTTTTTCGATAAGTGTAAAAATATTGTTTATATTTGTTGTCAAAAAATAATATTTATATTTACTTAGCAAACCATTTTGATTAGCTTAGAAGACTTTTTCAGCGACATGCATGTAATCTTGTTTTTTTAGCTAAATAGGCTTCTAAAGAATTCTTGGTCTTCTCTATCTAAAGAATACGAGGAGTATATCGGGCTCACATAACCATACATAGAAGATCATAGTTAAAACTTTTTTAGTAATCACATGACTACTTAAAAAAGCCACGTGACTTCTTATTTTAACGTTATCCCTCTTTTTGTCCTTGGTATAAACGATTGAGATGGGGAAGTAGAGAGTAGAGCACACCAGGTTCAAACTCAACTCTCAACATTCAGTGACACTCACATGTATTACCTCCGATCCATTTTATAAGTAGTTTTAGCATAATCAATTTGTCCCAAATTGATTGTTGTTTTGCATTTTCAAGGAAACATTTAATATTCTTTTCCACTCATACCCTTATTAATTATGACAACTTTTTACATTTAACAAATTATTCACATTTATCTATGTAGAGAGATAAATGGTTAAATGGTAAATTAGACAACACTTTTTTTATTAAACAACACTTGTTATAAAATTTAGACTACCAATTTTTTTTCTTAATGAAGTGAAGAGTTTCCCATTCAAAGTAGTCACACTAAATAGATCCAGATATTTAAAAGTTTACTGAGATACAAGTCTCTCTTAGAAAACCAAAAACTAATTTTTAAAAGACTATTAACATGACTTAGTTGATGCCCACCAAATATCTCAGCTCCTCCTTTTAAAATATTAATGGATTTGAAGTATTGAAAAGATCATCTTTCATGTTATCAGTTATCACTACTATTTTACCTGCACAATCGCACGAGTGACACTGTATTTGTCATATTTGCTATGAAATTATAAATACGTTGAAAGTTGCAAAATGTAACAAAAGAAAAAGGAAAAACTCGATAAAATGCTATATTGTTTTTTGGATAATAAAGGCTATATTTCTAATTTATTAAATACTTGTGTTGCAAAGAGTTAAAAAAAATCGGTATCTTCTTATAATATTAATAATGGAGTAAAAATCAAGAAAAAAGAAAATGAGATTTAATATAAGATATGCACTCCTGTTGCCTCTCTTGTTGGCGCTCCATTGGAGCTTCTATTGCCTCTCCTATTGGCACTCCCGTTGCCGCTTCCGTTGGCGCTCCTGTTGCTATTCTTGTTGGCGCTCCCGTTGGCGCTCTCGTTGCCGCTCCTGTTGCTGCTCCCGTTGCCACTTGTTGACTACTTTTATTCTATATGATTTAATATTAATTTAATTATCTTAATTATATTAATACATTATTAAATTAAAAAAGATTATTTTGTAGTTTTTGATAGTGACTAAATTTTTGTGACAATTGTTAGTGCTTAAATTGAATGATTTTATTTTTGATCAACAAAATTGGTTGATTTTAGTAGTTTTAATAGAGAGATTATAGCAAATAGTAAATTTTAGATCATTTAATAATTTAATCATTTTAATTAAATTATTAAATCATTAAAAAAAACTATTTTGGAATTTTGGATAGTGGTTAAATTTTGTTTTTGACAATCGGTAGTAGTTAAATTAATTGATTTTAGTAGTTTTAATAGATAGATTATAGTAAATAATAGTAAAAATATTTTATTAAAATTAAAGAGTAAAAAATACTAGTGTGTGCACCGTGCGTTTGCACGGGGCAACAACTTCAGTTAATGCAAAATTCATGCATTGTTAAATTTATTTTTAAAATCGCAATACGAAAAAGTCTTATTTGTTGGTCATTTGAATGCTAAAGTATCCCGTAACACACTGCTTAAAATAACTCTTTATATATTTGTCACTTTTTTTTTACCAAATCGGTTATTGAGGAATGAACTTTGAGTATTTTGATGGTTAGGTTTTTTTTCGAGCACTAAATGACTCCTAAACACGCTGGTTAATGAAGCACAAATTTCGCATATTTGAATAGTTGATTTTTTTTTACAAACACAAAAGCATCCGAAACCACAACTTAACATCGTACTTTACATATTTTGTTATTAAATTATTTTTATTCATCGAACCGGTTACTGAGAAACAAAACTCGTGTATTTGAACAGTTAAGCATTTCTCTTTACGTACTTTATTGCGAAATTACTATTTTATTTCAACAAACTGGTTATTGAGAAACACATTTTGGATATGTGAACAATAAATTTTTTTCCAGACTCTAAAATATTTCAAAACACGCTGCCTAACATCACACCTTAGATAAAAGTATGGAAAAAAAATAAGGGATGAAGAATTAAAAAGGGAGAGGAGGGATTAAAAAAAGAGGGAGGGGGGTGGGGGGGAGTTTGGCGCCAAAAGTGGGAGAGACCCACTTGGAGACTACACAAAGTTTATATCTTTAAGATTGGCTCTGTAGATTTCCTATCAAGTTCACAAAAGTGGCTTTTTTTCTCTCTCAATTTAATCGCTGACGGCCTTTTTTTCTCTCCCTTTTATAATTTTTTTTGTCAGGGCCTCTCTCCCTCTTTTTTCGCCCCTTTCAGCTTTTCACTAAAGTGGTTTTTTTTTTGTCTCTCTCCCTCTCACGCCTTTTGTCTCCCTTTTCTGTTGGTTTTTTAGATTTTAGTGGCATAAAGACAAAAAAACGCAAAAAATTGGACAGGTGACGTGCAAATAAGATGTCTAAAAATGCCAATTCGGTAGTGGTTAGTTTTATTACAGTAGTATAGATAGATAGATAGATATAGATAGTATAGATACTATCTAGATTAGTTTTACTGTATTACAGTAGTATAGATAGATTGATTATAGTAGTATAGATTTTTCAATTTTCACTTTAACAATGTTTTGTGTGCAGCTTGCTTCTAGATTAAACGATGCAAGAATTATGCACTTAGACAATCTTTTTTTTCATATGTAACAATAACCTTTTTTGCAATATTAGCTTGGCAAGAGTAGACCACCTTTTAAAAAATGCACACTATTGCTTCTTTTATAACAATTGGTCCTCCCCAATAAATATATAATAAAATTTAAAGAGATTGTAATTTGCCTCATTGCAAGGTGGAAAATCACGCCTTTGCCATGGTTGATGGAATTATGACAGAGTAAAAGATAAAAATTATAATATCATATTTATATGACATATAAGATCACCGGTAGCAACCAGCATCCATGTAATTTATAACTAGAAGCAACCACAGGTTGAGTATATAACAAATATATATATATATATATATATATATATATATATATATATATATATGTTGTCAAACAAACAAATATATATATATTCCAAACAAATTAATGATCAACTTATGCAGCCCTTATTAATGACATATATAAGTCTCTCCATTTGTATCTATGTAGTTAATAACCCGCATTAGCAGTTATCATCAGAATGGGGAGTAAGGCTTTATGCACATTACCTCTTCCTCCTTTATGCAAACATTAGATCTTTGAAACTTGAATAACTCTATGGCAACAGATGTCACGCGAACACAACCATTCAAGTACAAAATGGAGAGACTTTTGCATCCATCTCGTAATGCCTGCAAACCATTATCAGAGAGACTAAGACATCGATTAACATGTAGTCTTTTCAAATTCTGGCAATATAACCCCACGGTCCGCCATCCAGATGTGGTCACCTCATGACATAATGCTAAGTTCCATTCTTCAAGTAGAGGACATCCTTTGGCAATGTTCTCAATGGTGGTGTTAGAAGCAGATCTGCACATTCGAAAGTTGAGGATTTTGAGGCTTGAGGAAGAAAATCCAAATGCAGGCAACGAATCTCTCAAATAAGACCAACTTAAAAAAGACAGATCTAGATACTCTATTCCACCGCCACTAACAATTGCCATGGCACCTTTTGAACTAAGTTGGCAAGATTCAGCCTCTACATATGCTAGAGTTTTTGAACATCCTCTAAAACCATCACCACTTATACCCTCACAGTGTGATACATTAACAGTCTGAAGCTGGCGACATCGTCGTGTAAGATCTTGTAACCCATTGTCAGATATTTGTGAGCAATAAGAAAGGTTTACATGTTTCAATGATAGGCATGCAGTGGCCAAAGTCTTCAATCCTACATCGGTAACACTGAGGCATCGGTATAGACTAATTGCCATCAACGAGGGACAACCGGAAGCAACCAGGGATAGTCCATAGTCAGTGAGTTTCAAACAACAATCTAGATTAAGTTTTCGTAAATTGGAACCGTAACTTAGCAAACGGGTCAACCCTGAATCATTCATCTCTGTGCAACCACATAGGGATAGAGATTCCAAATGTTGAAAGCGCATCAGCAACCTATGGAGATGGAATGTCTTAATGTCAAAAGGTCTCCCAGACAAAGACGAAGGCTTTAATATGGTGAATGAGGACTCAAATTGCAGTGACAGACGGTTGAAATTTTGAAGATGGAGCCATCGACGGCAAGTCAGGCCAAATGATTCACGGTCAACATGACTATCTAAAGCATGGAAAATATCAGTAAGGCAATCATCTGGGAGGTGCATGATAGAGGTAGCATCATTTCTAGAAAGATCTCCCATGGCAACCCTTTTAAGACTCTTCAGAAGATGGCTGTAATGATCGAATCTTTATGATAAATTTTCTCTGAGAGCCAGCTGAAATGGTAGGCTTAAATCCACAAAGACCGGGTGATTCTTCACCATAATCATAACCAATATGAACCCCACATTTACGGCAAAGCAGTTTAGTCTTTGAAGGACGAAACCATGTGACTAGAAAACAATTAGTTTCATCAACCTGTGTAAAGCGACTGAGATCAACTGAAGCAAAAGAAATTGATCCCTTCTTAATAGACTTTTGGTATTCAGATGCAATGTTAGATGTGATTCGATTGGATGATGTCAATTTCAGAGGGTATCCACAAGAGCCACAGCTGCAGTGGACACCAAAATCTCAAAACAAAATTAACACAAATTATAGAATACAACAGAAAAAAATGCCATGCATTTTTCAAAAATAATCATGAAGATAAGAACACCATTCCATGTCAAAAAATTCAGCATGTTGAGTGATGCTATATGCAGAATAGATTGTCAACAGAGTTTTTTATATTCTTTCATTAGATCCTATAACTTTGGACTTGCAAAACCAAAATTATTTTTATTTCATTAAGAGTAAACGTGAGACAAAACATTACCATGTAATACTAACTAGAAGGTCTTCTTGTCATCCAAGCCAACAATTCCATCCCCAGCTCCAATAGCCATTTATATATGGATGGGGTGAGGTAATCTATGTCTAGCAAATCTGATCGTGAAACTTTCCTATGATTCCCCCTCTCTCTCATACACACACAATTAGTAACATATATAATTAAAATGATTCCTTCCAATGAAATTGAGCACTGTGAGGGGGGCTCTTATTATTGTTCTCAAGATTTCTGTTCCATATACAAAGCTTCTCTTTTGCATCTCCAATTAAGACATGGCTTACAGAGTTGTTATGGGGAGATCATTCAGTCATTCACTTATTACAGGGTGCAGGTCCACTAACATGCACCAATCCTTAGGAGTTAGGACTGAAAACACAAGTAAAAAGGAAGCAACACAAAAGCCATATTAGATAATTATTAGGTTTGTCTCAAATCTCATCACTCGTATTTTTCCTTTTTTCCTACTTTTACTGAAGATTACTTCCTTCAAACCTTAAAATTATTTCTTCCCACCCCCTTACATCCACTAAAGTGCTACAGTCTCCACTACTACAACTGTGTTCATCCTTTGCCTTCTGAAACTCAATCTTTTCAAACCAAGAATCAATTCTCCAACCCATAAATTGCAAGATTTTGTTGCCAAATCTTAAAATCCATAACATGAAAATGGGTCTATAAAAGCAAATAAACGTACAGAAGATCCAAAAACAGAAAAGGAAAGATAAACAAAAAAAGCTTCATGTCCTAATGATGCGAAAAAATATGACCAAAGCAGTAACCAACTAACCATACATAAAACATGCACTTTAATTTCACCAGACTCCAGGCAGTTTAAAAGCAAGCAAAAGAAGCCAAAGGTGGAAGTGAGCACCAATCAGCTCACTCATAGACACGTATGAAACACACAAACCCAATATAAGAGTGTTGACCCAAAGGTAAGGTCCCTAAAGCACGAGTTAATGAGATATCCTCTAGTAATCTCAGTTTTTCTTTAGATGTAGTGTTCATAAGGATGGACCAAGCATAAAAACAAACACTTTCTTCTTATAAAACAAACCTCTCACCTTACTATGACTCTTTCTCAGAAAGAAATCCTCCATTCATTTTAATTACTAATTTTAAAAGACATAAACTTAAAATTCATTTTAGACCCTTGCAGGACTCGGCATAGTGACTCAATATTGGATAATGGATATAGATAGCCTCCAACATCATCATAGAATTGAGGACTAGGCCAAACTGGATGTTAGAATAGGGAATATTTTATTGTATAGCTCATTTTGTTGCTTATTAGTTATTATTGTAATTAGTCTAACTAGTTAAGTAGACTTAGTCCGGTAGCTTAGTTGTTATTAGTTAGTCCGGTAATACCCTTTGCAGATAGCTATACACTGTTTTCGTTCTCTCTCTCTGAAAACTCTCCTCCGCTTTTCTCTGCTAAGGGTCATCTCCTTTCGCGATTCTCTCTCAGCAAGCAACTTTGAACACTGCTGCTGTTGCATCGCGTGAGTTTTCTGTTCCTTTTTCATCTCTGATTCTTGATTTCTGGTTGGAACTGTGTTTTCAGTTTCCATTTTGATGTGAATCGCCATTTTCCTTTTTCCGGTTCTGAATCGCTATTTTCCTTTTTCGGTTCGAAATAGCTCTTGAATCGATCTTGTTTCCTTTTCTCTCCCAATTCTGGATTGTGATCTAGATCGGCACTTCTTTGCAATTTTGATTCCCTCTCCTCTGTTTCTGAAATTGAGATTCGTTTCTGGTTTACGCTTCTGAAACCAAAATCGTTTCTTTTCATCTCTGAAATCGCTCTTGATTTCTCTCTCTTTTCAGTTGAGTATAAGTCTCCGCTTTCCTCTCTGAATTTTTTCTCTGTCTTTGCGATTTTTCCTCCCTTGCGAATCGCTTTCACTTCTCTGATTCTTGTTGCGATTCGTGTCATTGATTCGTTTCTGTTTTTTGATTTGCAATAGCAATCTCAGATTCTCGAGTTTTCCCTAAATCGATTTCGTTCTTGATCGATTCCGATTCAGTTCTTGATTTCTGTTTTGAACTGCTGGATCGTTTCTGGATTTTGCCTTTCTTGCGATTTCATGGATCTTCTCTGATTCACAATCGTGCTCTTGATTTGAATCATGTTTTCTGTTCTTGTTTCTTCCTCTCTAAATCAATCATTCTCTCTCACCTTCGCGTTTCCTTTCTTCTACACAAAAAAAAAGACCATAACCGTTTTCGTCTGTCTTCACCGATTCTTCAATTTCTTGGTTTGCATCTGGTTTTCTGCAATTAGGTCATATATTCTCTGATTCTTCGTAACTTATTCTCCAAATCGCAGATTGATTAGGTCACAATTTCTTGAAATCGCAAATTCTTGCATTTCTCTTGTGCGCATCTTGATTTCTGACACCATCGCATCTGCATTTTCGATCTTTTCCTTCTGCATCGGAAGCATTGATTCCGATTGGCTTCTTGCTCTCCGGTGTTCGTGATAGAATCGCAAGTAACTACTGCTTTAATTTGCTTTGGTTTCCAGCAATCTGATCTCGCACCTAATTTTTTGATTGCAAGTAGTTCATGCCTCAGATGCTCCAATTTTGACGTGCTTCTCACTTCTTGGATTATCGTTGCTGATTCCTTGATTAGCATCGATCACTGATTGTTGATTTTAGTTGACTGTTGCTGATTGTTGCTTATTAATTATTGTTAGTGGATTTGTGGATTTCTTGATTGCTTGTTAGCATTTATGGCGACTTCGGCTTCCACAACTTCCGTCCCTAGTGGTGACTTCTACTCTCTTGCACATAAGACTTTGCCTGCACAGATATATCAAGGAATGTCCAAGCAAAGAGAAAACGCAGAGATTCACTTACTTCATGCCACTTGCCTTCAAAGATTAGTTGGCAGATTTTCACAACAAGAAGACTCTTCTCACATTTCCTAGTTTTTTCTACTCTTCTCTTCAAGTTGAACATGATTGTTACTCATGATCCAGCTTGAGGGGGGCTTTTAGAATAGGGAATATTTTATTGTATAGTTCATTTTGTTGCTTATTAGTTATTATTGTAATTAGTCTAACTAGTTAAGTAGACTTAGTCCGGTGGCTTAGCTTAGTTGTTATTAGTTAGTCTGGTAATTCTCTTGTTAATAGTTAGTCCGGTATCCTACCAATTGTATATATACTCAGTTGAGTGAGAAATAATATTAAGTTCAGATTTTACAATTCTAACACTGGATCCTAAAATTAACACAAGGCATGAGGATTGTGCATGCCTTATAAGCACTACTATCTATGAGTCTATGAGACTATGACCAGATCTCTAGTTAATGGATCTAGATATGTGGTGAGTTTGTCTGGAAAAGACATGTGAGCAAAGGTACCATAACACAAGCCAACAACAATCCAGTACCAAGACATAAAGACAGACAGCAAACAGATAAACACACATCACAGTTGGCGACAGGATCATAAAATCAAACACCTGAACTACACCGATCAAGTGCACAATTTTGAAACTTTGATGTCAGCATTTAAAATACGTGTGTAAATATTCACAACAAAGCAAAAGCGTACAAGCAACAAAATAGGCAGCGAGAATCAAAAAATAGAAATTGCTGAAACCACCGAACCATACAAAATCATACCAGTAGGTGACTTGAGCTTGTGACATCCTCTAGTTGATCTCTGATTGGGATGATAGTCGGTGAGGGAAATTGCGATTGACATGCTGGTACATCCCCTAATGGCGAGATTATCTTCTTTCACTCTTCAATTCTTCTCTCTCTCTTTTTTTTTGTCTCTTTGTCTCTTTGGAACGCTTATTTGCTTCTATCCTAACTCTTGCTTGTATCAATACCAGGACAAATTGGTTCTCTGTTTCTCCCATGAGTCCCATCAAGACACGCAAGCACGCGAATTAAAAACAGAGATCGATCGACGGTATTTACCGGGAATTGACGTTTGAGTTTTGTCCGATACACATATCTCGCTTGGCGAGTGAGATATCGAATAAGTGCATCAAAAGAGTGTAAGAAGGAGGTCTGAGTTCAACCCCAGAAACTAACATTCCCCCGCCCTAACTAATATTGCTTATAAAAAAATATTTAAATATTTTAAAATGAAACTAAATATCGAACTAATTTTACTTAGAATGTATCATATCCACCAAACTCTTAATGGGTATGGTAAAATTTTTCTTTATGATTTTATTTACTTTTTTAAAATATCTCAATAATTCAACTTAGTTCCTGTAAAATTTTCTTTAAAAAAAACCAGTTTTGTCCATCGGTTAACTTTATGTGACAAACAGAAATGACATCATCAATGACGTCACTGCCACGTATCACCATGTTATTGAACCTTTAAATTTATGTTTTTCAATGTTTTAAAATTGACTTCTGAAACTATATGTTAAACTTAAATCCGGAACCAATAAATACACCTTCCCAAATTATCTATATACATATTTCGGAACACATTTTTATGCTTCCCAAATTATCTGAAAAAACATAATTCTGGGGGTAGGAAAATTAAAAGGACAAAACTTAGAAACAGTTGCTGTTCTCCGTTACTCCGTTACTGCTTTTCATTATTTCATTATGAAATTGAAATACTTTTTGATTCAATATTTTTCATAAACCCACTTTTAATATCTTCTCCACCTCCCTGTTTGTGCATACGACTCTTTTCGTTTGCCTTAATTGGTCGACAACAGTTATCTTGGGCAGTGTCTTTGAAGTTCTTCAACCACAACAAAAGAGTTCTGTGTTTTGATTAAACACGTACAAAAGCCAATAATTTACGAAAAGATTTCTGGATCAATGGTAGTTGCGGCGGTGAAAAGCACAATGGGGTTATGAGGAAAATGAGGGTCAACGATAACTAACGTTGTGGGCCATCATTTACGGAATTCTTGGGTTTAATGTGCAGGTGTTATAACATGATAGGGCAACAGCAAAAACAGTATATATATAACTGTTTGTAACTTTTGTCCAATTTATTTATAACCTCTTATAAAATTACCAATTTAAATCTCTTATTAACGAGACACATATTTAATTTAAGAGTAAAAATGTCATTACCCTCTTTTTCTTTCTTTTTCTTCTTACACTCTCTTTCTTTATTTTTTCTCTTTCTTTTTAGACTCTCTTTCCCCTTTTTCACTTTTCTCTTTCACTTTATTTGTTACTTTTTTCTTTTTACTTTACTTTTATTTTTCCCATAAACAATTTTTCTCTTTCTCTTATCACTTCACTTTAGTTTTTTTAGCTACATTTCTAAATTTATACAAATACTATTCTACTAAAATTACCTATTAAAATGTAAATGAGTCAAACTAAAAAACAAAAAAATTATCACATTTTTGGAAAAAGTTATCACCTTAAAATTTTAATTTTTCTCTCAGAAATCTGTTTACACTCTTATTGATAACCTACTATATCACCTCTTATTAATAATCTACTACCTATCTTTTACTATCTACTATAATCCATTAATCAACTAAAATAATCAATTGTAACTACGAGATAACTACAATGATATATAAAAAACACGAGATAACCGCATTAATATATAAAAAACACAGGATTAATATTTGTCATTGATAATTAAGTTTTTTGAAGACTACTATAAACCTACTATCTAAAAAACAAGAAGATTTAATGACTATTTAAACTACTTATTAATATTTAAAACAAATATTTTTTATTGATATTCTACTATCTCTCTTTTACTATCTACTATAATCTACTAATCAACTAAAATAATCAATTGAAATTACGAGATAACTGCATTGATTTATATAAAAACACGGGATAACTGCCCTGATATATATATATATATATATATATATATATATATATATATATATATATATATATATATATATATATATATATATATATATATATAAGCACGAGATTAATATTTGTCATTGATAATTAAAACTTTTGAAGACTACTACTACAAAATAAGAAGACTTAATGACTATTTGTTCTGAACGGAACTCACTGAGAGAAAATCGTCCCTCACAGTGATGATGCTAAGATGGAAATCCGAAATCCCAAATCCCAAATGACATGGTCGAGTCCGAGGTGGTATCAACTCCGATGTGAAGCGCGGGGAGGCCGCCACCTGCAAGCACTCTAACGCCCAAGTCACTCCATAATAAAGATGAGGCATATATGAGAGAAGTGGAAAAAGCTTACCCTATTTTAGAGTGTGGAGTGGTATATATAGTGGTGCGACTGAGCTTGCTTACAATTGGGCTCCTAGGTCCATTATCTCTAGCCAAAGTTGGATCCGGAACACTATTTAAACTACTAATTAATATTTAAAAGAAATATTTCTTATTGATAATCTACTATCTAGCTTTTACTATCTACTATATAAAAAATACGGGATTAATATTTGCATTGATAATTATAATTTTTGAAGACTACTATAAACCTACCATAAAAAAACAAGAAGACTTAATGACTATTTAAACTGATTAATATTTAAAACACACGTGAGAAATATTTGTCACTAATACCTAAAAAATGATAAATAATTGTCACTGATATAAAAAACACGAGATAAATATTTCTTATTTATAATCTGCTATCTATCTTTAACTATCTATTATGATTTACTAATCATATCAAATCATCATTTGAAACTATGAGATACCTGCACTGATACATAAAAAAACACGGAATAACGGCTCTGATATATATAAAAATAAGTGGATAACTGCAATGATATATATATATATATATATATATATATATATATATATATATATATATATATAAAAACACAGGATAACTACACTGATATATAAGTAAACACGGATAACAACACTGATATATAAAAAAACACTGCACAGATATTTTAAAAAACACGGGATAAATGCACAGATTGTTTTTAAATGATACTTTTACATTTTTAGATTTTAATATTTATCTATTTTTTATTTAAAACTTATTTTTTTATTTACTTTTAGTTTGTCTTACTATTTGAATGCGTCTCCTTTCTTCCTGAACTGAAATCTTTACCCTGAACTGAAAAATTGTTAAAACCCTAAATCTTTACCCTGAACTGAAATCTCTCCCCCATAAGCCTCTCCTTTCTTCCTTCTAACCATAGCTCGTCTTCACTCTTCGATGTCATCGTTCACGCTGAAAACCGCAACTAACGTGCTCAATAGACACCACAATCGCCTCGCCTTCTTCTCCAATGGCAGCAACCAACGTAAAATGAACACTGTCCCCATTTCTCAGAAGAGGAGTTCGCGTTTTTTCCCCACAGTTTCAATGGCAGCAGCAGCCACACCAGTTCAGACTTTTCTTGAAAAGTCTGCACCTTCTTCTCAGAACACTGGCATTCCAATAATGGTAATTAACTACAATTCATTTTCTCTCTCGTTATTCTAGCTTTTTGGTTCACATTTCAATGCCCAATTTTGTTTAGTACACTTGTTAAATTACTATTATTTCATTGTTCGTGCACTTTGAGTCCAATTTGAGGGAAAAGCTTTCAATTCGTACACTTATAGGTCTTAGGATATGTTATTATATCAATCTCTTCTATTGTCAGTAATAGCTGATTGCTAGGTAAATCATATGTTTTAGGTTTGATTTTAGTTTGAAATCTGCCGATAATATCAGTTGTTTGTAATAGGTAGGCTATGTGCCTCAAGGTGCACGCCTTTATGACTTTCATTACAGATGAGACTAATCTGAAAATTCTGTTGCTTGTTTAATTATATTTGATTCTTATCCAGTTTCACAGTATGAGTAGTCTTTGATTGTTTACTTCTATTTTATTTTATTAGCAACATAACCGTGCACATCCCTTAATGGGATACGAATAGTACTCAAGTCGAAATTTAAAATTTAAAAGTTAAGTGTCCTAAGTACGGAGGTTAATGAATGTATTAACCATTCAGTTATAATGCTGAATTCAATCATCAAATTTTAATCAGCTTTATCAATTTTTCTATATGACACTTGAATTTTATGTCCTATTTGAGATGATAGCAGCAGCAGTATTGTTAAGTTATTTCCTATTAGAAGATCAAAATATATTCTTCTAGTTGTTGATAGCAAGTAGAAGATACATATATTTAACGTTTGTTCATGATATCAACACCTCAATATAAGGAAGCTAATCTCAGTTAATATAATGTAATAAAATATAAGATAACATGTACTTAACAACACTAAAAGAGCACACTAAGTCGGTGGAGGGGGACCTCTAAATTGAAGTGGAATCATTTGTGCTTGTTTAAAAGTCCAATATAGGATATACTTGCCAAAGTACAAAAATAGGTTGAAACTAATCAAAATGAAATTTCTATAAATATAATCATATCATTTTAAACAAATAACATTTTTGGCCGCAACAGTTGCCCGAGAAAGACTATCTTTTAACTACTTAACCAATGACAAACATTCATCTCATGAACAAAAATCCAAAGGAATTATTCTACTTTCACTAAATCCATCTCCACCTTTCTTACTCAAAAGCATCAAAGTAACAGACATACATAAGTGTCCTTTTATCATCTTCTTCTATCGTGCATTCTTTGCTTGAATTTGATGTTTTCTTCTAAATGGTTGCTCCTTCCAATCCCACACTCATTGGTGACACACCAATAGCTGCACCTCCTGCTTCAGGAACAACATGTTTGTTTGGAGCTTCACTCCTTTGTGCCAGATGATAAGCTGATGGAGCTTCAGCTTCTATCACGGTAACCCCTGAGGTGATACCTTCTCTCCCTTCCATGCATATATCAAACTATCCCCTTCCCCTCCTTAGTTTATACAAACAAATCAACATTTGCAAGCAAAATATCAATAAAGAATGTAGTTCTAATGCAAATGGGTCATTAGAGCAAGTCCTACTACAAAAAAATGAGTATTTTTAAGTTTTAACAAACCCATAAATGTATTGGACCTTCTTGAGCATGCTAAGAAGTAGGAAGCCAAAGTAAAAAAAACCCATCAAGGATTCTAACAGATGAGGAAGAAAGAAAGGTAAAAGCACAAACTTTGGGTTTAAATAACCAGTCGGGTAAGAAAGTTCTTTTTTTGGTTACAAAGGAGAATTGGGTACGAAAATTCTGAAAACATGATAAAGATAACAAAATTTGGTTAAAAAACCACTTATTTCCTCCAAATAACTCTCATCCCTGAGCTCAAAATAGTGCAAAAGCCAAAAGCCATCAACAAATCCAAAGGCTTTTCTAAAACAAGAAGAAAAAAAATTACAACCCATTAATCTGCTTCATATCCAGCATTTGTCTAAACTTTTAAAAGACAGAAAGCTGAAACTCAAGGGGGGAAAATAGTATATAAACCAAAGCTGCACTTGTTTTGTACATACCAATATCAAACTCTGGATACTCTTCAAATGCAAAGATCATGATCTGTAACTGTGAGTCCACACATTTCAGCAAAATAGTTTGCACAGTGGAAACCAAAACAAAAAAAATCAATTATACTAATGTATAAATACATTTGGTTACTAATCACAATTGCATTTATTATCATCAAAACGATGAGCGAAATTTGAATGATACTGTGCAAAAATAAATCCATAATTAAAAAAATTACATTTTTTTTTAATTTTCCTTAATCTTCACCCTTCTGTGTGACCATGAAGCAACGCCTGAAAGCCTCCAGTCTCCTCAAGCTGAATTTTTTGGAGGGTAAAAAAAAATAGAATCGTTACGAAAACGATCAAGAAAACAGTGTTAGAAAATGGGGTTAACAGGTGTGATAAAATGGGGTTTTTAATAACCTCAGGTGTGACAAACAACATTGCATGTACTCTGGTGTGATAAAATGGTATCAATTAGCATTAGATTAGATGTAACATCTTATACTCTGTATCTAGTTTAACATGTAATTGCCAATACCAATCAATTCTGCCAGCGTGACTATGCCCTTCAGAGTTTATCCACTTCATTATCTTTTATTCTTTCCTTGGTTGGACATTTTCTTACTTTGTGGTTTGAATAGATAAACTTAGTTATATGCACACCTTTGAAAAATCCGACTTTGTCTGAATATTTCTTACAACGATGTTACCATGTCTATGTAATAAACTTAGTTACTTGCACAGAGATGTTCACTTAACTTTATTCTGTTCAGGTTAATGCATGTACTGGAAAAATGGGAAAGGCTGTCATTAATGCAGCAGAAGCTGCTGGACTGAATGTCGTTCCTGTGTCATTTGGGTGTGAAGAGGAGTCTGGACAGACTTTTGAGGTCTGTGGAAGGGAGTTCCTTGTGCACGGTCCTTCTGATAGGGAGAGTTTTCTTGCATCCGTCCTTGATAAATATCCAAATTTGATAGTTGTGGACTACACGGTACCAACTGCAGTCAATGGTATGTGTTTTGAAGCATATTTTCTCATCATTGGTTTGGAGATAAACCAAAATTTAATCTTCACTTTTTTCTCATCTTATTTTTAATATTAATTTTGAAATCTCAATTGTAGCATTGGAAAGGCAAAAACACGTTACGAAGAGATATACTTTTTATGCTGCTGCTGTTGTGATTTATATTAGAACGAAACTCTTTACATTTTTGGTGCCCAACTCTTTAAATTTTAAGCTTACAAATTGAGTATATTATATCTGTTGGCATAGATAATAGATTACTTAAGCTGTATTTGGCCTTCTCATTGGCCAGTGGGACATTCTGACTCTGCAATTCCAAATACCTGATTTCATAATAGAGTCATAAATGGACTTTTGATTTTGTGATATGGGATTTGGAGTATTTGATGAAAATACTAATGTTGTTGGTGCTATTTATGAATTCATTCTTATATGTAGGCAATGGAGAGTTATACTGTAAGGTTGGGGTACCCTTTGTGATGGGGACCACTGGTGGAGATAGGGACTTGTTGTATAAGACTGTTGAAGACTCAAAGAATTACGCTGTGATATCTCCGCAAATGGGAAAGCAGGTAATTATATTTCTTGAAAACCTTGATCAATTTTCAGTTTTCATGTCTTTTGTCCTCATGGTGCTTCATTTTTTGCTTTAGGTTGTTGCTTTTCTTGCAGCTATGGAAATTATGGCAGAGCAATTTCCTGGAGCCTTTTCTGGGTATTCCTTGCAGGTAACTCTTTGGTGCATTAACGTTTTTGGGGCTCGGGGAAGAAATTTTGGGGAGGTGGGGTAGTGACTATTATATTCTGATATAAATCATGCCAAATGACTGGCCATTTAAATTCAAATCACTCTTAATGGTTTTTGGCTTAGTTTCCTTGGTTCTCTCTACCATGTGATCATTCATTCATTGTAATATATTCTCATCCGTCATACATTCCTACTGAACTAAAACACTAAAGTGATAAAAAGAGAATTATACTTACATAGACAGATTGTGCAAATAAAGCAGTTATAAAATTCTAGTAACTTGAATTGATTGTAGTGCAATCGTGTCAACTCATAGAATTGTACTACTCGCTATTAGCAGTTTTAATAAAATCAGGGGTAAGTACTCTTTTTCATTCTTGATGCTTTTTTTATGTCATCAAGTTTTAATGAGGCTTCTATCCTTCTTTTGCCTAAAAAAAATAGAATTGTACTACTCTAGTATCCAAATGAGTTAACTGGCAGTAAGCTCAAGTAGACTTTTGTTTAGGCTCATAGCCTCATACAGACTTGCATAGAATAAAGGTTTAATACAATTGAACCACTCTAGGCATCAATAATTTTGTTATTGTGGTTTGCTTTATGACTATGTTAGAATATTGAATATTTACTTTGCACATGGTTTAGTCGGGTCTAGTTGGTACCCTACTTTTTGCCATACTAAAAGTATGGCAAAAGATTGATATCTGAACACAAGATAGTATAAGGAGCAAAAGGTTTATATCTGAACACGAGATAGTGGAGATAGTATAGTATGGCACAAAATTCATTTATATCTGAACACAAGATAGTATAGTATAGCATAGATTCCAAGATAGTATATTTTTAATCTTGCTCATTCCAAGATAGTATATTTTTATTTTTCTGCTTTTAATAAACTTCTGTTTCATATAATATTAAAATCTGATGCATTCTTGCAAGATTGTAGGTATTAGAGTCTCACCAAGCAAGCAAAGTTGATGCATCTGGAACTGCGAAAGCTGTAATATCTTGCTTCAACAAACTGGGGGTTGCTTTTGATATGGATAAGGTACGCTAAATCACATTGCTTGGTTCATTATGGTACAAACACAGTATTCTGTCTACTGTTGCAAAACTCTCACTTTCCAAACATCCTGTCTATACGGTCTGACTTCATTTTAGACAAACTTATGTCCTAGTAATCAGTTGTAGTTCACAAGTATTAGAAGAACTACAGATTCTTACTGGATTTTTCCAATGAATTTTGTCAGATAGAGTTGATCAGGGATCCCCAGCAACAACTTGATTTGGTTGGAGTACCGGAGGAGCATTTGAACGGTCATGCATTTCATATGTATCATTTGACATCACCAGATGAAACGTAAGAATTAACATTTTCACTTTATTATATGTTTTGACATATTTGTTCTTCTACTAACTAATTTATCTTTTGTTCCATTTTTCTTCTAAAATATTATTGCAGAGTTTCATTTGAATTTCAACATAATGTTTGTGGTAGATCAATTTATGCTGAGGGCACCGTTGATGCTGTAATTTTTCTTGCTAAGAAGGTGCGTATGCTTCCATTCAAGTTACTTTTTATCCCATTGTCCATCTTTATCTACATGATTAGATTAGTCTTCATTTTTCAAAAAATACAACTTTGGTGTGGTTCATCACCCTGAGCTGGATGTCTCATTGTTTGTTCAAATAGTTTCAATTAGTAATAATAGTACAAAAATGTCATACCACAAAACTGTTGCTGTATAAGTTTCTTCTTAATTATAATATACTTATGATTCAAATATTATCAAAAAGATCGTATTCTACCATGCTGCATGGATTGGTTGCTTATTCATAATCCTACTACTTCAACCATTTACTGAATGCAATGTCTGATTCTGAACTTATTTGGTGTATGCAGATTAAATTAGAGGATCCCAAGAGAATATACAATATGATTGATGTGTTGCGAGAGGGTAGTATGCGATAAAATTTTCGTTAGAATCTGATGCTACATGTCCACCATTGAACTTGCTTGGCCAAATTTGGCATCTTAATAGAGCAGTTCTCATCTTCTGTCCATTTGTTCATCTCTGTTGAGGAATGCTTAGTGAGTGCACAATGACAATACTTTGTACTATTGTGGATTCGTCCAAAACTACATAGGCGCTGAGTTTTTTTTTTTTTTTTACCAATTTCCACATTTTGTTTAATTTCTCAGAACTTTATTTATCTGGTTACCTCAGTGGCTCTTTTCTTTTATCTTATTTTTCTTGTCTTCATCAAAAAGGGAATTATCACTAAAGTCACCTAAATCAATCTTGGCCTATTAAAAACGTATTTGGATAAATTTTTGAATTAAATATTTAAATGAAATTATTATTGTAAAGTTATTTTAGAAAGTTAATTTAAAACACCTGCATTTATGGAAATTATGGACATCTAGTGATTCATAAATTATGGGATCAATGTGGTATTCCCTAGCATATTTGTGTATTTAATTTAAAACAAAACTTGCTCCTATGGGAGAACAAAGCATTCGTAAATTCTTCTGGCGCTTCGGATACGCAACCAAAAATCTAATTTGGTAAGCTAATTTATATGTGCAAAAAGGATCTTTTACTTGTAATTCAATGACATTTGTGCTATTGTTATTTCCAGCCGAGCTAATCATCACATGACAAATCAAAGGGCGTTCATCAATCAAAATTGCAATCTTAACTTAGTCTTAGTACAATATAAATCAGGGTAAATAGTCAAATTGGTCCCTGAAAGTGTAGCTCGCTGTCAATTTAGTTCCTCATTCGACCCAAAATGCAAAATAGTCCCTCAATGTGTATTCCGTCCATCATGTTCATCCCTCACGTTAGCAGAAGTTACTAACTCCGTGAATCACGTTGATGTGGCACGTTAAGTGCCACATAGACCTGATTACGTGGCTTATTAAAATTTTGTTATGTTAAATAATTATCAGTCCCCACCACCACCTGAGAAAAGCGCAAAAACGCAAAGGTCCCTACCATCGCTCTCCGTTCCTTCACTATCGCTGTCCATTCCTTCACCATCGCTCTTCTTCCTTCTTCCATCATCATCGCTCAGTCGTCCCGCTGGTTCGTTCTTCTTCTTCTTCGATCATCGTCGCTCTTCTTCCACCATCGGTGCTGTTCTTCCATCACCGTCACTGTTAAGGTAAGAAATGTAATACCCTTTGAAATTTCTCAAAAAATTCATCATTTTTCACTTCAATCGTGACATATACGTTTGTTTTATGTTTATGCAATTGTTATATAATAGGATACCTTGTTATATATGTTTATGCAGTTGTTATATATGGTCTACATTATATTTAAAATTCTGGTCTGCATTTCTGGCTTGCAATTTAAGATTCCAGGGACTAAAATGAATTAATGCAGATGTTTTAGGAACTAAAATGACAGTAAGTCACTCTTTTAGGGACTAAAATGATATAAGTGTATCTGTTTCAGGGACTAAAATAAATTAATGCAATTGAAAGTTTGATCAAATTATGAAGACTATTTGAAGAGTATGAACTGGTTTGCAATATGAACTGGTTTACATATAATAGGATACCTTGTTATATATGTTTATGCAGTTGTTATATATGGTTTACATTATATTTAAAATTCTGATCTGCATTTCTAGTTTGCAGTTTAAGATTCCAGAGACTAAAATGAATTAATGCAGATGTTTCAGGGACTAAAATGACAGTAAGTCACTCTTTTAGGGACTAAAATGATATAAGTGTATCTGTTTCAGGGACTAAAATGAGATAATGATGGTGAAGCTCTTGTTTGAGATAATGATGCATTGCTCCTCTGTGACGACATTGAGCGATGATGGAGGACGAGTGAGCTTATTAGAGGTGCGATAATGGAGGAGCAAAAGAGGGGGAAGAAGAAGAGATTCTGAATCTGAATCTGAAATTGAGATTTTTGAGGAAGAAGAAGGGTAAATAGAAGGGACGAGTGAGCTGTTGTTTTACTTTCATTTTAGTCCCCAAAAATTAATTCAAACAAAGCCACGTAAGCATTGAAATGTGGCACTTAACGTGCCACATCAACGTGATTCACAGAGTTACTGACTTCTGCTAACGTGAGGGATGAATATGATGGACGGAATACACATTGAGGGACTGTTTTGCATTTTTGGTCGAATGAGTGACTAAATTGACAGCGAGCTACACTTCCAGGGACCAATTTGGCTATTTACCCTATAAATCACTATTGAAAAGAAATCAAAACCATTGATCAATAGAATCTATCTACAATTTGTTTTGTAATTAAACAAATAATATCTTACAGACATTGAGAACTTCTGGATTGTTTTCATTGAGAACTTTTTTTTCTTCAATCTTGCGCATCATATTGTTGAAATCTTCCCCAACATATATTTTCATAAAATAGAAAACAAAGTGTTCGTACATTCTTGTCAGCATCACTTGTAGCAGCAGCATTGTATATAACTTAACTACATATTAAAAAGATTTAATTTCACTAATTTCACTAAGTGACATTTAACTTTCTTAATAAAATGGCAATCATTCTTTTATTTTTTATTTTCAGAAAAGATTGAAAGATGCAGATGTAGTGTTAGCCTTTAAATTTGAAGGGATGACCGGTAGTCGACAAAGTTAAAAGTAGCGTATTGGAGGAAGGGTTACCTCATTAACTTAGTGCCCTCCATGTGTGTAAGCTTAAGGAATGGTTGCTCACTTGAAGGGACTTTTGTCTTGGGATCTGATGGTTCCTCTCACCTATCAGATTCGCAAAAAGGCAGAAATAGAAAATAGTGTTTATTCAAAATTTTGGCAACTGGTATGCTCGACGCCTCTTCAGGATCGCTTCTTGTCACTTTACACCATTTTTGTTTAGATATTGCACCAGGTCCCGGTGCAACTAAACGATGTTGAAAATACGGCTCTTTTCGCTCTTGTTATATATGTTTTGCTTCAGGATCGTCACCGTTGTCTGAATTGGCAGTGTAGCGGCCATGGGCGTGTAATGTTATGCGTGTTTTGCGCTCGCTATGCTTCTTACGGTTTGGTAGAAAGAAGAAAAAGAAGGTAAGCCAAATAGTTTGGTGTACTCGTCAACACAACAACAAGGTTTAAAAGGCTAGTAATTTTATCTTGGGACTAGTTCGTTGGGATGGTTGGATTGGTAGAGTCGATCTTGACCGTCCAAGCATGTTGGGCTCGCGTGAGGTGGACATGGGCTGGATTGATTGGGCTAATCCATTCCTATTGCTGAATGCACCTCCTGGTTTTGCTGATGGGACCCCTGGGTCCACTCCAGAATAGTTGCCCCCCAAGCCGAGATTATTCTGGTGGATGGTCTTGGCTTGACGGAGTTACGTCGGCTTGTCGGATTTGTGATGTGGCGAGGTACGCGGCCTCAGTGATGAATGCGTTTCGAGGTCCCCTTCTTCATGGACTTAACCTAATAAATAGGTATGTAGAAACTTTGTTGCGTGGTGAAGAAAAAATCTCCTTGGGGCGCCAGCTTGGAGAGGAAAATTTATTCCTCGAAGCACTGGTTTGGAGAGAAAATAGACGATCAGATCCTCTTGCTCTGACACCGAATCTCCTTGGTAAGTTTTTTGCTTCCTTTTCGTTGATGGTGCCCCCTGTGGGCGCCTTGGGCGCTGTTTTGGTGAGAAGGGGGGAGGCGCCCCCTTGGGCGCTTTGTTCCTTGTATGGGCGATTTGTAGCCATGGGGTGGCGCCTTGCGCCAAACAGGTGGTTGAGGAGGAGTGCCTCACACTTGGCGGTCCGCGAGATGGATTATCCCCCTCATGGGAGTCTCGTACTTAGTAGTTTGCAAACATGGGAGTGGCACCTTCATGGGTGCCTTGTTGTTTGGCAATGTGCAAGGATGGGGGAGTGGCGCCCTCGTGGGCGCCTCGTGCTCGATCATTTGCATGAGTGAGGTTGGCGCCCTCATGGGTGCCTTACACTTGGTGATTCGCCCAAGTAAGAGAGTGGCGCCCTCGTGGGCGCCTTATGCTTGATGTATTACACTAGTGCGGTTGGCTCCCTCATGGGTGCCTTACACTTGGTGATTCGCCCAAGTAAGAGAGTGGCGCCCTCGTGGGCGCCTTGTGCTTGATGTATTGCACTAGTGAGGTTGTCGCCCTCATAGGTGCCTTGCACTTGGTAATTCGCCCAAGTAAGAGAGTGGTGCTCTCATGGGTGCCTTGCACTTGGTAATTCGCCCAAGTAAGAGAGTGGTGTCCTCGTGCTCGATGATTTGTACAAGAGAGGTTGGGTATCAGTTTCGATCTTAGATTTCGCTTTGTACTTCCTTCTTTGTTGCTCGTTTTGACTTGCTCTTTGATTTGATATTTTCAGGCTTCCTGCCATCAAGGGGACTTGTCCTTTTCCCGATTGTTCACCCGATCTTGCCGCTTCTTTATCACTTGGTAATTGTGGTGACACTTAGTTTCTTTTCTTAGCCTCTTGGCTTTTGAGTTCGTCTCGTTTCTTTGAAGCCTCCCACCTCGAGGTAGGGTGTTGTTTGACTGGTACTTAACTGTTTGTGTTGCCCCCTGTCTATCAGGTTGGGAGATGGTGAGGATGATGGAGACAGCCTTGACACATGGGGTGTCGACCTCATTCCGGTAGTCATTTTTGGGTGATCTCTTTGGAACTTTTAACTTATTCTTTGAGGTGGTCTTTTAATCTTGTTGTACTATGTAGGGGTGAATGAAGAGGGGGATCGGTTTATCTTGGATAAGAACTGGCTTCAGGTGGACCTACATGGAGCGTTGGAAACCGCTTGCCAAAGTGCCGGAGTGCTAAGTCATCCCGATGTTGGCGCCTTGTGTCAAAGTGCTCTTGCCAGGCGCCCTCCTGGGTTCTAGGCGGGGGGACTGTCAGATATCATCCCAATAGTGTTGACTTCGATGTCCTTGCCCCTGACCATTTCTCTTTGGTTGATTTGCTTTTCACCTGTACTTTTTCTTTTATTTGCTGGATGGCTGGATTTTGCCTTATAGGATTTTGCTGTTTCGATGATGACTTCTATGCCATACATGATTTTATCTTTATTCACCCTTTCTTTTGGCTCGTTGAATTGTGCAATATCTCTTTGTCGTGACCGTGACTCATCTCCTGGTGTTGGCGCCTCCCTAGGCGCCTTAAGCCAAAGTGCTAAGTTCTGTTGTTGGCGCCCTCCTGGGCGCCTTGCTGGACGCTTGTTTGTTCCTAAGAGTTGGCACCCTCCTGTGCCCTTGGGTGTTGTTCCCTGCTTGCGTGTGCTAGGTGGCTTTTCGTGGAGCAGATTTTGCAAGACAAGGTTCGGTGCTCCCGTGGGTGCCTTACTGCAAAGTGCTGACTACCCCGTTGCGAAGGATTTGCTTTCAGATTGCCCCCTTGCCAGGCGCCCCTCTGTTGGGCGCTGCTTGCTCCTGCCAGGCGCCCTCATGGGCGCTGGTTGCTTCTGCCAGGCGCCCTCATGGGCGCCCTCCTGGTCCTGCCAGGCGCCCTCATGGGCGCTGGTTGCTTCTGCCAGGCGCCCTCACGGGCGCTGGTTGCTTTTGCCAGGCGCCCCCATGGCGCCCCCTGCTCCTACCAGGCGCCCTCATGGGCGCTGGTTGCTACCTTGCAGGCGCCCTCATGGGTGCCCTCCTTGCCAGGCGCCCTCTTGGGTGCCGACTTGTGTAGACGTGTGCTTGGCACTTTACTTTATTTTTTGCTGCTCATCTTGTCTCTTAGCCTGCTTTTCTTGCTTGGTGCCGAGGGGAATTGCTTCTCTTGTCCTTACCATTACCTCGCTGACATTTCCACGAGTTCTACCGCTTCTAAATTACTACCAAGGTGATTTGGGCTGTCTTTCAGCTTATATTTCTAGCTTTTTTGTGTTTGAGCACGTCTTGTTTTGTTGAAGTCCCCAACCTCAGGGGAGGGGGTTGTTTGCAAGTTTTCCTGTCTGTCTTGTAACCGCTTGTTCTGCCCCCTGTCCTGCAGGTTGAGAGATGGTGAGTGATACCGTGCCTTCGGAGGAAGCCGGCATCCCTGGCTTCGTCGTTACCTCTTCTAATGATGATCTGCTTTTTGAGCATGAGGTGGTGGAGATTCTTCTATGCTGCCTACGACAAAGTGATTGGCCATGTTCGTTTTTTATATCCGGAAGCCGTTCTAGAGTCGAGCCTCCTTTGATTTGATCATGAGGTCTTTGTCAGGTTTGATTCTCATTCCTATGACTAGCATGCGCGAGGTGGGCTCGGGCGCCAGTCCTTTCCTTGTGCATTTGAATGTATAATCTCATATCACCTCGTGGCAATGTTAACTCTGACAAGAGTTTATCAGAATCGATTCGAATTTAACTCACCCATCAGAGGTTGCGACCTTTTCGATATGCCGCTTCGCGCCTTATGGACTCTAACAGGAGTTTATCAGAATCTATCCGAATTTAACTCACCCATTAGAGGTTGCGACATTTGCGATGCCGCTTCGCCCATCTAGGGACTCTGACAGGAGTTTATCCGAATCGATCAGAATTTAAGTCACCCATCAGAGGTTGCGAACTTTTCGATATGCCGCTTCGCGCCTTATGGACTCTAACAGGAGTTTATCAGAATCTATCCGAATTTAACTCACCCATTAGAGGTTGCGACATTTGCGATGCCGCTTCGCCCATCTAGGGACTCTGACAGGAGTTTATCCGAATCGATCAGAATTTAAGTCACCCATCAGAGGTTGCGAACTTTTCGATATGCCGCTTCGCGCCTTATGGACTCTAACAGGAGTTTATCAGAATCTATCCGAATTTAACTCACCCATTAGAGGTTGCGACATTTGCGATGCCGCTTCGCCCATCTAGGGACTCTGACAGGAGTTTATCAGAATCGATCCGAATTTAACTCACCCATCAGAGGTTGCGACGTCTCTTGATAGCCGCTTCGTGAACCGAGTAGGTCGACTCGTGCCCCTGCATTCCAGGCAGTCCCTCCCTGCCAGGTAGGTAGGATCTCAAACTAGCATTGCCCCCTCCTTCCTATGGAGTTGGACCCTTTCCTCTTTTTTTTTTGATCTTGGGGAAGTTTCCTTTGGGAATAAGTGTTACTGCTAGGGACTAGTGTCATGGACCTGCTCTTTAATGTCGTCCCTGAGGGTGTTGCATTTGCTGTGCCTAATCAAGCCAGATCATCCTTCTTGCTACCGTCCTGCATTGGTATTGAGCTGCGTCGGTCGGGGGGTCTCCTCAATGGTGATCCCCGGCGGTGTCTCTGGTGAATATTGACCTGGTTCCACCGTTGCCCCCTAAGTCGAGATTATCCTGGGGGATGGTCTTGACGTTGTCGTTTAGAATGCCCTTATAGGTTAGGTCGCCCTTTCGGCTCGTGTCGTTGTCGGGCCTGCTAAGTTTGTCAGCTGATCACAGCGATTATCCTGTTGGAGCAATTGTTTTCTACCATGTGCAAGTAGGAGGAGGTTCCCCTTCTTCCGTTGGCGGCGCCCTGCTGGGCGCCTTCCTGGGTGCCGCCTCTGGCTGCCTTGGCGCCCTGCCAGGCGTCCTTCCGTGTGCTGCCTTACGTGCTCATGCACTATTTAATTTCCTCGGATGCTCATGCATCGTTCTACTTTCCTAGGTGCTCGTGCACCATTTCATTTTCTCATGTGCTCGTGCACTATGTTATTTGCTCACGTGCTCGTGCACTCTCTATTTACTCGCGTGCTCGTGCACTATGTCATTTTCTCACGGACTCGTGCACTCGCATGCTCATGCATATTTTAATTTCTTATGTGCTCATGCACTAGTTATTTGTCTTGTGCGCCATGCTGGCTGCCTTCGAAGCAGAATTTGGCGCCCTCCTGGGCGCCTGGATGCCGTCTTGCGCTAGGCTGAATGCTAGCTTGTGAGTAGGAGTTTGGCGCCCTCTTGGGCGCCTCGGGTGCTAGTTTGCCATGCATTGGCAGCCTTCACGGACGCTTGAATTGACGCCCTCTTGGGCGCTGGGTGCTGGGTTGCACAGGCCTTGTTATGGTGTCGTCAGCTTGTTTCCCTTCCTGGGTGTGGAGACGTACGAATTGGATTTCGAGTTTAACATGATAATTGTACCTCTGCTTCTTAGATTTTCGACGCATGCTTACACGCCTCCGTCGGATAAACACAGATGAGGTTATGGCCGGTAGACTAGACGTCATCCTTCTAGGTAGGTATCTCTGGTGTCTGTGACCTCACGGTCTCGTCATTTGCTTGACTTCCGCGCCTTTCTCGCTGCCTGCTACCCAAGACCTCGTGGTCTCATGCTTTGCTAGTGGTTTCGCTTATCCTAGGCCAAGACCTTGTGGCCATCCGGCTTGGGCCTCTTCATATATGCTTGTCACACTTGCCTCGTTCCACTCCTAACTATGGAGTTAGGCCCTTTTTCTTTCTTGATCTTAAGGAGTTTTTCTTTGTAACAAGTGTTGATGCTAGCTAGCGCCATACATTATGCTTTTGTGCTTAAACAACAAAATTCATAACTAGGTCTAGCCCTAGGCTCGGGTCCTGATGCTCTGCTCCCTATTCGGCGTCACGAGTTTCATCCTCTTCCTCCTTGTTGTCAACCTTGGCGTCCTCTTGGTACGCCATGTTGTCTTCTTCATAGTCCATGTACTTTTGTGCCTTCCGAAGGAACTCGTACAGGCTTCGGGGTTTGTTAAACCCCATGTCCCTTTGAAACAGGCTTCCCTTCTTGAGGCCATCCTTCATCTAAAAAAGCCTCCTCTTGTCTTCAAGGTCTCTGACGTTGGTAGCCTCCTTGTTGAACCTTTCCAGATATTCTCTAAGTGTTTCTTTCTCTCCCTGCTTGATTGCTCTAACAATCTCTTCAGAATTGGGTTTCAGCCGGGAGGCAGTGAAACGAGCTGTGAACATCCTCGCCAGCTGCCCCCATGAGGAGATGGAGTTCGGCCCTAGCTCTTCAAACCATTCTAATGCGGAATTTTCGGGAGTGAGGGGGAAGATTTTGCAGTGAACAGGCTCCCTGACGCCTCTATGGCTCATTATCGGGGAGAAGTGTGCCAGATGGCGGTCTGGATATCTGGTTCCATCATACGTCTTGAGGACTGGCAGCTTCTCCAAGGCCCTTGGGGTTGGCATTCACCCCCCTTTCGAGTGAAAGGTCCTTCATTGGAAAACCTTCTTGAGTTGCGGGGGGATGTATCTTCATAGTCCAAATTTCGAGCCATGCGCCGGTCGGGGGACCTCCTTGATGGTGATCCCTGGTGGTGTCTCCGGTGGGGGTGCCGGAGACGTCCGAATTGGATTTTTCTCTTAACATAATAATTGTAGCTAAGCTTCTTAGCTTTCCAACGCATGCTCATACGCCTTCATCGGATAAGTTTGGACGAAGTTATAGACTACAGAGTGGAACTCCTTCCTGCGTGCCGGGTGACAAGGTGCAACATCCTGAAGTTGGCGCCCTCCTCCTGGGCGCCTTGAGCCAAAGTGCAACGTCCTGATGTTGGTGCCCTCCTGGGAGCCCTGCGCCATGTATCCTGATTTTGGCGCCCCCCTGGGAGCCTTGTGCCAAGACGCCGATTTCTGATGCTGGCGCCCTCCTGGGCGCCTTGTGCCATGTATCCTGATTTTGGCGCCCTCCTGGGCGCCTTCACTAGTGCAAAATTGACATTAGAAAGCACCATTTAGCATCGGTTGTTTGAACAGCCGATGCTAAATGTAGACGCGGTGGCAATTTTGAAATTAAATGGAAGTTTTCAGTTTTTGCGCCTACATTTAGCATCGGTTGTTCAAACAACCGATGCTAAAAGTACCTGCGTTAGACATTTAGCATCGGTTGTTTATACAACCGATGCTAAACAACCGATGCTAAATGTGTATGTCTAACACATTTAGCATCGGTTGTACAAACAACCGATGCTAAAGGTCCAAGTTTATTAGATACGCGTCCTCGTTCTCTCATCACTCTCTCGTTCTCTCATCACTCTCTAAGCCTCGTTCTCTCACTCTCTGAAATCTCGTTCTCTCACTATCGTCACTGTCGCCGTTAATACTCGCCGTCGTCCACACCGTCGCCTTCCTCACCGCCGTCCTCTCTGTCGCCTTCCTTTCACCTTCTCACCTGGTTTGATTAACCTCGTTCTGAAACCCTTTGTTTTGCTGAATCTTGCTGGTGATTTCACGTTAATGGTGGTTTCGTGACGATTGAAGTATGAAACCGCTTCAATCTTGCTGTACGAGTGACTAGAAAAATGTACGAAGCAAAACCCCTTTGTTTTGCTCTTTTGATTCTGCGATTTCAGAATCCCTAACTGTGTTCTTGTTGATTTTTCAGGTAGATGATGATGAATGCTTCACACATGAAGCTAAGTAATCAACTCCTTGTTGATGTATTGCAGTTTTTCCTCTTTGTTTAATTACTGAAACCCTAAGTTCACTTAGCGATCCGACAAGGTAACACACCATTACACCTAGTTTTAAGATTCTACCAAAATCCATCATTTATCTTCTGTTTCTATACTATTAGGGTTTCTTGTGATTCGTATCGTTTTGATTCACGAAGTTAGGTTTTCTTCAGATATTGCTGAATTCGTCATATGGTTTATGTGGTATGGAGAATGTATAGTAAAATGTTAGGTATCCAGTTCTAGAAAGACTATCAAAGTTGGTTCTGATTTTGTTTGTTGTAAACAAGCTCTGTTTGGTTTTAATAATTTAATTATGACTAATTTTTCTGGATGTTATCAGTTTTATTTGTAACTGGTACTGTATTTTGATGCCTTTATTCTAATCTCTTGTTCTTCTTAATTGCTTCTAAACAGATGGAGCTTCCTGAATGGACAGATATTGTAAAGGCTGCAAGGTTTAAGGAGTTGGCACCTTATGATCCTAACTGGTACTATGTTAGAGCTGGTGAGATATTTTCGTGCATTTCTTAGTTACTTAGGCAAGTTTTCCTTCTTCTGTTGTGTTTGTAAACATGAGACAATACTTTGGCTATTTTTTGTTGAAATTTGCAATTAATTGTTCATGTGTGTGTGTGCTTGATTCAAACTTGGTCTCAGCTTCCATGGCAAGGAAGATCTACTTGAGAGTTGGACTTGGAGTTGGTGCTTTTCAGAGGATTTATGGTGGAAGCCAAAGGAACGGTATGTTTGGTGCTTTTCAGTGGATTTATGGTGCTTTGGTTTTGTTGAAGAATTTGAGATTGACTATGTATCCTCTAATTGTTGCAAGGGAATAGCTAAAGAGTTTAATGTTGATGTTAATGATACCACCTTAGTAATCCACTTATCCTGGGAAGGGAAAGGAACCAGTGCAATTCCTATTAGAGGTGTTTATGGACCTCTTATATCTGCCATCACCGTGACCCCAAGTAAATGGTTTCATATTATTGATGTCATTTTCTTCTATCAAAATACTTTATGTCATGTTCAGTAAGCATTTATATATTTTTTTGCAGACTTCAAAATTCCTTCCAATGGGTTGTCTGCTGGAGTAATTGTTGGAATTGTGGCTGCATCATTGGTACTTGCCATATCATCATTCATAATGTTGGTGTGAGGCTGAAGACCTTGGTATTTCTAGGTATGAAGTGTTTTATTGTTACTAGATGTTGTACTTCTGTGTTTTAGTTTTGTTTTTGTTTTTGGTTTAATGCTCATACTATTTTTGGTTTGATGTTCATAGTGGATTGAGATTTTAATGGTATTTTTAACTTTGATCAAGTTTTGGTTGGATGTTCATAGTGGAAGTGGCATTGAATCCTTAAATAGCATCCATCTTCATTACTCAATTTGATTGTAATTTATTGGATTTGGTTCTCCGCTTTGATACTTTCAGGAGTACATGTTAAGAGCAGAATTTCGTCTTCCCGTATAACAGATGAGGAAGCAGCTCCTGAGAGAAAAGCTCCTATATGTAACACCCATTTTCTACCCCTTAGTTCGCACGTCATTATCAGGGTAATTTCATTTTCAAAAATGTTAATTGAGTTGATAGAAAAGAAGTGCCACATCGTCATAAAAATTGAACTTCACCAAAAATTCAACACGCCACAGCGGAATAAAAATAATAACTCGCTAAGCCTCTCGAACACGTCGCATACACTCCACATAGTCATTAAACAGTTAAATTAATTAAACTATCAAACTCCAGCCACGCCCCCTAGGTGCTACAGTATCAGAGAGCGACTCGACAACATCCCACAGCTAATAAGGAAGGCAGCAGGTCCTTCACTCGCGGTTACCTGCAGCGTTGCCACAATAGAGCAACATTCCAAGCAGAAGGGTGAGCTCAATTCAATCCATATAATAAATCACATGATAAGCAGTAAGTCAAGTCACAGCACTAGAGTAAACACATCACAAATCATCAATCACGTCATTACAACAACTCATAGAGTAAACACATCACAAATCATCAATCACGTCATTACAACAACTCATCACAATGCCATGCGGCTATATGAGATGCAACCCCCACCAGGGCATATGCATGATGGTACCATACTCGTCACTGCCACTATGGGCGAACATCGTCACTGCCACTATGGGCGAACATCGTCACTGCCACTATGGGCGAAATGCACATGCTATGAGACACTATGGACACATGTGCAACCACAAATCATCATAATCACAGCATCATCAAAATATGGACCACTAAGGGCAACAACGTCATTTAATTAGCCACTAAGGGCATCCTCGTCGTAATCACATCATCATCAAAATATTGACCACTAAGGGCAACAACGTCATTTAATTAGCCACTAAGGGCATCCTCGTCATAATCATCACAATCACATCATCATCAAAAATATTGGCCACTAAGGGCAAAAGCGTAAATTAACTAGCCACTAAGGACATCATCGTCATAATCATCCATAATCACATCTTCATCAAAAATATTGGCCACTAAGGGCAAAAGCGTCATTTAACTAACCACTAAGGGCATCATCGTCATAATCATCCATTTTGATACTAAAACGTTAAAACTGCTGGTTGTGCGCAAAAGGATTTTCAAAAATAAACTCAACATGGCTTCACAACGTCATGGGATGACCACCGGGGACAGCCTCTTGGGCGCCCAGAAAACACCAGAAAATGATAAGTTTTTATTTTAAAAATATGACACACAGGTAGACAACCGAAAAAGCTTTCCAACACTTTTTGAAACGTTTAAAACGGGTGCCCGAGTCAAAAGATATAGCGAAAACAGTTTTTATTAAAAATCGGGAACATCCTGAAAATGGCGCCCAGGCACAGGGATCCGGCGCCCAGCAACACAGAATTTGGCAACACAGGCAACAGGCGCGCGCACGGGCGCCATGCGCCCAGGGCAGCAACACACGCACTGGCGCGCAACACAGCGCCCAGGAGAGGGGATCCGGCGCCCAGAAACTGGCGCAGCTTAAACACAGTTTGATTCCAGAAATTTGACTCAACTTTGGAGACCCATAACTTGAGCTACACAACTCCAAATTGAACGAAACCAGTTCCAAAACGACCGGCTTTAAGTCTATTTTCAAAAGCAACCAGCCACGTAATTTTTGGATTAACAAAACAATACCAGTTTTAGAAAAACCGAACAGTGTCCAGAAATGCACACATATGGCGCCCAAGGCGCCTAGGAGTTACAAAATCTTATTTCTCATCAATTAAATTACTAATTCAACACCAAAATTCAATTACCAATATGAACATCAAATTACCACGGTCCTCTCCAATTATCATCAATCAAAATACCACCAAAACATTAATCAAACACTTGATATGCAATTCACCCTTTTAACAATTTGAACATCACTCTTGCAATTTTAATCATAGAATTCACAATCCAAATCATCATGATCATCCCATACATTCATAAATCAAACATGAAATCACACACATATCAAGAACATGGATAGATCTAGGATGTCCTAACTTACAACCCATCATGCCACCTATTATATAAATCGAATAAAACTCCCCTTACCTCTTAAACGTATGCTCCTTAGGAGATGACCGAATGCACCACTAGAAACCACCGCAACACACGAGCCAAGGCCTTCAAATTGCGCAAACCTCCTCTCCTCTTCTCTCCAAGTCGCAAGCCTTCTCTCCCTTTCTCCTCATGTGCGCCACTCTCCCTCTCAATTCGCCTCACCTCACTCCTTTTTCTAAAAAAAAATGTGCTAATGAGCACTAAACCCTAATTTTTTTTGATTAAATATGCGCCTAGGTCATGGGTCATGGGCTCTCCTCAGCTTAAGCCCAATTTAATTGTCAACACCACCTCCTACTACAATACCACACCTTATTATATGCTATAATTTTTAATTGTACTAATTAAATAAAATAAACACCTAAATACTTAATTAAATAAATTAATTAAATATTTGGGGTGTTACAACTCTCCCCCACTTAGAATAATTTCGTCCTCGAAATTCCTCTGCTAATGCTAACACTCCTCCATTAAACGACTACGGTATCTAGGCAACTAGTGCCATCTATCCCGCTGATTATTATTCCTTTGATTACCGGCGATAAGTGATTGGGCGGCCGTCCCTCCTACTTGTTCAGCCAGGTAACTTCAAGTAGTAGTAATCAGGTTCCCTCTCTACTCCGCTGTGCCACTCTGGCAAACTGACTTGCATTCTACCTCACTCATCCACCTCATGGGTTCGCACACTAACAGACTGCTAACGGCCTGGTTTCTATGACAATGTCATTACAACAGACAATATATAACACGCCACAACAATCAACATCATTACAACAACACATATTCATCAACACAGTCAGACTCCGGGACCAAATATCCCTTTTTAAAACAAGGGCCATAGGCCCACAACATCATGAAACTAATCAAACAATTCGGGCCGCCCAGCGGTACCCTCAACAAGACAATGTGGGCCATTCGGCGATACCCACAACAATAACAGCATAATAACTTGGGCCATTCGGCGGTACCCAAGACAACAACAAAACAACAACATAACTTGGGCCATTCGGCGGTACCCAAGACAACAACATAAGCAACGACATAATCATGACAATGGGCGCTAATGCGCCAACAACCCACAACAGCAATAACAAATCAACGATCAACTGAACTTGCCACTCAGGCACCTCAACGACGACAACAAAAACATATAAATGGCAGCTTATCAACATAGAAACAGCAGCTTAATAACATAAAAATAGTAGCAATTACAGCACAGAAACAGCAGCTTCAACATTATATAAACAGCATTTTTAATTCTGAGAAAACAGCACTTTCAATTTTAGTAAACAGCACATTAAAATTTAAGCAAACAGCACGTTTAAATTGAGTAAAACAGTATCTTAAATATAAGTAAACAGCACCAATTATATTGAGGAAAACAGCTTTTTAAATCTTAAGGAACAGCAACACCAGTTTTTATAAAGAAAATCGGCAACATCATCTTTTATAAAACAGCAACAGTAACTTTTATTTACGGCAACAGCAGTATTCGCTTAACAGCAACAGCAACAATATTTTCCTAAAAACAGTGTCCGCAACAGCATTTAAAATGAACAGTGACAGCAACGACATTTTTATAAAAACAGTGACTTGTAAAAAATAATAGTAACAGCACCATTTGTTTCGTAAAAACAGCAACCTTAACTTAATAAAAACAGCAACATATTCGTTATAAAAACAGCACTATTATTTCCAAAAACAGCAGTAAAATCAACTCAAAAACAGCAACATTTAATTGCACAAACAGCAGGTAAACAGAGTTAAAAACAGCGACAACAGCAATACACAACTACTACCACAACAAGAATAATTCGACAACAACCATAAACACTACAACAACAACTACTATTGGAATAGTCCCAACAGAGTGACATCTTTATTATCTCATCTAATAATATTTAACAGCAACGATAACAACAACAATAGCAACCGCAACAAGTTCTACAGCAACTTATATCGATACATTCTCTAGAATAACAACGTTATCACCTACTTGAATTATAACAACATCAACAATAGCAACAAGAACGACCGCAACAACAACAACATCATCGGCAACCACAACAATTACAATATCAACAACAATTTTCTAGAGTCCAAATAATAAGCTACATATCATCTATTAGACACAGTCAATTTATCAAGAATCCAGATAAGGCATTATTGCATCTAAGATCACATGTATCTACACATGGCACAATGACAATACATCAATTAGAGTCATTTTTAATTTTAGCTAGATATCTTCCCATAACAATTAAACTGATACTAAACGATTTGTTCAATTGCTCCTACAATGAACACACCTCGACTAATGATTTGGTCATTGCTCATACAATGGTTCACAAATAGCACATAACACATAAACACAAATCGGGGTCACCGGGTACCCCAAACGAGGAAACACTCACTGCACAAAAACTTTAGACGGCACAATAGTCACACAATTGACATATCACTAAAGTGATACCTCTACCCCAAAAACATTTATGAGACGAAGTGCGAAAAACGAGTGAAATCTGTCTTTCAAACAAAATCAACGATTTATTTCAGGAAATGATTTTCGCAAGAGGAAGGTGTCATCAACTCCTCAAATCATATAATAATCATTTAGAAGAACATCAAAGCCCATGGCGGTAAAACATTTCTTTTGATACGATAACTAGAATGACCTGAATTACAATATTGAAAATTCATCCCAACCCCGATAACATTTCCCTTCGGGTTCAAAAGAAGTAACTAACGCACCTTTCGAAAACCAAACATTTTCCAAATCAGCCGAGAAGTCAAAATCAAGTTTAGTAATATTAGTCACCAATATCAAAAGTAATAGCTTTTTAGAATTAACGATAACATGAAATATAATCCACCCTTAAAATCGTTAAATCAAGAAACTTATTATTTTTAAAAGTAGATATAGCATGCCAGTCTAGGAATAACACCTAAAAACAATTAGTTAAATAACTCTACGAAACCCTCAAATCCTCGTTTACAAAATCACTTAATGCATGTAATCAAGGTAGATCATAGTAGCCCAGAATATGTGATTTTAGAGATCAAGGAGACAAAAGTAGTCAAACAAATGCCAACAATACAAGGTTTACACAGAGAAGACACAGAGTTCACACCTCGGAAACGCAATACAACACACAGTACCAGTAGGGGTATCTCCCCCACTAGTTCACTTACCATTAGCAACTCTTGGTTTACCTGCAACACAAATATTGGTCAGCACTTAAAAGACAGCAGTTGGTCGTACACCGACACAACGACTCGACGACTTGGCCGGACAGACCGAACTGCTCTGATACCACTATTGTAACACCCCTTTTCTACCCCTTAGTTCGCACGTCATTATCAGGGTAATTTCATTTTCAAAAATGTTAATTGAGTTGATAGAAAAGAAGTGCCACATCGTCATAAAAATTGAACTTCACCAAAAATTCAACACGCCACAGCGGAATAAAAATAATAACTCGCTAAGCCTCTCGAACACGTCGCATACACTCCACATAGTCATTAAACAGTTAAATTAATTAAACTATCAAACTCCAGCCACGCCCCCTAGGTGCTACAGTATCAGAGAGCGACTCGACAACATCCCACAGCTAATAAGGAAGGCAGCAGGTCCTTCACTCGCGGTTACCTGCAGCGTTGCCACAATAGAGCAACATTCCAAGCAGAAGGGTGAGCTCAATTCAATCCATATAATAAATCACATGATAAGCAGTAAGTCAAGTCACAGCACTAGAGTAAACACATCACAAATCATCAATCACGTCATTACAACAACTCATAGAGTAAACACATCACAAATCATCAATCACGTCATTACAACAACTCATCACAATGCCATGCGGCTATATGAGATGCAACCCCCACCAGGGCATATGCATGATGGTACCATACTCGTCACTGCCACTATGGGCGAACATCGTCACTGCCACTATGGGCGAACATCGTCACTGCCACTATGGGCGAAATGCACATGCTATGAGACACTATGGACACATGTGCAACCACAAATCATCATAATCACAGCATCATCAAAATATGGACCACTAAGGGCAACAACGTCATTTAATTAGCCACTAAGGGCATCCTCGTCGTAATCACATCATCATCAAAATATTGACCACTAAGGGCAACAACGTCATTTAATTAGCCACTAAGGGCATCCTCGTCATAATCATCACAATCACATCATCATCAAAAATATTGGCCACTAAGGGCAAAAGCGTAAATTAACTAGCCACTAAGGACATCATCGTCATAATCATCCATAATCACATCTTCATCAAAAATATTGGCCACTAAGGGCAAAAGCGTCATTTAACTAACCACTAAGGGCATCATCGTCATAATCATCCATTTTGATACTAAAACGTTAAAACTGCTGGTTGTGCGCAAAAGGATTTTCAAAAATAAACTCAACATGGCTTCACAACGTCATGGGATGACCACCGGGGACAGCCTCTTGGGCGCCCAGAAAACACCAGAAAATGATAAGTTTTTATTTTAAAAATATGACACACAGGTAGACAACCGAAAAAGCTTTCCAACACTTTTTGAAACGTTTAAAACGGGTGCCCGAGTCAAAAGATATAGCGAAAACAGTTTTTATTAAAAATCGGGAACATCCTGAAAATGGCGCCCAGGCACAGGGATCCGGCGCCCAGCAACACAGAATTTGGCAACACAGGCAACAGGCGCGCGCACGGGCGCCATGCGCCCAGGGCAGCAACACACGCACTGGCGCGCAACACAGCGCCCAGGAGAGGGGATCCGGCGCCCAGAAACTGGCGCAGCTTAAACACAGTTTGATTCCAGAAATTTGACTCAACTTTGGAGACCCATAACTTGAGCTACACAACTCCAAATTGAACGAAACCAGTTCCAAAACGACCGGCTTTAAGTCTATTTTCAAAAGCAACCAGCCACGTAATTTTTGGATTAACAAAACAATACCAGTTTTAGAAAAACCGAACAGTGTCCAGAAATGCACACATATGGCGCCCAAGGCGCCTAGGAGTTACAAAATCTTATTTCTCATCAATTAAATTACTAATTCAACACCAAAATTCAATTACCAATATGAACATCAAATTACCACGGTCCTCTCCAATTATCATCAATCAAAATACCACCAAAACATTAATCAAACACTTGATATGCAATTCACCCTTTTAACAATTTGAACATCACTCTTGCAATTTTAATCATAGAATTCACAATCCAAATCATCATGATCATCCCATACATTCATAAATCAAACATGAAATCACACACATATCAAGAACATGGATAGATCTAGGATGTCCTAACTTACAACCCATCATGCCACCTATTATATAAATCGAATAAAACTCCCCTTACCTCTTAAACGTATGCTCCTTAGGAGATGACCGAATGCACCACTAGAAACCACCGCAACACACGAGCCAAGGCCTTCAAATTGCGCAAACCTCCTCTCCTCTTCTCTCCAAGTCGCAAGCCTTCTCTCCCTTTCTCCTCATGTGCGCCACTCTCCCTCTCAATTCGCCTCACCTCACTCCTTTTTCTAAAAAAAAATGTGCTAATGAGCACTAAACCCTAATTTTTTTTGATTAAATATGCGCCTAGGTCATGGGTCATGGGCTCTCCTCAGCTTAAGCCCAATTTAATTGTCAACACCACCTCCTACTACAATACCACACCTTATTATATGCTATAATTTTTAATTGTACTAATTAAATAAAATAAACACCTAAATACTTAATTAAATAAATTAATTAAATATTTGGGGTGTTACAACTCTCCCCCACTTAGAATAATTTCGTCCTCGAAATTCCTCTGCTAATGCTAACACTCCTCCATTAAACGACTACGGTATCTAGGCAACTAGTGCCATCTATCCCGCTGATTATTATTCCTTTGATTACCGGCGATAAGTGATTGGGCGGCCGTCCCTCCTACTTGTTCAGCCAGGTAACTTCAAGTAGTAGTAATCAGGTTCCCTCTCTACTCCGCTGTGCCACTCTGGCAAACTGACTTGCATTCTACCTCACTCATCCACCTCATGGGTTCGCACACTAACAGACTGCTAACGGCCTGGTTTCTATGACAATGTCATTACAACAGACAATATATAACACGCCACAACAATCAACATCATTACAACAACACATATTCATCAACACAGTCAGACTCCGGGACCAAATATCCCTTTTTAAAACAAGGGCCATAGGCCCACAACATCATGAAACTAATCAAACAATTCGGGCCGCCCAGCGGTACCCTCAACAAGACAATGTGGGCCATTCGGCGATACCCACAACAATAACAGCATAATAACTTGGGCCATTCGGCGGTACCCAAGACAACAACAAAACAACAACATAACTTGGGCCATTCGGCGGTACCCAAGACAACAACATAAGCAACGACATAATCATGACAATGGGCGCTAATGCGCCAACAACCCACAACAGCAATAACAAATCAACGATCAACTGAACTTGCCACTCAGGCACCTCAACGACGACAACAAAAACATATAAATGGCAGCTTATCAACATAGAAACAGCAGCTTAATAACATAAAAATAGTAGCAATTACAGCACAGAAACAGCAGCTTCAACATTATATAAACAGCATTTTTAATTCTGAGAAAACAGCACTTTCAATTTTAGTAAACAGCACATTAAAATTTAAGCAAACAGCACGTTTAAATTGAGTAAAACAGTATCTTAAATATAAGTAAACAGCACCAATTATATTGAGGAAAACAGCTTTTTAAATCTTAAGGAACAGCAACACCAGTTTTTATAAAGAAAATCGGCAACATCATCTTTTATAAAACAGCAACAGTAACTTTTATTTACGGCAACAGCAGTATTCGCTTAACAGCAACAGCAACAATATTTTCCTAAAAACAGTGTCCGCAACAGCATTTAAAATGAACAGTGACAGCAACGACATTTTTATAAAAACAGTGACTTGTAAAAAATAATAGTAACAGCACCATTTGTTTCGTAAAAACAGCAACCTTAACTTAATAAAAACAGCAACATATTCGTTATAAAAACAGCACTATTATTTCCAAAAACAGCAGTAAAATCAACTCAAAAACAGCAACATTTAATTGCACAAACAGCAGGTAAACAGAGTTAAAAACAGCGACAACAGCAATACACAACTACTACCACAACAAGAATAATTCGACAACAACCATAAACACTACAACAACAACTACTATTGGAATAGTCCCAACAGAGTGACATCTTTATTATCTCATCTAATAATATTTAACAGCAACGATAACAACAACAATAGCAACCGCAACAAGTTCTACAGCAACTTATATCGATACATTCTCTAGAATAACAACGTTATCACCTACTTGAATTATAACAACATCAACAATAGCAACAAGAACGACCGCAACAACAACAACATCATCGGCAACCACAACAATTACAATATCAACAACAATTTTCTAGAGTCCAAATAATAAGCTACATATCATCTATTAGACACAGTCAATTTATCAAGAATCCAGATAAGGCATTATTGCATCTAAGATCACATGTATCTACACATGGCACAATGACAATACATCAATTAGAGTCATTTTTAATTTTAGCTAGATATCTTCCCATAACAATTAAACTGATACTAAACGATTTGTTCAATTGCTCCTACAATGAACACACCTCGACTAATGATTTGGTCATTGCTCATACAATGGTTCACAAATAGCACATAACACATAAACACAAATCGGGGTCACCGGGTACCCCAAACGAGGAAACACTCACTGCACAAAAACTTTAGACGGCACAATAGTCACACAATTGACATATCACTAAAGTGATACCTCTACCCCAAAAACATTTATGAGACGAAGTGCGAAAAACGAGTGAAATCTGTCTTTCAAACAAAATCAACGATTTATTTCAGGAAATGATTTTCGCAAGAGGAAGGTGTCATCAACTCCTCAAATCATATAATAATCATTTAGAAGAACATCAAAGCCCATGGCGGTAAAACATTTCTTTTGATACGATAACTAGAATGACCTGAATTACAATATTGAAAATTCATCCCAACCCCGATAACATTTCCCTTCGGGTTCAAAAGAAGTAACTAACGCACCTTTCGAAAACCAAACATTTTCCAAATCAGCCGAGAAGTCAAAATCAAGTTTAGTAATATTAGTCACCAATATCAAAAGTAATAGCTTTTTAGAATTAACGATAACATGAAATATAATCCACCCTTAAAATCGTTAAATCAAGAAACTTATTATTTTTAAAAGTAGATATAGCATGCCAGTCTAGGAATAACACCTAAAAACAATTAGTTAAATAACTCTACGAAACCCTCAAATCCTCGTTTACAAAATCACTTAATGCATGTAATCAAGGTAGATCATAGTAGCCCAGAATATGTGATTTTAGAGATCAAGGAGACAAAAGTAGTCAAACAAATGCCAACAATACAAGGTTTACACAGAGAAGACACAGAGTTCACACCTCGGAAACGCAATACAACACACAGTACCAGTAGGGGTATCTCCCCCACTAGTTCACTTACCATTAGCAACTCTTGGTTTACCTGCAACACAAATATTGGTCAGCACTTAAAAGACAGCAGTTGGTCGTACACCGACACAACGACTCGACGACTTGGCCGGACAGACCGAACTGCTCTGATACCACTATTGTAACACCCCTTTTCTACCCCTTAGTTCGCACGTCATTATCAGGGTAATTTCATTTTCAAAAATGTTAATTGAGTTGATAGAAAAGAAGTGCCACATCGTCATAAAAATTGAACTTCACCAAAAATTCAACACGCCACAGCGGAATAAAAATAATAACTCGCTAAGCCTCTCGAACACGTCGCATACACTCCACATAGTCATTAAACAGTTAAATTAATTAAACTATCAAACTCCAGCCACGCCCCCTAGGTGCTACAGTATCAGAGAGCGACTCGACAACATCCCACAGCTAATAAGGAAGGCAGCAGGTCCTTCACTCGCGGTTACCTGCAGCGTTGCCACAATAGAGCAACATTCCAAGCAGAAGGGTGAGCTCAATTCAATCCATATAATAAATCACATGATAAGCAGTAAGTCAAGTCACAGCACTAGAGTAAACACATCACAAATCATCAATCACGTCATTACAACAACTCATAGAGTAAACACATCACAAATCATCAATCACGTCATTACAACAACTCATCACAATGCCATGCGGCTATATGAGATGCAACCCCCACCAGGGCATATGCATGATGGTACCATACTCGTCACTGCCACTATGGGCGAACATCGTCACTGCCACTATGGGCGAACATCGTCACTGCCACTATGGGCGAAATGCACATGCTATGAGACACTATGGACACATGTGCAACCACAAATCATCATAATCACAGCATCATCAAAATATGGACCACTAAGGGCAACAACGTCATTTAATTAGCCACTAAGGGCATCCTCGTCGTAATCACATCATCATCAAAATATTGACCACTAAGGGCAACAACGTCATTTAATTAGCCACTAAGGGCATCCTCGTCATAATCATCACAATCACATCATCATCAAAAATATTGGCCACTAAGGGCAAAAGCGTAAATTAACTAGCCACTAAGGACATCATCGTCATAATCATCCATAATCACATCTTCATCAAAAATATTGGCCACTAAGGGCAAAAGCGTCATTTAACTAACCACTAAGGGCATCATCGTCATAATCATCCATTTTGATACTAAAACGTTAAAACTGCTGGTTGTGCGCAAAAGGATTTTCAAAAATAAACTCAACATGGCTTCACAACGTCATGGGATGACCACCGGGGACAGCCTCTTGGGCGCCCAGAAAACACCAGAAAATGATAAGTTTTTATTTTAAAAATATGACACACAGGTAGACAACCGAAAAAGCTTTCCAACACTTTTTGAAACGTTTAAAACGGGTGCCCGAGTCAAAAGATATAGCGAAAACAGTTTTTATTAAAAATCGGGAACATCCTGAAAATGGCGCCCAGGCACAGGGATCCGGCGCCCAGCAACACAGAATTTGGCAACACAGGCAACAGGCGCGCGCACGGGCGCCATGCGCCCAGGGCAGCAACACACGCACTGGCGCGCAACACAGCGCCCAGGAGAGGGGATCCGGCGCCCAGAAACTGGCGCAGCTTAAACACAGTTTGATTCCAGAAATTTGACTCAACTTTGGAGACCCATAACTTGAGCTACACAACTCCAAATTGAACGAAACCAGTTCCAAAACGACCGGCTTTAAGTCTATTTTCAAAAGCAACCAGCCACGTAATTTTTGGATTAACAAAACAATACCAGTTTTAGAAAAACCGAACAGTGTCCAGAAATGCACACATATGGCGCCCAAGGCGCCTAGGAGTTACAAAATCTTATTTCTCATCAATTAAATTACTAATTCAACACCAAAATTCAATTACCAATATGAACATCAAATTACCACGGTCCTCTCCAATTATCATCAATCAAAATACCACCAAAACATTAATCAAACACTTGATATGCAATTCACCCTTTTAACAATTTGAACATCACTCTTGCAATTTTAATCATAGAATTCACAATCCAAATCATCATGATCATCCCATACATTCATAAATCAAACATGAAATCACACACATATCAAGAACATGGATAGATCTAGGATGTCCTAACTTACAACCCATCATGCCACCTATTATATAAATCGAATAAAACTCCCCTTACCTCTTAAACGTATGCTCCTTAGGAGATGACCGAATGCACCACTAGAAACCACCGCAACACACGAGCCAAGGCCTTCAAATTGCGCAAACCTCCTCTCCTCTTCTCTCCAAGTCGCAAGCCTTCTCTCCCTTTCTCCTCATGTGCGCCACTCTCCCTCTCAATTCGCCTCACCTCACTCCTTTTTCTAAAAAAAAATGTGCTAATGAGCACTAAACCCTAATTTTTTTTGATTAAATATGCGCCTAGGTCATGGGTCATGGGCTCTCCTCAGCTTAAGCCCAATTTAATTGTCAACACCACCTCCTACTACAATACCACACCTTATTATATGCTATAATTTTTAATTGTACTAATTAAATAAAATAAACACCTAAATACTTAATTAAATAAATTAATTAAATATTTGGGGTGTTACACTATACGCGTCAAATTTGAGATGCCATATTTTACTGTGATGTGCTTTGTAGAGTTGCTATTTATTTAACTTTTAGTATAACAAGTCCTCAGATTTTATACCTCTTGACATGAATGATATAGTGCCTTTTGAAGGCAATGTCTTCTTGCTGGCTATTCTATCAGGTGCTTTATCTTTTAAGATTGCAAGTGAAGATGATCATTGGTGTGGATCTGATTTGCAAGTGTATTCTGATTATATGTTTTTGGTGTCTGTTTTTTTTATTTGACACTTAAATCTTTTATCTTATATTACACTATAAGTATGCTAGTTGTATTGAGAAAATGAAGAGCTGGGCACCACTTATTGATTTTACTCACTTGGATTGATGGAAAAGGAGATTTTACTCACTTATTTGTTCATCTTGCTCTTTCAGCTATCATGGCACTTATTCCAAAGATGGATTTAGATTCTGTTTACGAAGACAAGAATGAAATTGCAACAGTTGTTCAGAAACAAGTTGGAAAGGTATATTTTATATATTGTATAATTAGATTAGATCCCTCCTTTATGTTAATTTGCTTATTGTTTTGTCAAATAATATATAAGAAGTGATAATTAATTTACTTTTCTACTACTAGGCTATGTCTGCTATTGGATTTGAGATACTCTAGACTTTTATTTATGGCATTAGGCTAGATGAGTCTGTGAAGAAAGCCATGTATGATGGTATGTTTTTCTTGTACAGACACTTATTTTATAGCTAAAGATTTATGATCTTTTATGATTTATATATAACACTGTTTTCTCTTTACAATATTGTTTTTCAACAACCACAAAAAAAGTTGTGAAACTTAGGGTGGATGCAAAGGAGAAAGCTGAGGCAGGGAAGATGTTGCATCTTAAGATGGCAGAAACTGCTGCAGAATCAAAGTATCTGATGGCAGAAACTGCATTTGAGACTTATGAACTAGCTAACCATGGTGGCATGTCATTTATAGCAGAACAGGTGCGTTTAAAGTCCTGTTTAGTTTTCTTCCAGTTCATTAAACAAAATGCTCCCTCTGCCATTTACTTTTTGGCTTTGCCTCTCTAGCTTCCGATATTATAATGGGAATATCGAGTATGCATAGTTTTCCCAGTTATGTTGTGATGCTCCAATATTAAGTATGATTCCGACCAGTGTTTAATCATAAAAAATAAATTGCTACAGGTCAGTCATCACCCTCCAATGAGTGTCAGACATGCTGAAAATGAACATTTCACTTATGATGTGACATCAAAATTGAAAACCAAATTTCTTGGCAACTCAGTTGATGTATATCCTGTTGGAAGGTAATTCTTATTCTTCCTTTTTTCATTGCTCTTCATTTTAACTGAGATTTATGGAATGGAACTCAATTAAGGAAAACTAAAACTCCTTCATTCATTATCTCAAGTCCGGGGATTTTTTGTAGATTCACTTTTTCAATTATCTTGTCTTTAAAAGCCTCGGCAGTTGGGGTTTTTAACCTCTCCCCACTCCCGCAGCATGGATTTTGAACTGTGTATCATGGTTAAGGATGTTCATATGGAGCCATTAAATTGAATAGAGTCTTTCTATTTGTGTTACTACTTACTACTACTTTTTTACTACCAATTAATAGCATAATCTGTTTCTACATTTTGGATCTGGGTGAAACTAAGTACTAATTAGCATAATCTTTGAATACTTCTTGCAGGCATCAAAATCATATGGTAAAACGGATGCCTCATTGCATAATAGGAGACAGTGGATGAAGCTGTTCGGATTGCTGCAGCAAAAGCTATTAATGAGACTAGAATTGGCTGTGATAGGGGTATGTAGGGCTTACTCCACAAGCCGTTAGTGTTTTAGGGGGATTTAGACCTCAAGGAAGAAATGTTGCCAGTGCTGTGAAGGTCTATCTATGATGAACAATAATGGAAATGGTACTATTACTAGTGTTAGCTTTTAGTGTTAATTGACTGTTCTTAGCTTTAATTTGTATAAGGATGTTGTGCATTTTGGTCAAGAAGTGGAAAATTTGATATTTGTTCAAGTTAAGATTATAATGTTGAATTTTGATGTAATCCGTGTATGAATAATTTGTTCACGTTAAGATTATAATGTTGAATTTTGATTTAATCAGTGTATGAATAATTTGTTTAAAATATTGGATTAAAAATGAACAAACTATAAAAAGAAACTAGACATTTAGCATCGTTTGTTTCAAACAAGCGATGCTAAATGTCATTTTTTTTTTATCAAAAATGACTTTTAGCATCGGTTATTTGGAACAACCGATGCTAAATGTCATATATTGATACATTTAGCATCGGTTGTTCCAAACAACCGATGCTAAAAGTCATTTTTGATACAAAAAATGACATTTAGCATCGCTTGTTTGAAACAAACGATGCTAAAAGTATCAATATATGACATTTAGCATCGGTTATTTGGAACAACCGATGCTAAATGTATCAATATATGACATTTAGCATCGGTTGTTTCAAACCAGCGATGCTAAATGTCATATTTTGTATCAAAAATGACTTTTAGCATCGGTTATTTGGAACAACCGATGCTAAATGTATCAATATATGACATTTAGCATCGGTTATTTGGAACAACCGATGCTAAATGTATCAATATATGACATTTAGCATCGGTTGTTTCAAATAACCGATGCTAAAAGTCATTTTTCAGGACATTTAGCATCAGTTGTTTCAAATAACCGATGCTAAAAGTCACTTTTAGCATCGGTTAAATAACCGATGCTAAATGTCCCACATTTAGCATCGGGGGATTTAGCATCGTCGGATAACCGATGCTAAATGTCCAAAACAACCGATGCTAAATGTCTTTTTTGTACTAGTGCTTGTTCCAAGATGCTGCGTGTTGATGTTGGCGCCCTCCTCCTGGGCGCCTTTCCTGGGTGCGGAGACGTCTGAATTGGATTTTGAGCTTAACATGAGAGTTGTAGCTCTTCTTCTTAGATTTCCAACGCATGCTCACACGCCTCCATCGGATAAGCATGGACGAAGTTATGGACTGCAGACTAGAGCACCCTCCTGGGTGCCGGGTGCCAGGCACCTTCTGCCAGGTCCTTTTTGTGGTTGGCGCATTGGTGTTTGGGCGCCTGGGTGTCGAGTGCTAGGCGCCCTCATGGGTGCCAGGCGCCCTCATGGGTGCCAGGCGCCCTCATGGGCGCTGTCTGATGTTGCCAAAGCGTCCTGCCAGGCGCCCTCATGGGCGCTACCTGATGTTGCCATGGCGCCCTTATGGGTGTTGTCTGATGTTGCCCAGGCGCCCTCATGGGCGCTGTCTGATGTTGCCAAGGCGCCCTGCCAGGCGCCCTCGTGGGTGCCAGGTTGGGCATGTCCTTAGCACTCTATTGGTCTTCCTGATGCAGCATAACTTGAGTGCGATTGGCCAGGAGATCCAAAGGGTGACTCACATTCGAAGGCTGGGCAGGATGACTTGAACCCTCGTCAGGTAGGGTTACGACGTTGGTCTCAGGAGTACCCTCTGTAGGGGGTGCGGGTACGACAATGCTCTGAACCCGGGGTCTGCCTCTGGAAGCCATGGAGCAGCAAGAGAAAAGTTCGAGTAGTGATGATGTGAAAGATAGAAACCTCCCACTGTGGTCGCCAATGTTCTGTACCGAGCAGCTTTTTGGTGGACTGTTGTTGGTAGGTCCCTTGCTGTCGTGGCAGTAGGTCAGTGAGCGCCCGGGGGGGGTACCTGCAAGCCACTCCGACGCTCAAGTCAGTATATCGAATATATGAGTGAAGGTACTAAGGATTAGAGATTAAACCTTTTTTAGGGCAAAATATGCCTGTATTTATAGGAAATTGTGCCCCTTCGTGGATCGTTGGATTGGTAGAGTCGGTCTTGACCGTCTAAGCATGTTGGGCTCGCGTGAGGTGGACATGAGCTGGATTGATTGGGCTAATCCATTCCAATTGCTGAATGCACCTTCTGGTTTTGTTGATGGGACCCCTCGGTCCACTCCAGAACAGTTATATTCTTATTCAACCTACAGAAGATGGGATTGTGACATTGAAAAAACACACCATCTTCCCTGTTGGTGACATTTCCACGGTGATGAAGGACGGTTAGGAATTTGTCATTTGAGTACTACTGGGTTGGGCACAACTCCCATTCCATTTCAGCAGGAGGGTGGGGGTAGGGTGTTTGTGAGATGATGAAGCAGAAATGTGGGTAGTGTATTTGTGAAACATGGTGAAAAGTGAGAACCTATTTATAATAATTGTGGTCGAATAGGAGCCGTTGATTTTTAATTGATCAGAACCGTTGAAATTCTATCCGTTGTGGCACAATTTCCAAAGAAAATTTCAGCCTCTCGTTTTTCTGACACGTTTGACTACTTTTTTGACTGATTTTAAGCCATTGATGATAATGGATGGTGGAATCTGAGCCGTTGAGCGACATAAAATATCTCATATTTTACAGTGGTTCGATACTTTTGGTTCGAACCGGTTCGGTTTTTAACTTCTGAACCTGGTAAAATCTTTATTGGAGGGGGTGTTTGTCAAGAAACAACACGCAGGAGTTTCGCTCCGAACGAGTTCGGTACTAAACTTCTGAACCGTCGTAAACCCAGAAAAAAAGGGAAGCGCGCGTTTCATTAATGGCATTTTTGTCTTTTCACTAGTTTTGGGGGTGTCCAGATAGTAGAGGGGGGTTGTACGAAGTATGTGCCATAAATAAAATCTCTTAAAAAAGGGTTTTTTTTGTACCCCCATTACATTCAATTATACCCCCACGGACCCTGCAAAAAGACGCAATTTCCCTTCACAAAATTTAAAAAACCCGAACATATCCTGATTTCAATTTTTTTTTTTTGGAAATCGGATTTATGTATCTGTGAAGTAAATCCGATTTCCACTGAAAATTTTAAAAAATTAAAAGCGGATTTATTTAAGGTGGGGGTAGATCCGCTTTTAAAAATAACAAAGCGGACTTACCGGATTTTGTTATTTTTAAAAGCGGATTTACCTTATGTGGGGGTATATCTGCTTTTAAATAACAAAAGCGGATTTACCTTATGTGGGGGTATCCGATTTTGTTATTTTTAAAAGCGGATTTACCTTATGTGGGGGTAAATCCGCTTTTTTAACCTAATTAATAAATAAATAAATCAGTTAAAAAATTAGATACGAATTTCGACCGTCTTTTGGTTCTGTTTAGTGTGTAGTTCGTTAACACGTGACGATGTTGTACGTCGAGCGAATAATTTAGGCTAAAAAATCGGTTTTCGGGTAACCTAGTCAAATTGTAATGAAACCACAGCCATTAAATCCGAAACAAATCGAGGATCAAGACTCCCCAAGAAGCAACTTCTTTCAAAATAGGGGAGCTCAAAATCCCAAATTTCATCGTTTACTATTTTTTATTAATTTTTTAAATTTTTCATAATTTCCAAAAAATCTAAAAAATTTTGCATAACCTTATTTTGGTTTTATTAGATTTTTAGTGGTGTTTTTATAATTTTTGGATTAGTTTTGACTCTTTAACGGATTTTTAGTAGCATTTTTATAACCTTTTTTAAAAATGTAAATAAAAAACAATTATTTTTAATAACAAAATCGGATTTACCTTAGGTGGGGTAAATCCGATTTTCTTTTTTTAGTAAAATTGGATTTATATACTCACTAGGTAAATCCGATTTTAAAAATAACAAAGCGGATGTACCCCCATCTGAGGTAAATCCGCTTTGTTATTTTTAAAGTCGGATTTACCTATTGGGTAGATAAATCCGATTTGAAAAAATAACAAATCGAATTTAGCTTAGATGGGGGTAAATCCGAGCGAATTTTAGTTGGGCAGGGGTATTTTCGGGTTTTAGAAATTATGTGGGGGTACAAAAAAAACCCTGAAAAAAACTAACAAAGATTATGTCAATGCACAAACATAGGCCCAAAGACCCACAACACTAACATAAGTTTCTACTGTTTTACCCTATCTATCTATATATCTATATATATATATATATATATATGTAAAGGAGACCCCAATGGAGCCTTCACAATGCTTCTCAAGTTTTTTTATCTATATTATTATTTAATTTTAATTTACATATAAATAAGACATTATTATCATTTTAATATGAAAGCACATAATGGCCACTAATTTATCAAATGATGCTATTAATGAAATGTTATTCAACTATTTTTTAAATTGATATGAAGCTTGAATGGAGCCTTTAGACTACTCATCTCTCTCTCTCTCTCTCTCTCTCTCTCTCTCTCTCTATATATATATATATATATATATATATATATATATTGTTATTATTTTAAAAAACAAAAAATATTAAAAATCAATTTTTTTTGATGATGTTAATATATTGTTATTATTTTAAATATATGAAACTATAATTATTATCATGTATATTTTCAAAATATTTAATAACTTTAATTTTAAATTTATTTAAAATTACAAATATTTACGAGCATCACATTCTTTAAAAAACTGTAGCCTTCATCTCTTACATCAATCCATATAGTTTAATTTTAAAATCAAAGGATGTTTCATCATTTGTTTAATTCCTATGTATTGTTTTTATTTGGTTTCTTGGTCATTTGAAAGGTTTCTCTTTTATTATCATGTTAATTAAAATTCCATAATTAATTATTTTCCTCCTTTAGTTCACCATATATAATTGATTAATATTTAACCAAATACTGATTAAATAACCAAATACTTAATTGCTATTATATTAACCATTGCAAAGACAAGAGAAAAATATTGCTCACGTTGAGAGCCCGAATCATGGTTTTTATTCAACATTCATGTTTCTAAAATAATTTTGGAAGCCTTCAAATAAGTTTGTTCTAAAGGTAGCAAACTAATGTTGATACAAACAATTGTCACAAGACGGACAATACACTCTTTCATGTTCTATTTGTCATATATTATTCATAAATAGTTAAATAGTATTTTTGTAAGCCATTAATTAATGTGTAATGTATTTACTTTATTAATATTTCTCACAAATTATAATTTCCAAAAATAGGAGAGACAACACAATCACTCAAGAGTGATGTTTCAATTTCTAAGTAGATAAAATGTTGTAATGACTTTTTAATTATTCAAGTTTAGCTTTTTTGACTCATATTCAAATATAGCTTAATCCCAAGTAGGTAGCTCAGTTGGCGAGCTAATAGATATCGAAAGAGTGCACCAAATGAGTGCAAGAAGGAGGTCTCGGGTTCAACTCCCGGAAACTAAATTTCCCCCACCACCACTAACATTGCTTATCAAAAAAAATATATAGCCTAACATATAAAATTAGTCCAAAAGCAAAATAAAAAAGTATAACTGATCAAATTAATAATCTTAGGTCCGTTATAGAATTTACCTATTGAATAGCACATATGTTTTCCGTTAAAAACAACTATTATATTTCTCATGTAAAAAAAACTATTATTATATTATTTAGAATATTAATGGTAGATAAAAAACTTTTCATATTCCATCTATCCCTCAATTAGTTCATAGTCTCTATATATACCACTTTTCATACCATTTGTTCATACTTCCTCTTTTTCTCATCTACAAACATTTTCACCTACACACTATGCTTTACTCACTTGGCTACTCACAAGTAATTACTTCAGTAGAGCTCAAATCATTTTTCTAGATTTTTCTATTTCATTTTCATTATATATTCTTGATGAAATCTTGATGAAAATATATAATGATTATACGTGTTGTTTGTAGTTTCATCAACCAACTATCAGACCACATTGAAGGGTGCAGGTAGAGCTCAAATCATTTTTCTAGACTTTTTTATTTCATCTTCTTTATATATTCTTGATGAAAATATATAATGATTATACATGTTGTTTGTAGTTTCCTCACCCAACTATCCAACCACATTGAAGGGTGCAGTATCAAAGTCGGAATTTCAACAATGTGGGATACTTTGAACACATATCGAAGAAAAGAATTAACTAGCACACATGTATGGTGTAAATTGATGAAAATGTATCATTTTATTTATTGGACGTAGAAAAATGTATCTAATTTAAATAATGTTATTGTTCTTCATTATTTAGAAATATTTGCAGGCATATTACATACATGCTATATATGTACCATTTGACCACAATTCAAATGAATTTCGCAAGAAGGCAAAATATAAGTTATTAAGAAATTTGTGGTGTCAAAAAGTAAAGAAACATTTGTTGTGGTTGAAAAAATCCATCAATCATTGAGTTCTTAATTTTTTAACGCAACAGTGAGTGGGGAAGATTATGATGATAACATAATCCCACATCATGTATTTCAATTTGTGAATTTAAGAGACTTGAAAAATCAATTTGACAAACAAGTGCTAACTACAGGTTATAGTTTGTCATGTTATCTATTACAACATCGAGATAATATATTTTATTTTCTGTTTATAATGTTGATTCGTGGAAATTCAATTACCATTTAATTTAGTTCTATTATTATATATTTAAATTTTAAGATGAGGTCGTTATTTCATCTTCGAGATCAACAAAGAAGAATATCAACATAGACATCCTGGAAGCTAATGAACTTATTCAATCATTAAAGTAAGTAAATTATATATTTATTTTGTAGGCTAAAGTACTCCCGGGGTCCCTTATCTTTATTTAAAGTAACGATTTGATCCTTTATCTTTTTTTTGTCCCAAATTAGTCCTTTATGTTTTAAATTTTTGACACATAAATCCTTTTCTATCCCAAATCAGTCCTTTATGTTTCAAATTTTTAACACATAAATCCTTTTTTTTGACACATAAATCAGCACTGTTAACGGAAAAGGATTTATGTGTCAAAAATTTGAAAGATAAAGGACTTATTTGGGACAAAAAAAACATAAAGGACTAATTCGTTACTTTAAATAAATATAAGGGACCTCGGGAGCACTTTAGCCTATTTTGTATATATATATGACTTTCTAATAGTCGAAACAGATATATTTACAATTTTTTCAACAATAAAGTATTAGTGGACATTGTCTCACTTTTGTAATCAACATTTAATCTCATAAAAATCAATGATAATTAGTCATATTAAAAAATTCTCACACTATATAAGAATATTACGTAAAATAAATATTTTTTAATATAAAAAATACTACTACATAATACTATATTTTTAATATACATAACTTATATTTATAATTATAATATTTAATACATGTCTATAAATTTAAATGATGAATATCAGAATAGAGTATTGATTTTAGAATACTTTGGTAAATTATTTTCTTATACATTAACTTTTAATATTAATAATTAATATTAACCATTTTTACTATTAGTCAATAAAATTATTATCCTTTAATTTTAATGTTAGACTTTTCAGCGAAAAAAGGGACTGGATAATGCATTTAAAGATAAGCCATAGAAATAATTGGTTACAAAAATAAAATATTTGGTCAAGGTAAATGTTTATTGTTATTATGCTTGGGTATTTTAAAAGTTAAGAACACAAGCTCAGTTACGGTTATAGCTATTATTAATTAAATATAAAACTATTTGCAATGCATAAGTAGGAAAATCTTTTGAAGTCTCAATAATAGATAATATGAAATTAAATATAGCTAGAGATGAATAGATAATATATTGATATGCACGGGCCGGGTAAATCTTTTCATCTTACCAACAAAACCCTTTTCTTTTCATCTTATTATGATGTTTTCAATAATGCGATTTTAAAAAATATAGTATTATATTGTCAAAAAAATCTATATATATATATATATATATAAAATTCATAATGAAAAACATGAAGTAGAAGAAAGGAGTGAGTTTTGCAAGAAGAGGTGGAATGCACAAAAAGGGGTAAATGGTTTCATGTTATTGACAATTTTGAAGTAGGCAAAGAGGCAAGAAGATAAATTTGGATCAATTAGTGAATGAGGCAATGGAGACAACATTTATTTGTAAAGTTATAGGCATTGAGAAATCATGTATATTTTAATATTATTATTGAGAAAAATGTTTAATTTTATTTTCTTCGTTTCTACTATATAGATCAGGTTTATTTTTCCTGCCCTTTTATGTAGCGTAATGACTTTGTTACTTTATAAGTTTGTTTCAATTGGTTTTTCAATTTTCTTGCATAAGTATTACTCTTCAATATGTGATTGTTGGATCATGTTGTGTGCCTCATGCTTCTCATGGAGACTTAATTGTAAGTGATCAAATTATTTGGAGGATTATTCTTCTATTTGTGATTTTTGTCTATTTTTCTTTAAAAACATCTCTCTCTCTCTCTCTCTCTCTCTCTCTCTCTCTCTCTCTCTCTCTCTCTCTCTCTCTCTCTCTCTCTCTCTCTCTCTCTATATATATATATATATATATATATATATATATATATATATATATATATATATATATATCATAGTTTTTGGAATTATATACTTTGTTACTAATAAACTATATTATTGGAATTTGTAAAAATTTAAATAAGTTGGATAAATAAATTTACTAATTATAATATTTTATTATATGAATTAAAAATATTACAATACAATATAAGTTTTTTTGAGATAAAAAATAATAATTAGTTGACCTTTAAAATTCTTTTTTATTAACAATTAAGCATTGAAGGGGAGGGGTTTCACATTCACAAAAAAGATAAAGGGCTGCACAATTTTGAATCAGTAGTGAATAATGCAACAGAGCCACAATTTTTTCTAAAGTTGTAGGTATTGAGAAATTGTGTATATTTTAATATTATTCTTTCAAGTTATAAGTATTGAAAAATCATGAATTGGAATTTTCATTTCATTAAAAAAATAAAAAATAAAGATTGTTTTTATTTTCCTATTATAACTTTTAATTAAATAAATTTATTTCGATAAATAATTAAATAATATTCTTTTAATTAAAATTTTATTTTAAATTTACTTTATAGTTTTACTTTGAATTTATGATTTATTAATTGGTGATAAAGATCAAAGAAATAAAACAATAAACATGATTATATTTTTGTTTTCTATGATATATGTTTTGCCATACTCATCTGCATATATTTTTAAAATTTAAGCCCATCAAATAAATATATTACAAAGAGATTACACTATATAATTATTTTTGCTTAACATAAATAACTTTTTAAACAATATATTTATGTTATACTATATTTTTAGAATACATAATGTATTTTGTGAAAAAAAAAAATACATAATGTATATCACTAAAATTATATATCTTTATATAAAAATTCCATAAAATTTTAAAACGATATTATACAACAACCCGTGCAACGCACGGGCATTCCCCTAGTCTATATATGTAAAGGAAACCCCAAAGGAAGCTCCACATTTTTTCTCAAGATTTTGAATATTTTTATATTATATATGAGCTTCCTACTATTATTAATTAATTTTTAATTTTGTGTCCACTCCCCTATATATTAATTAACCACCACCCTACTAATTATTATTCATTGTAAGTTAATGTCATCATTTATTTATTTATTTTTGTTCTTACACATTACATGTCAAGTCATATTACGTTTTATACATAGAAATGAAGCTTTTTTGGGCTATTAAATTTAAAATTAATTGATATAACAATATATAAATTCTTTTAAATGTCATAATATATTTCGATATATAGATATATATATATATTTATATATATATATATATATATATATATATTTATATATATTTATATTAGTTATTATATTCTTAACGTGTAAAGTATACGATATATATATATATATATATATATATATATATATATATATATATATATATATATATATATGTGTGTGTGTGTATATAATGTGTAAAAGAAGCCTCAAAGGAAGCTTCTCAAGATTTTTATGTATTAAAATATTTATTTACAATTTAGGCATAAATAAGACTTTCATTTTTGCGAAAGCCCCACTAACTTATTATCAAACCTCCTAATTCTTGTGCTAAATCTTTGCCACTTTAAAGGAAGTTTCAATCTCCTTGCCACTTTAGGTGTATCCATTTTTTTGGGCACAGAAGCAGAAGCAGAAGCATTTGGTTGCACTGGAGCAGGTTTTATTGGAGCAGCAGGTTGTATTTGAGCAGCAGGTTGCATTGGAGCAGCAGGTTGCACTGGAGCAGTAGGTTGTTGTGGATCAATGGGCTGAAGTGGCTGACTTGCTTGCTCTGGTTCAACAGGTTACGCTGGTTCAGCTGGTTGCACTGGTTCAGTTACTTTCTTTGGTTTTCTCTACAACAAGTTTGCAGATGATTGTTTTCTCTTTTTTAGAGCTTCCTTGCGCGAAGCCACCCGGATCCAACAAGTCTTGGATACTTATGAGAAGGCTTCGGGTCAACAAGTCAATTTCCAAAAATCAGAAATTTTCTTTAGTAGGAACGTTCCTCAAGTCACCAAAGATGTCATTGCTGCCCATCTTGGGGTTCAGGTATGTCTTGGCACCGGCCAATATCTGGGCCTTCCGTCTATGGTAGGAAGGAGTAAGAAAGCCCTCTTTAAGTTCATTAAGGATCGGATATGGAAGAAAATCAACTCATGGAGTGGCAGAATGCTTTCTAAAGCCGGAAAGGAAATTATGATTAAGTCGGTTCTTCAGTCTATCCCGACATATTTCATGAGTCTCTTCTCAATCCCTGCATCTCTTATAGTGGAAACTGAGCGCATGCTAAATGGGTTTTGGTGGGGTGGTAATGGCGGAACAACTAGGGGGATCCGCTGGATGGCTTGGGAGAAGCTCTGTGTGCCTAAAAAGCATGGTGGTATGGGATTCCGGAAGCTTAAATCTTTTAATTTGGCCCTCTTGGGGAAACAAGCTTGGAGGCTTCAACACCAACCGGAGTTGTTGGTCTCTCGTCTGTATAAAGCTAAATACTTTCCACGTGGTGATTTTTTGCATGCGAACAAATGCTGTAGCGGTAGTTTTGTTTGGAATAGCCTGTTAACCTCTCAAGATATGTTACGGCAAGGGTCTATGTGGAGTATAGGGAATGGTACTTCGATTCGGTTGTTTGAGGATCAATGGACAAAAACCCCTACTGAAATTCGGCCAAGAGTTCATGGTACTTTTAATCCCCTTCTCCGTGTGGACTATTTAATTAAGCATGATCGGAAGTCGTGGAACGAACCGTTGGTTCGATTTCTCCTGGATGGCCCGTCTAATGAGGCGGTTTTGTCTACCCCTTTGTTCCCTTGTGTTATTAACGATGCCCTTCACTGGAAGAGCGAGCGGAGTGGTAGCTATTCCGTGCGGAGTGCCTATAGACTGATTGAAAACACTTCAAGTTATTATAATGGAAACTTGATTGATGGTAATTGGGCATTGCTTTGGAACCTCAAGGTCCCCCCGAAAGTTAGAAATTTTCTTTGGAGATTGGCTCGGAGTTGTATTCCAACTCGCGATGTGCTTCGTCGGCGTGGAATAGATGTTCCTCATGTGTGTCCTTTTTGCGGCAATTTTGACGAAACGGACTTGCATCTATTTGCTGAATGCGCTACTGCAGGTGCGGTTTGGACAGCAACGGGCTGCGCTCAACTTCTTTCGCGCGAAGCTGTGATCGCTGCTTCGTTTCATAGCTGGTTCTTTTCGATCTTACAGCAGCTTCAGGGGGATACTCGTGCGGTGTGGGTCGTTAACTTGTGGAGTATTTGGACCAGTAGGAATAATCTTGTTTGGAATAATTCTCGCGACTCCGCAGCAACAATTGTGCGTAATGGAGCACATCTTCTTGATGACTAGCTATCGGCCTGCGCTTTGCCTTCACAGCAGCAGCATAGAACCGAGAGCACTGCAGCCTTTGCGCAGCAGGAGCAGCTGGTCGATAGAAGTGCAGGCCCTTGGTCGAAACCCCCCGCTAATTTTGTTAAGTGTAATGTGGATGCGGCCTTTGACTCGAACGGCAACAAGATGGGCTTCGGGATGTGCTTGCGGAATGATAAGGGGGAATTTTTGGCAGCAAAAATGCACTCTTTCGCGCCACTACTGGAGGTCTACAAAGGCGAGGCTCTGGGTCTTCTTCTTGCTATTGATTGGGTGCGGGAACTTCACTATCGGAAGGTTGTTTTTGAAATGGATGCCAAGGTTGTGGTTGATGACTTTAATAATGCCCCCACAATTGTTTCTGATTATGGATGTATTTTACATTATTGTAGGGAGGCTCTTAATTTTTTGATGTAAACTCTCATGTGGAGTTCTCTAGGAGATCGGCAAACAAGGTCGCTCATTCCTTAGCAGGGGTAGCCTTGTCCTCTGGCCCTTCTCAGACGCTTTTTGATGTTCCAGCATGTATTGTTGCTACTATTTTGAATGAAATGCATTAGTTTTTTTGAGTCGAAAAAAAAATGATTTTATTAGTGGAATAATAATTAAATATTTTTATATTTATATGGAAATGATATTCTTTTATGGAAATACAGAAGTTGACAATAACAACTAACATTATGTTTAAGTATAATATAATATTTTTTGGTTACTAAATATAATATAATATAATATACTATAATATAATATAATGGTTACTTTTAAATTATTACTTGATGTTATGATTTTGGTTGGTATCTCTAAATTATTATCATGATTAGTACTAATTATTATAGTTGGTTTTTATTAGAATTTAGTTACAATCTTTTCATTTTCCTTCACTTTAAGTCTTCTTTCAAAAATACTATATATACCTAAGAAGAGAGGTCACCATTTATCTTTTCATTTTTTACATCACTTTTGTTTGGTTGATACATCACTTATGTAAATTTTTGAATTTATACATCACTAATTCAGGCTTGAAGAAAGTCATTGTAGTAGTTGGAGTTCCAAAATTTGTTTGTCTAAATTGGTCTCTTATTCATCATATTTAATTTTTATAGTGTGTAAACAGAAGCAACAATCTCTTTAACTATTTATCGGAATCTTCTTGATTGTATGGTGAAATTGTAATTGAGATTCTGTTGTGAATTTTCTCTATCTATCTATCTATCTATCTATCTATCTATCTATTACGTATGTGAAGAAAACCCCAAAAGAGTGTCTAGAATGCTTTCTTCTATTATAATTAATCTTTCATTTTTGTGTCCAATATACTATTAAATACCAACCTATTACTTCTTTCTTATCATAGGTTAATGCCATAATTTTTAATTTAGTTAATGTCATCATTTTTTATGAAATTAAAGTAAAAAATAGCCATGATTCGCTAATTTAAATGTCGATATTGTATTATAGTTTTAAATAAGCAATATATAATATGAATTCATGTAAATAGTTTTATTTTGTAGGATTTAGGAGTTTATATAATATCTAATAGTAACATTACACACAAAAAGATAGTAACTAAATCGAACCAAATTCTTCTATGCAATTTCACCATATATGTTTTTAACGTATAAAGACAATAAATTGCAATACCAACCAAGTGGGTGTGGCACAAGTGGTAAGTTGCTTGGGTCCATTAAGCATTTGGTCAGGGGTTCGATCCTTGGTCGGTGTGTATGGAGAGACATCGTTTGGGAGAGGTCAGCCCTTAAATGAATTCCAGTACCTCGAGGGATTAGTCTCCACAGTCGCCGTGGAGGATACCCGGGTTTACCCAAAAATAAATTGCAATACCAAAAAAAAAATTGAACCAAACATCAAGTCAATAGTAATAACAACATGGTAAGGCATCTTAACAGTTAAAATTAAAAAGTTATAAATTAATAAAAACCTTTCAATTTCAAAACTGCATATAAAAAAAAACTGTTGCAACTTATAAATGAAGTAACAATATTATTTTGGTTAACAAGGTAATAAAATATTTTAATACATTTTTGACAATAAAATATTTTAATACATTAAAATAAATAAGTAACGCCAAAAAAATGGGAACATCTATAATCCTCCTTATTTTGTTGTCTATATTTCTGATTCTATTTAATATAACTTTCATATAATAGAGGCTTTAATTTTTGCTTTTTATGTACAAGATACTGTTAAATGTCATTTTTTCATTTTTTTTGTAATAATTATTATTCATTATAAGTTAATTTGATTTCTATCAAGTATATATTATTTTTAATTTTATAATTAAATATAAACAAATACATAATTTAAATATCAAAATAGAATGAAATAATTACTATAAAAACTAAATTAAATATATGATATTAATTAAAACTCTACATCATTCACTATTATTCTACTACCACATGAGTTTATTAAAGGAATAATTTGTATTAATGTGAAATCTTTCCCTTTCAATCAATACAAGAATTTCAAAGGCGTACAAATTCACTAAATGATAACATTATCTAAATTAAATGATAACGAGCGAAGAATTATAAATTTTGTGGCCATAAACTCAAAACATTAAGTAATGTTATTTCTTATTAATAGATATAATGAAAAATGTTTTACTACTCTAAAAAAATAATATAAAATATTAATGACAACAATTTGTGTTAAAAACACATCCAAATAGTTAAATGTCATTTTTTCATTTTGTATAATAATTATTATTTATTATAAATTCATTTGATTTCTATCAATTGTAGATATTATTTTTAATTTTAGATTGATAAATATAAACAAATACATAATTTAATTATCAAAATAGAATGAAATAATTAAAATAAAAAACTAAGTTATATTTCAAAATAAATAATTTGATAACAATTATTAGTAATAATTTATATTAAAATACATCTATTCGATATACGGATATTGCCTATACATTAGATAGTTTTGATAGAAAAAATACAACTCATATTTATATTATATTACATTATATATATATATATATAATTTACATTAACAGTTTATATATTTTATGAATCAATTTAATAAAATTAAATAAAAAATATTAGAACAACCCGTGCATCGCACGGGTATTCCCCTAGTTATCTCCTATAACAAGCGATCCATTGGTGCGACAATTGCGAGGATATCCGACCAAGATATTTCGTACTCTAGGTGGCTAAAATATAGAAGTTCAGAAGGCTGAAATGGCAACTTTAGAACATGCTTGCTTGTGAAACCTAGAATTTGTAGGAAACAATTTTTTGAACCATGAATATAAAAGGTTTTAACCAAATGAATGATGAAATCCAAAGCCTTTGAAGACACATATTCATTGAAACATCACTTGTTTTTTCATCTTCACCTCGCATCTTTTAAGACGCATGACTTAGAGATTTAAAGACAATGGTAAATGTGAATGGAGTTATATATGCATAAATATGTAATAGCTCTAATTATTGATTAACATTACATTACTAAATATATACTTGTGTAATGCAGAGGAAAATTGTGAGTTAAATTTAATTTCTTTTGTAAGTGTTTAAAGAGTACAATTTTTTTCCATGACTTTGACTAGAGTGCCATCACCGACACTAAATTTGTCCTTATAAAAAAGGAAAAAGAATGCAAATTACTTATAGCAAAGTAGAACATTCTTTTTCGTAAAACTTCCTTTCAACCTCTATGACACTATAATATCTTAAACCGTAAAAACTGTAAAATTGTAAGTTGCTAGAGAAAATTTCTTCAGAACGTATTCAAATTCAAATAAATAAAAAATGGTGAAAGGAAGTTTATTTACAAGCTTTTCTGATTCATTTTTGTTACATATGTATTTTCTTCTAATAAAATGAATGGAAAGCAGTTTTCCTTCCAATAAAATCACGAAATTAAAGAATTTTGAAGAAGGAATTACCAACTGCCTTTTATAAAACTGAAAACGAATATGAAAAGCAAAAATAAGATATAATAATGTATAATCAAATAACCTTTTGAGATATATAAACATTTCTAAATACAATATTTTATGTCAATATAAATTTAACTTAATTTTAATTTGAATATATTACACGAGTTAAACATTTATTTACTGTGAAACATTGAAAGAAATACTAGTTAACATTTCATGAAAAATTCTTTAAGTAAATTAATCATCAATAGGATGAATAGTAATCTTATAATTTTATTCAAATTAATACTTGGGTTTATATAATTAATGAAATACTTGTATTGAATTTACATAAAAAAAATAATCAACAAATAAAAAATGATTTTATAGGAAAAAAATAATTCTGGACTTGCTATGTGATCCTACATTTCAAATAATATAATGGAAGTAGATTATAAATTATAACTATAATTATATGTAAAGGCCTAGCACATCATATAATCCAATTTACGAATAGTCTTTGTTACTCTGGCCGCAGACAAAAAAACTATAACTATACAATTATAATAGAAGATGGACTGTCGGCATCTAAACATCGAATGATAGGTTGCTTGCAAAAACAGGCGAATCAAACTGACAAAAAGTCAGAATATCTTTAGCAGGATCCCAATACAAGGTTCACTGTTCACACCATTAGTTAATACACAACCAATTATATATCGGTTCCAGCACCCTTTCTAAAATCTGAACTAAATTTCCTAATTCTCTTCAATTTACAAACTTTTAAAAGCTGAAACATTCCTGTCAAATCTAATAGAATAATAAAGAGTTTATTCTAAGAAACTGAAAAAGTAACAAATTAGTTCTCGTTTTGATGGATTTAGATCCTAAAATTCAACTGATTCATCCCTCTTGAAACTGTTAGCAGTAATTTTGGGCTTGTAATATGCCAAAACTACATAATCAAACAGTGAAAATACTGGTTTTTCAACTTGCTGCCACAGCATTAGCTCTAGGTTTTGTATCCAGTAGTTGATGCAGCTTTGCACCAGAATTTGGTTTATTCTCACAAAAATCATTCTCTTTCTCTGCAGTTCTATCATTAGAAGTGGAATTATCAACTCTTGATAGTAAGTTTTCTGTACTTACAGGTGTATCCCTCTTGCTGTCAATGTTGTTCAAAATTATCTCTTCTGTTTGTTCCAGTTGAGTGTTTTTCAGTTTTTCCTGAGCCAAAAATATCTATTTAGTATCACAAAAGTACCTATCAAATGCCAAGGTGTAGGTATATTGTGTGAGCATTGCATTACCTTTAATGTAGCATTTTCCATCCTCAGCTTTTCAGAATTTCCAGTCAATTTATTTATTTCTGATTTCAGTGTCAAATTCTCAGAAGTCAAGGTATCAACTCTTAGTGCCAATTCTTCAGCTTCAGCCTGAATAGAATAAATAAGAACATTAGCCATGGCCTTTCCTTTTATAAGAAGAAACTTTTTTGTTTTTTATTTTATTGAGGGTTACATGTACATGCACCACATGCAACAAATGAAAAACATACGTCACAGCAAAAAAAAAAAATCAAACTGTGTTTTATCAGACACAGTGGAAGGTTTACAATTTTAAGAAACAGGGAAATTGCAACAATCCATACCTGCTTCCTCAGCCTGGACCTTCTAGCAGATTCACGGTTTGATTGTTTCCTTCGCTCACGTTTCAGCTCACGCTCATTCTAAGAAAATCAGGCATACCCACAGGAATTAGTTTAGTATCAGCTAAAGATTGTGATAATGCACTAATATTGTGATTTTTTTACAAGAATCTCTAATGTACCAGATCTGAACTTAACCATTAGGAGGACTATAATCTGATGACTGTACCTGTATCCACTCCTCAGGAGGCACAAATGCACAAGGTTGTGGGGTATTTGTGGAACATGACTTAACAGTAGTCGGGTTCCTTAGCTCCAGTGCCGTGGTCATACCTGAAGAAACTACAGGTCCAACTAATTTTACTGGAACCGTGGCTGGGGAAACCGACACCATCTTTTTGGAAGTTGCAGACTCTTTGAAAAATGGATTATTTTGTAGTTCGGTTTTCCCTTCTCCATCTGCTCAGGTTATTAATACCTTAGGATCAATTTATCAAGACCATGTAAAGTGATGACACCAGAAGTATAACTGTGATTCAGAACAACTATTAATGTTTAGAATGATGTAACACTGACTAACAGTCATACCGGTGGCGGATGTTTCTTTCCGGCTTCTTTTCCTTGATTGATTAGTCTGTGTATAAAATTGGCAAACATAGTTTAATGCTTCAATTTTGTCAGGTCATTTTAAATAAGATAGACTAATAGTGCACATGATCAAAAAAATGTTAACGGCAAGAAATTTCTTACCCCTTCGGTGTTGCCATCACTTCCATCACTGGAACCCTCAGTATCCACACTGTTGATATCATCATAAAATTATTTAGTTATCTGTTATCCACACGAACCTAACAGAATAAGTAACTCATGGACCAAGAAAGAGAGAAATGGAGTAAACTTGGGAAATCATTGTATAGAACAAACCTCCGTGATAGCCTGTTTTCAGCTCCACGCTCAGCATTCTCAGCATTGCCATTGCCTATTGACATTGCAAGACCATCAAATCCTTTCAATTTCTTCACTAAACCCTGATCAGTGTTTCCAGATGATTTGGTTGGTGTCTCTATGCTAGAAGGAGTCCCAGCCTGCATAGTTTCCCCAAGTCAAACCCATCATAATTGACTGTATTTAGAGAACCAAAAGATTAGGCACTTAGAAGTGATCTAAGAAAAAACTAAAAAAACTTACAGCAGGTGAAGATGGAATTCCTTGACCAGGTGAATTCGGCCCCTATATTTTACCAATAGAATTCATAAGTATATGAGAAAGCTTTCAATCACAAAGGTTTGCTACATCAAAGAGATCCACGAATGGAGAAGTTACTAACAGCAAAAATGCACCAGTATAAAGTAACTTAAAAATATCAAGGACCGGTAGGAACAAAAGAATCACATCTCAAATCTGATTATGTTACTAATCTTCTATGGTCTATATTCATAAATTAAAGGACATTTAAAATCAACTAATTCCTGATCCAAAAAATAATAGACAAATAAAAAGTATGTGATGTGACTGTGAGTATGAACCATAAACCAGAATTGCAAGAACGAAGACTTACGATGGCAGCTGCAGGGTGAGTGTAAACCCCTCCATGTGAATAAAATGCTGCATAAGGTGGTCCATATGGCGGCATCATATGCTGGAAAAACAATAAGTTGACATATTATTCACCCCTGCCATATAGGATACACCAGGACCCCGCCCCCTCCCAAAAAACAAGAACCATTTATGGTTTAGACAAATTAAATGGACGTTTGGGACACTACCTGTGGTGGCCCCCACATGTATGGGTGAGGAGCGTGACCAGCAGCAACAGCTGAGTTGAAGTATGGTGGAATATTGACTCTCGGTCCATAATATGCCTGATGATATAACAACCACTTTAAATCACCATAAGCAGTTTTTAATGGCCAAAGGGCAATTATTTTTAAATGAGAAAGCAATCCAGGGTCATTGTAAATCCCATCATAGATATGCATAATTCATTACTCCACCAATCATCAAAACCAGTGGCAGCATGACGCAGAATTTCAACATGATATTAATTAGTGTGTGTGTGTGTGTGTGTGTATATATATATATATATATTTCATAGCAACTCACAAAAATACAGAATACGTAGCATAAATAACCAAACTAGCTTTTTTATGGATATAAAACTTCAATTCATAGAGTTTGAGAGTAAGAGAGAAGTGTATACTATGTTTCTGTAATGTTGAGGCAATTAAGCATGTGCTGCATTAAGCTTAGTTAAATCGGTTAGATCTTTGACATCTAAGCAACTTAGTTGAGAGCTGTTCATTCCGATTGTATTACTATTCCAGTATTATAAATACCGGCTCACTGTATCTGAACAATTAAGAAAAGCATTTTTACACTTTTTAGAATATATCATTTTTTCTAGAGATTCAGAATTCTCTGGAATCTATTAAAGAGCAGTCATTTACATTACAGTGAAGATATAACTACAATGAAAACTCCAATCATCAAGGTATAAAGGAAATGAAGGCAAAAAGGTTGGTAACCTGCATGGCAGCCCAGTCAGGATAGACATGAATGTTATGCTGGTTGGGTTGATTGGTCTGATCCTGTTGATAAGGTAAGAATAACGGTATTCAGACACCAGCTTTAAAAAATATTTCCACACACATACATATACTGTTCTTAGGTTACCGTTGTTATCGGTGAAGAAGGCCTTTCAATCTTAACGGATTTCACATCCTCACTGTTTCCCATAGGGTAAGTAAGCTCCAAAAGAAAAGCACTGAGGTTGTGTCGAATGCTCCGGAAAATTATTCAACTGCATTGAAAAGAGTCATGTCAACTGTTACCAGCTAGAAAATGTTTGAAGGAATCAATTCAAAATTCATTAATCGGTGTTTATACACTGGAAAATCACATTATCCTAGATAGATACCAGCATCACAAGAAGGAATAGTTCCTCTTGTGTGAGATTTTCACATTACAAGGTCATTAAAATAACTGAGATCTTATCAAAATTTGTAAAATCTATGAAGAGAGAGAGAGAGAGAGATAACAATAGAATTTTCACATTATAAAGCCAAAGAAGAAAACATAATGTAGCACAAATAAAGAGCAATTCAAACATATAAAATAAATGCTTCACAAAGAAAAGAAAACAACAATCAGAATATCAGATAAACGAATGAAACACAGAATTACATCAAATGTGTGAGAGAGGTTCGAGGCTTCTAGCACTCTGTTAATGACTACTTAGAAACAGACAATATATACTAGAAAAAATAACAACTGCAATTTGACTCTATGACCCACTAAGCTACTACATAGAAAAGATGGAATGATACCAACATTATAGTTTTCTTGCTAAGGACCACAACAAACAAAAGGAAATCATAGAATTTTAATACTCAGTCAATGAATGACTGAATTGTAGAGAGTGTCAAAGTTGTCTTTTTGCTACCCTACAAGTCGGATAAAATAGAATAAGAAAATAATCACCAAGTGACAAAGCATAACATAACGTACTAATTAACAGGACAAAAAAGACAAGGTGAGAGAGGAGTCAGAGGACTATTTAGACTCCTGAATTTACAACCTGAACCTCTATAGTTTATAATTTGCATAATTTAATCACGAACCAAAAATACCCCCATCGCCTCCCTCATTATTTTTCAGCTATTTGATTTTGACATGGCAAAACTAAGTTTATTAAAGAGAAATGCTAGCAATCTAATAAATGAAATAAAAACACAGAAAGCACACAAGTTCAAAGATTTTAATGAGATCCAGGGCACACTATATTACGATCCCCTTTCGGTTATCTACAAATATAAAAGCTACGCTACTCAAAGGAAGAAAAACAAAAACGGCATCAGAAAATTTACTCATCGCTTCGGTTTTTAGTGTTTCTACAAAAAAATAATATTCAAACTGAACCAGAAAGTTTCTTCTTATGTGCAAAGTTATCTTCCACCGTTCTCAATGAATCAAAAATCAAAATCAAAACTTTTTACGGTTTAACTCAAAAAATTGAAACAACAAAGCACTGAAATTCAACATACCTGACAGATAACAACAAACGAAAAAACAAAATGCAATCCACGAAGCTTCGAACTATCCTCTAATTAAGGTTTGCGAAAAACCAATATTGCAAAATCTCTATTTCTCTCTCTACTTTCTCTCTCATAAAAAAACGAGGGAAAGGGGTTTGCAGCGTTTGCTTTGAGAACGAGAGAATGAGAAGGAGAGAGAAGAAAAGGGGTTGGCGACAGAAAAAAGAGGAGGAATGCGATCTCCACGTCACCGTACACGTGTCGTATATGGAGCTGGCGTATTCGTACACCGTATATACCCTTTGGTGGACACAAGTTTTGTTATTGTTGGGTTGAGCTGGCCATTTATTTATCCAATATCATTACAACCGTACACGTGTTGGTTGATTATGACTTCCAACCTTTCTCAATAAACCCACTCGTCATGTGGGCTTACGTGGTTTCTCAGATTCAAAATTAATAAATAAATATAAATTTTAAATAGTTAAAATATCTACTGACACACGTATTTTATGCAATAAAAAAATTAAAATGAGTTGAATAGTTTTCTATTTTAAGAATTTTATGAAATGCAAGTCGTGTGTAAAGGATTGTGATGACGTGTGCCTTATGAAGATTAAATTAAACCATTAGAACATAAGAAAAATTTCTCAGCACATTAGAACTTATTAAAGGACTTATTAGCCACGTTGAGAAATTTTTCTTATGTTCTCTTTGCGGTAGTATATAAGTAAAAGCTTATTAACCATTAGCTTAAAAAATTTAAACATCACGAATGAATTTCAAATTTCAAAGATAAATTCACTCTAAACAATTTTTTTTCTCTACACCTAAGAAGTAAGAACGCGTGATTTCCATAGCACAACCACAACCGAGCTAAGGCTTTCAATTGTAACAGAAATAAGAGAAGAAAAGATGTTGCACACACATGATCGACAGTTCGACACATGAGCTATTATATCATCATCGTGCACCCAAAAGGAAAAGGAAAAAGAAACAAATCACAAACAGATGGTAGATGAATTTTTTTTTCTTAATTGTAATTTTGGTGTCTTTGTTTTATTTTTTGTAATTTTGGTTCCCTAATTTTATTAAATTTGTAATTTTAATCTCTCTATTTTTTCCTCGCAATTTTGATACTAACTTTATCAACTTCACAATTTTAGTCACCTATTAAATTGCATTCCAATTCAACCCTTACCCTTGTTAGAGTTCCAATTTCTTTTACCATTAGGCTTCTTCTTGCCCTTAGACCAATTTGATTTAGAGGATTTTGCTTGGAAGGCTGTCTCCTTCCCTTTATCACCTCCTTCCATCTCATTTAGATGAATTTCCATAGCACCACCATAGCCGAGCTAGGACTTTCAATTGTAACATAAATAAGAGAAGAAAAGATGTTGCACACAAATAATCGACACATGAGCTACTATATCATCACCGTGCACCCAAAAGAAAAAGGAAAAAGAAACAAATCACAAACAGATGGTAGATGAATTTTTTTCTTAATTGTAATTTTGGTGTCTTTGTTTTATTTTTTGTAATTTTGGTTCCCTAATTTTATTAAATCTGTAATTTTAATCTCTCTATTTTTTCCTCGCAATTTTGATACTAACTTTATCAACTTCACAATTTTAGTCACCTATTAAATTGCATTCCAATTCAGAATCTTTGCCCTTACCCTTGTTAGAGTTCCAATTTCCTTTACCATTAGGCTTCTTCTTGCCCTTAGACCAATTTGATTTAGAGGATTTTGCTTGGAAGGCTGTCTCCTTCCCTTTATCACCTCCTTCCATCTCATTTAGATGAATTTCCTTGGCCTCTAAGGTGCTTTGAAGTTGTTCAATGGTCACTGCTGCTAGATCCATAGTGTCCTCAATAGAGATGACTATATAGCCAAATCTTTGAGTTAAAGAACGTATGATCTTTTCACAAATTTGCTGATTTGTGAGTTGTTCACCATTCAATCCATTGCATTAGTGATAACTCTAAGTCTAGCAATGTAATCACAGATTTTCTCTTGATCTTTCATCTTAGTGTTCTCATATTGCTTTCACAAAGCATTCAACTTGACCTTTTTGACTTGGGTATTACCCAAAAAACTGGTTCTTATTCTTAATGTATGCGGCTCTTTCAGCCTCTGTTGGTTCTGCAGACAGCTCTGCAAACCCTTCTGTCACAATTTCAAAGATGTCTTGGAAGCCAAATATTGCTTCCATTTGGATACACCATCTGTCATAGCTTTTGCTATCTAGTTTAGGTATGTTTGTGGGTAGACTTCCTGTTGCCATGGTAAAGGACTGAGAACTGTTTCACACACTGTTTCCCTTAACCCAAGAATCTGTCACTCTGACTAAAACTCACAAAAATTCACACACCTCGCACACTCTTGTGTTTCCCAGAATTATCTTAATCTCCCAAGAACGTAACTATGCTTTGACACCAATTTGTTGGTATAAAAATGAAATTGTGGTGGTGTAGATTGCAAAAGAAAAGCCCAGAATTGTTAAAACAACAGAAACTGACCCAATTCTTTTGTGTAGGTACTGTGCACTTAATGGAAGGGATCACTACCCGATCCAATAGCACAAACGTCACTCCTCAGTTACGATTCTCTTTCTCTCTCTATTCTTTCTATTTTTCTCTTGGCTTCTCTCTATGAAAACAGAACCCTAACTCTTCTGTTTTCTTTCTTCTGCAGGTACGAAGATTTGCAGCAGCAGAGAGAATGTGTGACGGTTTCGACTGCAAGGGATAAACCGGAACAGTCATGGACTCATTCTAGGAGCTTCAATGGTGGAATGGTGCTCGAAGAAGATGAATCTAAGATAAATCTAGGATAGATATTATCATTGAAATGAGAGAATGTAAGATAGAAGATTTAATTGTGTAATGATTGATGATATCTTTCATTAATGATTGGGTGGTTATATAGCCACATGAGAATACAATCATTGAGGGAATATTCCTTTGATAGTACAACTAGTACAACTTCTAGGAAGTGTACTACACACTAGTAATAAAATGAGAAATAAAGTACTAAACACTAGTACATTTTTAGGTAAATAGTAAATTCCTACATTTACCCTGTCACAATACTCCCCCCTTTCAAACATCCTTGTCCTCAAGGATGAATATTTCCATGTACCATGCTTAAGAGGTATGGTCTCCCACTTGAGTAGTCTTGGAGGGACACAAATGCGACCCCGGTCAATCATCTTTCTGTGAAACATAGCCACCACATAGCAATTTTGACATTCAAAGGTGATTACGAGGAGGAAGTCATCTTCATGATTTTGAGGGACAAGTTTGAAGTTCATCTCATGCTGCACATCATTTCCACCATTCTTTTTAGTAGTAGCAGCCTCAATAAGGAAAGCACAAGTCTCTAAGGAATACAAAAGGGAAGAACCTGCTATGCTTTTTAACCAACTTTCAGGACTAGATATCAAGTAAGCTTCAACATATGAACCCTTTTCCTTTTGGCAAAAGTTTTGAGCAATCAAATGACCATACACTAATGCAACATGGATAATTTGCAATGCTCTTTTAAACCCCTTATTATTCAGCAGTAAGAGAGCTTCATTCACAGCACTATAGCTAACGTGATTAAGGAGGGCAGATTCATATCCAATTTCCCTCCTAGGTTGGTCTTTGAACAAGTCAAAAGCTACATCTCTTGGCTCACTATTCTTGCATCCAGTGAAGTTATCACTACAAACCAAATCAGCATCACAACTTTTATTAAGAAGCTCATGGTGATAATCCTGATGGTGATGAGAGAACAATAACAGCATATTTGCACAGCCTTGACTCAATGTGCCAGCAAAAATGATTAATTCTACTTTGAGTAGGATGCCTTTAGATTCAATTTGATTATGGATACATGAAGGATTATCAACAAGTGTCTCATGAGTCCCAAAATCATCAATGGACCTTACTGGAACTACCAAAATGTGATGGTTGAATCCTATAAAATAAGTGACAAAGATCCCATAATGAAAACCACTATGAGAAAGATTCAAACAAGCCAAACCATTTTTTGTAAGGTTTCCCATGGCGGATTTTTGATCTTCATGTTGTGTTCTTCTTGTATTGCCAAGTATCAGAGTTGCCATTTGAAATGATATCATAAAATACTGCAAAATGATGGTTGCACCAACACTAAACAATGACCAACAATTAATGCAATGTGCACCTTTAGCTATCATCTCTATTTGTTTCAAGTAACTATTGTAGCCCAGAAAACCACTTATGCAAGAGACATTATTCACAGTTGACACAAACCCATAAATTTCCACCACCCAAAAGTAAGAGTATGTAGTTATGGCCACATTGTTATCAACAATATCAACTGCACAATAGAGTAGGGTGTGCTTCCCATGGGTAATATTCATCTCATTCATGCAATTGAGCAGATCAACAACAACATTTCCAAGCCTAGTGAAAGTGCATTCAATTGTGAAGCTCACAACATACCTTGGCATTTGATCAAACACCTTGAAGGTGATATAAGCGTGACTCTGTCTTGCAGAAACAATCAGCAACATTGCCATAATACCAACAGAGCTACGTCTCTTGTTAAACTCACACACTTTTGAAACTGGTCCATGTAACGACCTCATTGCCGGAAAATCGACCATTGTTATAGATTTCAGTGATTGAAGAAGTAAAGAGCAAAATGCCGTAGGCGACGACGCTGTTGACGGGAACGAGAGCGTTACCTGTCCACCGGGATCGAAGCATTGACATCTATTGAAGTAAGGCAATCGCACAGCAAATGGCATCGTTGCCGCCGTCGCAAACAGAACAAACAGCCGTGGAAAGAGGTTGACGTAGATTCGTGAACAAGAGTCAACCGTATGATATGGAAACACCATTGAGGGGAAGACTAATGCTGTCGCTCTACCGGAATCATAATTTTCTTCATCCTGCGATTTGTCTACGTCTCCAACACCAATCGATTGATCTGAATCACTGTGGGATGAAGAAATTGCTAGAACACTTGTTAGGGATTCGATGGGGAAATTAATGTTCAGATTCTGACCTTCTTCTTCTTCTTCTTCTTCTTCTTCTTCTTCTTCTTCTTCTTCTAGTTTCTCCTTTTTCTCAGCGTTAATCCTTGACCCTTCAAATCCGATGACATCAATTTCAGAAACCCTTGTTAGTTTGTAGCACTGAACTGAAATAGGAGTTTCCTGAGTACGAACTGATGCCTTGTGGCAATTCTGTGGAATCGCAAGTTGATCACGAACCTTGCTGCGCACAGTAGCTTGGATCTTAGAGAGAAGATATTTGATCTGGTAATTTCTCAAGCTTCTTAGTTGACTTTCTTGATCATAAGAGTGCTGCCCCCCTTCCCATGAACCTCCGAAGCGGTGATAGAGATCAGCAATATACTCATACCAGTGGAGATCAAAGTGGTACCTCAACCTCATGTAATTCAAGTGCCATTGTAGAGCAAGTCCCTCTAAATTATGAACAACCAACCTTACCTTAGCTTCAAGAGGAGTGTTGTTTAGAAAGAAGAACTCCTCACACTTGTGTAGCCATTCATGAACTTGAAAACCATTGAATTTTGGAAACCCTATTGCGTTCCCAATTTGATTTCGCAGCATTTCTTCCATGGAAGCAGAGCACCAAGTCGATGCTTTGATACCAATTGTGACGGTTTCGACTGCAAGGGATAAACCGGAACAGTCATGGACTCATTCTAGGAGCTCCAATGGTGGAATGGTGCTCGAAGAAGATGAATCTAAGATAAATCTAGGATAGATATTATCATTGAAATGAGAGAATGTAAGATAGAAGATTTAATTGTGTAATGATTGATGATATCTTTCATTAATGATTAGGTGGTTATATAGCCACATGAGAATACAATCATTGAGGGAATATTCCTTTGCTAGTACAACTAGTACAACTTCTAGGAAGTGTACTACACACTAGTAATAAAATGAGAAATAAAGTACTAAACACTAGTACATTTTTAGGTAAATAGTAAATTCCTACATTTACCCTGTCACTGAATGACACCACACTCTCTCAATATCAGAACGAAAACTTGAAGCAGCGAAAAGGAAGGAAATGGTGAGAAATTGATGGCGTTCGATGCGAATTCAAAACGAACAAGTGAGAGGTGAAGAGAAAAACAATGGTGAAGAGGAATCAAAGGAAAGAACAAATGGATACACGATTGCAAGGAAGGAACAAAAGAACTAAGTACTCTGAATGTAAATTTCTCTTCTATATTCACTGTATTTTTCTCATCACACTGTATGTGTATTTATAGGGTTACTATAACAGCTAGTAACTGATTTCCAACTTCTATCTACTACTTTCTTACAACATATTGACCTAAATTTGTGAAGCCCTACTTTTTTATCAATGGTAATTACATTTTTTAAACACCTAATTACAACAATTAGGTAACTAAAGAGAATTACAAAAACATAATAGGCGCCACCATCGCTACTCGACGCCCCTCAGAGCTGCGTTCCTAAGAAATTTTGGCCTCGATCTCATCCATTATCCCGACTAAGTCATCATCCAAAAGATCTTGTTCGCTGGCGCCTCTCAGATGATTATCTAACTCTTGAATAGGAATCCTATCGGCCTAACTGGTTGACGAAATACGCCCCTTAGCAGGGATTGATTTCGTTCTCTCCATGACACAACCTACACAGAGGAAACTACACACTGATTTCGATCTCACTGAGCATCTTCAAAATGCACTTCGGTAAGGATGCAAGCACACGAGGCGCGATCCTGGAAGACCATCTCGGAACCTCTCTGCCGAAGTTAAGAAACCATCACTAACCAAATCGCAGCAGTGGAACTTTTAGTTAAAGGCGCACAGCATTCTGTTCTGAAGCTGGAGAGTTAGTAAGGACACCTTACAAGGTATTTTTGAACCCAACTTTAAGCTCAAATAGTTCTGATAGGGCACCTTCTGATTCTGTTACTCATAGGGCACATCTTGTTTCTGTTGCTCATGATGAGCCCATAGTGGAAGGTACTGGTAAGGGGGAGCACTACATGGAAGGTCTACACTAGGAGGAATAGAGTAGGGGCAAGATGGGAAAATAGGAAAGAGTGACATGTCTCTATGACGCGCGTGATTCTGTTATTGAGCAATAGGGGGAATGAGGGAAGGTTCATACTTGTATGTTGTGAATAGGGGGAATATCCTCTCTGGAAGGAGTCTAAGTCTAAGACTCTAAGGCTTGCATCCATTTCTGGTTGTAAGAGTTCTTACTCACTCTTTTACAGTAAATAATACATACCTTTCATTCAATTTTCTTGGTTTCTATCAAGTTCATATGTTTCTTATCATGTATTGTTCTGATATCAAGGTTCATGTAATACAGGTTTTGATACTAAATAGAAGATAAAAGAGGTCAGCGAAAGCATGAATATGAACAAGTTAGAACAGAAGTATATAGAAATAGTAACTAAAGATGACTCTGAATTTTGGTTTGTGGGGTTTTTAAGGTATGTAATGAGAAATTCCTCAGAAATCTCAAGAAATCCAATTCCTTGGCTACTAGATTCTAATTAGAGAAAATTGAACCTTGTTAAGTTTCTAGTTGTTTTAGACCTAAATAATGAAATTTTATTATAGGAAAAGTTTAGTAATTTGATGTTTCTTTTGCTGCAATTATAAGCCGTTTACTTGTTCAAAACTTTCCTTAATCAAAATGTAAAAGCTTGCACTTTAGAGTCTCCTTGGTTTTCTGCTACTGTTATTTAACCACACAGATAGCATAAAGTAATTTGATCACATAACAAGAGGTAGGAAAATAAGATGATAACTCATTGCTTCACAAAATGTACACCAAAATGCTGTGCATATACTTCAACAAAATCAGATGATGTGCATATATAACATTCATGATATTATTGATGCCTTAATTTACCAAAAGAAAGGGCTACTCCAATTTTGACTAGTTTTTTTTTATTCATTTCAATTATTGGTTTCCTTAGAGCTTTAAGCCCTTTTAAACACAACCTTGAAAGATGGAATTTTATCACTAAGAGCCAAGTGCCTATTACCATCATCATCAATATATATCCCTAAATCTCTACACAAAGTCTGGCATTTACAAACTGATGGACAGAAAGAAAGCACATAATCTTTGTCAGCTTTCTCAATCTTAAACCAATAGGCATTAGTGTTCCAACCTGGATTTCCCTCAACACCACCAGTACTCAAAAACCATATCCCTGACAACACCTTGAGAATCTTCCAAACTGGAGTTTCAGCACATGTTGTTGTTGTTAAACAGGATTTGATGTTTAGATCAGTTGAGGTTAAGATGACACCATTTTTTGCATTGTAAGGTGTGAAAGTAACTGGTTTGCCAGTCTTAACTTCACGTTTCTCTTGAACCACATAAAGGGGACATGTGTTGTTGTTGTTATTGTTGTTAGCAATGCTTGTAATTGTTAGTCCACCACCTTTGCCTCTTATGACTGGTAAAATGTAGTAGTTGACACCTGCTCTTACTTTCTGGCCTGAAATGTCGAGCACTGGTTCAGGTGCTGCAGAAATCATGCCAATAAAGAGAAAAACAAAATAAGTTATGGAAAATGCTTGGAATGAGGTCTTCATGTTTCTCTTTGGATATAAGACTAGATGAATGTTTCTGTGTGTATGTGTGGAAAGAAATGCGTCTATTTATATAGGACATAAAGGCTAGCATGAATTTTGTGTGTCTTGTATCAAGTTGAAAAAAGTTTCCACTATAACAATTAACAAGTTGACTTAGGTGAGTGGAATATTTGACATACTGAAAAATCAATATCTTTAATAAAGTTTGAAAAGGTTTAAGGAAGTCATCATTGTGGATTTGCATATCTTTTCTACCGTTCAGACAAACCTTATCTCATAGCCGCCGCGTGCAATTTGCTAATGCATGTGTTTATTGAAAGGTACGTATGGAAGTATCGACATATATATTTATTATTATATATAGAAAACTTACTACTAAAAAGTGAAATTAACGTGCAAAAGCTACCCAAGAGTACTTGAATGAGATGGTAGGTCGGAGTCACTTCTAGCTTAACCAAGGTCCTGAGTTCAAATCTAGTCTTAGGCATGCAGCAGTATTAAATCTTTTGAGAGATTAGTCTCTGGAGTTTCGCGCAGAGAATATCTCTAGTTTGAATTTTTTTTTCTTAATTGTAATTTTGGTATCTGTTTTATTTTTTGTAATTTTGGTTACCTAATTTTATTAAATCTGCAATTTTAATCTCCCTATTTTTTCCTCGCAATTTTGATACTAACTTTATCAACTTCACAATTTTAGTCACCTATTAAATTGCATTCCAATTTGTGATAAAAATACTTATGTGGCGGACGTGTTTTTTTTTATAAGCAATGTTAGTGGGGGTGGGGAAAATGTTAGTTTCCGATGTTTGAATCCGGGACCTCTTTCTTGCACTCTTTTTTGATGAGCTACCTACCTGGGATAAAAATTGCATTCCAATTTGAAATAAAAAATACTTATGTGGCGGACGTGTGTCATACTGGCATAATCATCGGGTGTTTTAGTACAACACACGTCACATCACCAATTCACCGACATGTCAATATTGCCGTCAAAAATTGAATGGCAATGTAGCGGGGGACCAAAATTGCACATTTGATATAATTGGGGATCAAAATTGCGAAAAAATAGGAAGACTAAAATTATAGATTTAATACATTTGAAAATCAAAATTGTAAAAATTAAAATAAAAGACTAAAATTATGCATTTGATAAAATAGGAGGACTAAAAGTTCATTTGAAAATCGTCCAGGATGAACATATTTCCATTCAATAGTATAACCATCTTTTACATTATTTCCTCTCTGTCAAAACAAGATCACTCATTTTCCTTATTTGCAGTGGCGGACCCACCTATAGCCGAGTTGAATACCATAACCTTGTATAAATTGTTTTTGAACCCCTTAAAAATTTTAAATTACACTAATAGAACAAATTTTGCACCCATTTGACACTGACCTTAAAAAATTTGACACATCTGATTTTGGAGTCCTGCGTCCGCCACTGCTTATTAATTGATCACTTCAAGTACGTATGGTACCTTATTAATGCACCGCGTGAACTATCATATAATCCATGCGGTGCATTAATAAGGTACCATGGAAAATAAATTTATTTTTTCTTACTTTTTGACAATATTTCTTTTTTCATTTAAATATAATGGTTCTTAAATTTTTTAATAGTTTTTATTGCAAAATTAGAGTGTGAATGCACGAGCGACTCTGTTTTTACGCATTTTCAAAATAGAATTTGTTTGAAAATAAAATATTTTATATTGTGACAAAATATAATAATTTGTTTTATTTCTCTACAAATGTAGAGATGGTGAGAGTATTCAAAGACTGAAAATAATTACATCAAAGCAATGAAATTATAGAACCAACATATAATATTTTTCTTTTGTTGTGTTATTAGTTATTAGGCTAAATAGCACTTTTGGTCCTTTATCTTTACTCTAGATTTCACTTTGGTCCTTTATCTTTTTTTTGGTCTGTTTTGGTCATTTATCTTTCATTTTCGTTTCACTTTGGTCCTTTATCTTTTTTTGGTCCGTTTTGGTCCTTTATTTTTCATTTTCGTTTCATTTTAGTCCCTCACGTTATTATTTAATTCAATTAAAACATTAATATATAATTGAAAACATTAATATCTATTAAAATGAAAAGATGATGCTTTTAAAACGTTCAATGATTGAAAAAATTTTAGTTGAAAAACAAACTAGTAGAAAGGTAAAGAATTTGAGAACTAACAATGGTTTAGAGTTTTTATGTCTAAGCTGTGTCTAAGCTGTGTATTATGCTTTCGGGAGGAGGAGACGGTGGATCATTTATTTATGTCTTGTGTAGTTGCAAGGAGTATATGGAGGAGTGTTCTCGGTTGGATGGGGCTTACGTTGGTCGACACGGATAATTTAATCAATCATTATTTGGAGTTCGGGAAGTTGGTTAAGGGAAATAGGCAAAGAGGGGTTAAACATCTTATATGGGTGGCGGTAATTTGGAATCTATGGATGGCGAGAAACAATATCTTATTCAAAGGCGAGGTAGCTTCAACTCCAAAAATACTAGCGGGCATCAAGGACTCGGCGTGGTGCTGGTTCAAGGCAAGGAAGGGAAGAAACTGTATGGCAACATGGGCGGATTGGTTCCATTGCCCGACGGGCTGTTTTTCCATGTTGTAATTTACTATTTATACGGTTCGTAGACATTATGGAGGTTCCTAGGGGGAGAAACAGTGGAGTGTGATTTGTTTTCTCCGCTGTGGCACATGTCTTGTGCAAGGTACTCTTTTTCCTGCCAGAGTCTTTTTCCCAATGGGTTTTGGCTCTGGGAGGTTTTAAGGAGGCCCTCCCCCTTTCCTTTCCTTTCTCTCATTGTAAGGGCTGGGCACCCCTTGTGCTCCCTTCAATGAAATCTTTAATTATCTAAAAAAAAAAATGGTTTAGAGTTTTTACCAATAAATTTAACAGCTATTGTGGGGAAAATAGTATAAAAAGACACAAGACACTTAGAGGGACACCTCACCAAAATGGTCTGGCTGAAAGGATGAATAAGACCTTGTTAGAAAAATGAGGTGCCTATTATCTAATGCTTGTATGCCAATCTGGTTTTGGGGTGAAGCTGTTCACACAGCTTGTTCCTTGATCAACTTGAGCCCCTCTATTGCTGCCATTGGTCTCAAGACTCCACATGAAAAATGGAGTGGAAAGGTACCTAGCTACAATCATATCTATCATGTTATTGAAGGGAAGATTGTTCCTCGAGTAAAAAGAAATGATAATTTGTTGGATATTCTAGTAGAATCAAGGGTGTAAGGATTTGGTCTCATGAAGATAAGGACATCATTAGCAAAGATGTGAAATTCGAAAAGGCAATCTCAAAGAAGTTCCGAAGATCAAGCAAATGATCAAAAGGACATTGAAAGCTTTGAGATTGAGATGGAGCCTAAGAAAGGGGACGATTTACAACAAGAGAACAATCTGCCAGAAGCCACGGAACCTAAGGGTGGCTCAAATTCAACAAATGAAAAGGAACTAGCAAATCTGGAAGGGTCCTCTTATGTGAGCCAAGCCCCCATCATGAGACCTATCACTAGAGCAAAGCTCAAGGCAATGGAACAACAAGTAGTCTTCGTTCATGGAAGGGATCTTCCTCACTCAAAGGGAATATATATACTTTAGTGAGTCCACATTGATAATTGATAAGGAGACACTAAAGGCGACCAAGGATACCTACTTTAGGGAATTTCTAGAAAATCCAAACTCTAGTGTTCCCTATTTCTTTGTATTTGCTTTTAAATAAATTTAGGATTTCACTTCTAATTGTAATAAGCTTTTTGTTTTTTAGCATTGTTTGGCCCGTGTTTTAGTTTCCGTTAGTGGGTTGCATGTTGGGCTTAGGATCCACTAGACCCAACATATAAATACTTTTCCCTTTCTTGTAATTGCTAGAACTTTGAGAATGAAATTCACTTTTACATTTGAGCAAGAGAGTGCCCAAAAACCTAAGAGGGTGGTGAGAGGTGAGTTTCTAGTGTTGGTGAAGGTTCATCATGTATTCTCGAAGGTTTATTGAAATGAGAACCTTGAGCACAACATTGAGGTTAGGAGAACTCAATGATAGTGTTGTCCTTATCATCTTTCCAAGGAAGAAGTGGCGGACTTCCTACTCCACTTTCATTTTTATCTCTTCTATATTTGCAATTTCTTCCTATTCATGTAAGTATTGTCTCACATTACAGAAAAATAAAAAATAAATAGTAAGCATTGTCTCATTTGTGTTGTATTATTGTTTATCTTCTTCTTTTTCTTTGATTTTCAAGAATGTGTTTTTGAGGTTTTGTAAGAATTCAATTAATTTGGTCACTTTTCTAGATCCATTCTTTGGAGATCATGTTAGACCTTATCAACCTCTTGCCCAAGGATCGAGGCAAAAGGGAGGTTAGAGATCATGTTAGACCTTATCAACCTCGTGTTTTGATAGATATGAATCTCAAAGATCATATTTGGGATAGAACTTTGGCAGAGAGGCATGATTCGCTTTTTTTGGTTTCTTAGAGTATGAAAATATCCCCCTATTCTCTCTAGTTGTCAAGTTATTGGCCATGATTATTCAACATGTAAGCATAAGGTTGTTTTGAATGATTTGGATCAAAACAAAGATCATGATAAAGATTCTATTGATAGGGTTTATTCAGTTTTCTCTTTTATAATAATACTAAGGATTGTTGTAAAAATGTATGCAATCTATTTTGCCAAAAAAAATATAAAACATTTCTAAACACAAATGAAGTGCCATTAAAAATGATATATTATTATCTATCAAGTTATTCTTTTATTTTTTTTAAAAAACTCAAATATATATTAAAAATATAGATTTAGTCTTCAATACTCTCTAAAATCTCCCTCCCAAAGAGAAACTCAGTGACTGCTAAACATGATAATTGATTATGCATAAAATCAATTAGCTAGAATCATATGTTGTTAATTAGTAAATATTAAACTTAACGGTTTGCAGTTGTCTGATAGAAACTGATTTCAAATAGTAAAGATTTGGAACAATTTCTGATTTATATTCACTCAAACAGAATTACAGTATAGAAATTACTATGAACACATCAATCTAGAGGATATATGAGAGCCTCTAGTCTCTCCCAATGCCTAAAAAGGCCCCAATTCCCTTATGCATTCATCAGATAATCCCATCCATCCTCCCTCTTCCCTATTTATACTAATAAAATTGCCATATGACAGTTATTTTACACTAAAACTGCCGAGTTAATAAAAACTGCCCCGGTTATTCAAATGATAACCACTCCTAATAATAATAATAATAATATATATAAGGCTAAATAGCACTTTTAGTCCTTTATGTTTGCTCCAGATTTCACTTTGGTCATTTATCTTTTTTTTGGTCCGTTTTGGTCCCTCATGTTTTATTTTTGTTTCATTTTGGTTCCTGACGTTACTTTTGACTAACGGACGCCACGCTGGCTGTTAACTGCTGACGTGGCGTCCGTTATTCATTAATGACATGGCATTTATCTTTTTTTAAATTTTAAAAACACAAATTAACAAATTAACAAAAACACACAAATTAACAAAAAACAAAAATCACCCAACACCCAAACACCTCAAACAAAAAACACAAATCACCCAAACACCATCACCCAACAACCAGATCTGATTTCAAACCAACAAAAAGCACAAATCACCCAAACACTCTCGCTCTCTTCTTCCATCGATTTCAAAGTCAGGAGAGAAGAAGAACAATGATTTAGAATGGTTTTCGATTTCGTTTCTCAAAATGGTTTTCTATTTTGTTCTCGGATGTATTTTCGTTTTCATTCTTAGATGCATTTCGTTTTCGTTCTCAGCTTGCTTCATTCTTAGATGCATTTCGTTTTCGTTCTCGCTGGATTTCGTCTTCAAAAGGATTCCAGCAACCAAACACTTGGTTTAAATATGTTTTTCTTCACTGAATGCCCAGATTGCATTTCTGGATTTGTACCTGCAAACGTGATGAGGATGAAGATTCTGATTGTTTGGTTTTTCCAGATCTGAAAGGGACCAAAATGAAACAACACAAACAATGAGAGGGACCAAAATGAAACCAAGGAAAAACAGAGAGGACTAAAATGAAACAAATGAGCATATCAACAGAGAACACAAACAATGGTTTCCATCTTCATACCCATTTCCATCTTTATACCCATTTCCATCTTCGATTTTGATTCAGTTCCGTTTCGTTTTGATTCAGTTCCGTTTCGTTTTGATTTAGTTCCACTTCTCAGTTCCGTTTTGATTCAGTTCCGTTTCCATCTTCGATTTTTCTTTGATTTTGTTCAATATGGGTTCTTCGATTTTGAAACCCAGATCCGTTTCGTTTTGATTCAGTTTCGTTTCGTTATTTAGTTCCACTTCTCAATTCCGTTTTGATCATTTGTTGTTGAACGCGTTTTGAAGTTGATGAATAGATCTGGGTTAGTTGTCTTTAGTTTCAGATCTGGGTTTGATGTTTAATTGTTTCAGATCTGGGTTTGGAGTTGATGAAGGTGTTGGTGTTGATGTTTAATTGTTTAACAATTAAAATTTCATTAAAATTAAATAATATATTTTTGCCACGTCATTTAATGAATAACGGACGCCACGTCAGCAGTTAACTGCCAACGTGGCGTCCGTTAACCAAAACTAACGTGAGGGACCAAAATGAAACGAAAATGAAACATGAGGGACCAAAACGGACCAAAAAAAAGATAAAGGGCCAAAGTGAAATCTGGAGCAAAAATAAAGGACCAAAAGTGCTATTTAGCCTATATATAATAACAGAATAATATAACTGCCCATTCTAACAGTACTCCCCTCCTGATCTTTCACATTGTCCTCAAGGTGAACAATGAATTTGACTTCCAAAAATAAACAAATACAATGCTCAAAAGAGCCAAGTTTTGCTCCTGCATGACAGACACACTCAACACAACAACCACTGTATTTGTTTTTATTAAACAACTTGCATAGAAATGGACAACAGAGAACAAACTAAAATAAAACCAAACATCACACCAAATTTGTTTTTTGCTGTACTAAATGGGTTTGTTATGTTTATGACAATGATCATTAAGTTTAAGACAACCAACATTTGTGTACATCATTTACATGAAACTAATATACTACAAAACAAAGTTGGAAAATTGAACCACACCAAATAATAAGGAACAAAACAACATGATCATTAATTTTCAAGAACTGGTTGTGTTCTAATCATTGAAGCCAATGGCAATTTAGTTTCTCCAATCCAAAAAGTATCAAAAGCCTCACCTCTTTCAGAATTCCTCTCCATTTTTCTCAATTTTCTCCTCTCAGCAGCCTTAACCAAAGCTACTATGATCAAAACAAACAAAACCAACCCAACAAAACCTATTACAAACCCTAACACCCACCAATTATTAAATCTCTTGGTAATGCTATGATTCCTGGTGTGTAATTCTTTTGAAGATGGAATCACAAGTGTATAATGTCCTGGACTATTTGCTTCACACACATATGGCATACTCATGTTCTTGAATTCCACATTCCCACCATCACTAAACTTAGCACAAATTGGTGTGTTATTTTTTGCATGCAACCCAACATCATCAGAAAAATGAATTGTAATAGGGTCCCCTTGGATAACAAATTTCATCTTCTCATTCTCTATGAATGCATTTTCTGATGAAGTGTAAGCCATGAAACCAAAAACTGGTGCAACCATGGTGTAGTTAGGCACATTGTAATAATGAAAAGACAAATTTCCAAAGTTTTCATATACTATCGCCATTCTCTTTCTATTAGGTTGTGGAACAACATGTGATGGAACATTGAGGAAGCTATGATTCATTCCTCTTAGCCAAAAAGAGACACTTCTCAATCTAACAACTGTGATTTTCATTCCTGTGTAGTTATCACCAAGAGAAATGTTGTAGAAAACACCTGTTTTTGGTTTATGTATCTTATTGTTCACATGCTTGCTTAGAAAGGCTTCTAATGATTTATGATCATAAGTATGTGATGAGTAGCCTTCAACAAAAGATGATAAGAATAATAAAGAGATAATCACCCATTGCCACCATTTGTATAGCTCCATGAATATTGTTACCTCATTCTTGAATGGCTTTCATGGAAAAATATTGATGAACCAAACCCATTGAAGTTTTCATGAGACAGTATTTTTCTCACTACTCATGAGTGAAAGTGCAAATTTGTAATTTCCTCACCATAAACTGGGCTTTATTTTTTCTCTGATTTGATGATAGAGAGACAAATATTAAGGAAACTCAGATAAATTCTTCCCCAACTATAGCAAAATGATACAAAGATAGGCAAAGAAAATAACAAATATTATGAGAGGCTTGAGTTGAGAGAAGGTAGAATTTAGAAATGAATCTCCTTAGAAAACCTGTCTTTCTTTTCTCTTCCCTTTTTGCTACATGGTTTTCTTAATATATATCAGATTCCTTCTTGAGCCAAGTCTTTGCAGAAGAATGAAAGCACTTATTAATGGGTTTGGTTAAGAAGGTAAACCTGTACCACCTTAACACCTTATACAAAATGATTAGGTTCCAAAAGGTGATTGAGATCTGATCAAAGACATTGAATTAATTCTTCAACTCTTGGAGTTTCTTGTGCCTAAAAATAAGAGGTGTATGTGGAAGAATGTGGTTGTGGGGAATAAGGCAATGAAATATGAGTTATAATTATTAATTGTAATATGAAATTGATAACCAAATGATTATGGAATCTTTGAGGGTATAGTTGATGATGACTAGGTAGGGTATGATAAATTTGTTATTGATTGGTTGTCATTGTTGTAATTAAGTATTGGGTTCTTTAACAATAATGTTATCTATTTAGGTACATATTTTTGGTTGTATTTTGAATTAAAAGGGGAAAGAATGAGTTAGTTTGTTACGTTTGCCAATGAGGACTTGGGTAGAGTAGTTTCCATGGGAAGAGGCGAAAGGCATGCAGCTCCAAGTATGAAATGCTTATTTTAGACAAATGATTTGCTGGGGCGGCAAATTAGTTGTTGGGTTTTGAATTATTAGCATTGGCATTATCTTGTCAAAAAAAACATTACAATTTCAGCGAGATGGGGACGTCGGCTCCCGAATTCAAACCCGATGTAACCAATGATAGTGTGTGCGCGTTGTGTTTATTTTTTGATCAATCTCATGTATTTTTTTTTTATAAAATAGTTAATACATTTTATCCTAAATAATTTTCTAAACACCTGTATCATAATTTATATATCAAAAACTTCATTAGATTTGTTTTGTTTCATTTCATGGATCACAAGTAAATTATCATGTGTTAAATAATCTAGGGAGGACAAATAAATTTGCATCATTGAGTAGTAATATATTTAAATAGTTTATTTGGCATACTCATTGTGGAGTATATTACAAACATTGACACAAATACTTATGTGATAAAAATGAACTTAGATAAACTCTTTCAATTGCTCCACGTCAAAAAAAGAGACTATTATTAATCATAATAGTTTATATTGATAACGTAAAATATTCATAACTTATTTTCTTATTTCCGTACAAAGGTTTTATGGATCGGCCCAAGTATCACAAAATCACGATGGGCCTCTCAGCGTCTCTCCCTTTGTCCCTCACACTGTAATCACCGAACTCACTCACGCTTCGAAAGCTGCAGCTTCAAACGCTCAAGAGATCAAAACGACATCGTCTCATAACCGTAACAATGCTGCGCCTCACAAAATTGAAACCTCTTTTACACTCATCACCGTCATCAAATTCCGGCCACCAACTCCTCCAACGCTGTCCTGTGAGCGGCACTGCAAAAGGCAAAGCGAAAATCAAAGCCGGTCAAACACTGAAACGAACCCGAGTCACTATAAAGAAATCTGGACCCGTTGCCCCAACCGGAGCACCAACCGGATCTCGCGAAAGACAAGAACGCGAACTCCTCTACGAAAAATGCCTCAATGCACCAACACCAGTTCGTTACCTAACCCCAAAACAACGTGAACGAGAAGCTCAACGTGAGAAATTGGGGTTAATTAGCAAAGACCGACAGCGAGAACTCGATTTGATGAAAAGGAAAAAAGAAGCCGACAAGCTTAGGGTTTCGGAGAAGCCAACGATTATTGGAACACCTGGTTTGGATTACGTGACATTAGGGTTAGTGGATGCGGAGAAATTGCCCAAGTATGAGTTGACTGCTGAAGATGGGAAGAGATTGGCGAAGGAGTATAGTAGAGTGTTGATGAAGAAGCATAGAGCGAGACAAGCTGCGGAATCAACGCTTTTGAGGTTGAAAAAGGAAGCTATTGAAGCATTGCCTGAGAATTTGAAAAAAGCTGCTTTGGTTCCTGATTTGAGTCCCTTTCCTGCTGAGCGTTTTATGGCTACTCTCACTCCTCCTATTGAAGGTTACATCGAAAAGGTTAGGGAAGCTGCTAATAGGATCAGTGGAAAGGAGAAGATTAGATAAATGAACTGTTGGATCGTTACAGGTTAGTGCTGCTGGTTTTGTTCCTGAATTTTTCATTTAAAAATGGAATTAATTGCATTGGATATTTTTGTTTGTATTGTAATTGAATCCTGAATAACATGGAACCGATTTTTTTTTAAAGCTGGGATTTTAGTCATTGTTATTACATAGATATGATGATGATATGTAATTTTCGGAGCTTTGTTGTTGGTTTTTATCTGTTGGATATGGATCATATTGTGGCATATTTGAATACAATAATGATAGTTTGTTATCCTTGTTTATTTGGTGTTCTGTTTGGAATTTGTTTTGATGATACTGTGTTCTTGGTTTAATTATTATTCTTATTATTGTTCTTGTTTTGGTGTGGTGTTCAGTTTGTTCTTAGGCAAATAGAAAGTTGGGAGACTAAATTCAGTAAAAGCAAAATAGGTGGGGCTTTAATGTTAAGATGTTTGGGTTTTCATGTGATGGATATGGATCATATTATGGTGTGTTTGAATGCAATAATCGTAGCTTGTTATCCTAGTTTATTTGGTGTTCTGTTTGGCGTTTGTTCGATGGTGCTGCATTCTTGGTTTTATTGTTCTTGTTTTGGTGTGGTGTTCAATTTGTTTTTAGGCAAATAAAAAGTGTGGGGATCAAATTCATTAAAAAATAGAATAGGTTACCAAAATCCTAGATTTGAAAAAATACAAAAGACAATTAAACTTTGTTTTTAATGTGTTGTACTTTTTGCTGAGTGTTTCTGCTTCTGTAACTCTTCCCCTCTGTTGTTATCACGTTTTGTTTAAGTGTTGACTTTATAAAGTTTGAACTTTCAAACCAGCAAACAAAGTCAGTCATTTTAGTGTTGAATCGTAAAATTAATCCAGTGGGCAAAGAGTGTAGTCATTGACATTATTGTCGCATTTCTATGATCATCAAATATTGATTAAAAATAAATACACTGATCTTAAAAGTGTAGAGTTACAGGAATGAGAACACCTTTCTAATGCTTTTCTACATATCTGATGCTAATGATATCTGGAATATTCAAATATCCCCAAGATTAACCAAACATACCTTGAGATTATGTTCTTTCTTCTTCTCTTTTTTAATCTTGCATGATCTGCAGGGAAATTCAGGTTAAGAAAACAAATTTAGCCACCACTTGGTTTGTTTAGGCAAAACATGTTGTAAGCAATATATTATGCCATATTATTTTGAGAACTGAAGGTCCCCTGTAAGCCAATTCTCAAACAAAGATTCGGTGAAGGGAAAGACTAGAATTTAGTCATATTTGTACTGATAATCTGCTTAGTGAACTGAGAAATGTAGGGAAAGGTCAATTTTAGTTTCATTTTTCTGCATCTTATGATTCTTTTAGGATATGTAGCATAACAATAACACAGCTTCAACAAAATTCAAATTCAAAGATATCCTGTTTCTCCAAGTCCTGAATTGAAGCTCCATTTAATAACTGAGGTTTGAACAAACCTTAAATCAACGGCCAATAGGTTTATAAACACCCTTAACTCTTAAGGATGTGCAGGCAAAATCCTTAGAATCAACTCCATCTCATAACACATCCAAGGGCATTGAAATACCTTTAAAGATGCATAAACTTTTCTCCAGCCAAATAATCAGACCATCAAAAAAATTTGGCCTCCTTAAGAATAAAGATTGTGAAGACACATATAGCATCATATTGAAAAAAACTATTGCTGCTTCTGTTTACATGTTCTATGCTGATTTAAGAAAGACTTTGTGGTGACTGTAGGATTTAGATTTTAGAGACATGCTATGTACCAATAATTGGGGTTAGGTGCCTTCTGTTCTGTCTCTATGTGAGTTTGAAGCTACTGCAAATTCATTTTTTTGTTAAGATGAGATTGCATTGCTCCCGTCTCTTTTATTTCCATCTTAGTGTGAGCTCAATGAGCTTCAATGTCTCTATTATCTTTTCCAAAACAAACAAGGAATGCTTAAGGATGACTCTGAATTAATTTGTTTGAATTTGCAGGTTCACCTTCAAATTGCAGAAGCACTTTTCTTTTTTTGTGGGCAGCAAGCTATGACCTAGGATATCATAGGCCGTTGCAGAATCTGATTGTATGGAGCTTTTTGGACAGTGAAAATTGCTCAACGGAATGGTGGCTTAGTGTAATAATTCATGAATATCAATTCCTTATTTTTAACTTTCTTTTGATAGTAATGTTATCAAGAGCTCAACCTAGTGGTAAAACATCTTGTCAAAAAAAAACCTAGTGGTAAAACATAAGTGTTGTGTGGATACCGAGAGTGTGTATTCGAACTCATAATGCTCCAGTTTCTAATTCCGCATCCCTCTAACTCTGATCGATTGTACTAAGTATCATTTATAATGGCTAACAATCTCAATAAATTATAGACATTTAGTCAGACAAAACTATACACATGAATGCTATTTCAGCTCGAGGCTTGATATACACAACCACCATTTCCCCCACTTATGTCAACAAGGCAAAACCTGTTAGATTCTTCTAGCAAGGTATTTAAAATGTATTTTAGTATTCTGCCCCTGCCCCTTAAACACAAGGAACTAGCATTATACCCGTGTATACGCACAGGTATTGTCGTGTTATTTCTATTAATAGACATAGACATAATTTAATTAGTTTAAATATTATTCCGTGAAATTAAATCAAGACTAATTTAAAGTAGATAAACAAAAAGTTTCAAATTGTAATTGAGTTAGTCCGAACATTACCCAGTGAATATTTACTAGCAATATGTAATATTTTCCGTAGAGATTAGAGAACAAAATTGTATTAAAGTTTCAAATTTTTCAAATAGTAATATTTTTCATAGAAACTAAGTAAAACTTATTGATAAAGAAAAATGGAATATTAAAAATGAAGAACACATGTAGATAAAATTAAAGTAGATATATTGTGAAAAATAGAAAAATGAGATAGAGTTAGAGGAAGAAAGAGAAGGAGAGGGTGAAAAAATGTGTGAGAAATATTGAAAAAAGTTTGAAAAAATATATGAGAGAGAGTGATAAGTAATATTTCCTGTAGATATTAGAAAACAAAATTGTAGTAAAGTTTCAAATTTTAATATTTCTCGTAGAGACTAAATAAAATTTATTGACAGAGAAAAAATAGAATATTAAAAAATATGAAGGAGACGTGTAGATGAAATTAAAGTAGATATATTGTGAAAAATGGAAAAATGAGATAGAGTTAGATGAAAGAAAGAGGAGGAGAGAGTGAAAAAATGTGTGAGAAAGAGTGAAAAAATTTGAAAATGTATATGAGAGAAAGTGAAAAAGTTTGAAAAAAGTGTGAGAGAGGGTGAAAAAGTTTGAAAAAGAATGTGAGAGAGTGAAAAAGTTTAAAAAAGTGAAATTATATAAATATTCTAAAATTGTTTAGTTGGAAAAAGAGTAAGATTGATATTTGTAAGCAAATTCATTCTTTTGGGGCTAGTTGTTTGTTTGGGCCATTTATGCTTTTGTATTTTTGGATCCTTGATGGAAGCCCAAGTCACTAAGTGACTAAACATTGTTGTAATAAAGAGCTTTACTCAATTAATGAAAGCTAACTGCATTTTTACCAATTAACAGAATTAGTTACAATTGGTATCAGAGCTCCAAGAGCGGGACCTGTCACACCACCGTGAACCGCAGATTCTGACGACGGCGATGACAGAAAAGGAACACGGCGCGCTCGTTTCACCGGCGATTCCTCGCTTCGATGGTCACTACGATCATTGGGCGATCTTAATGGAGAACTTACTTCGACCAAAGGAGTACTGGGAAGTAGTGGAAAACGGAGTTCCACCGGTGGGGGTGAATGCATCGCAAGAATTGAGAAAGGTTGCAGACGAAGCGAAGTTGAAGGACCTGAAAGCGAAGAATTACCTATTTCAGGCGCTTGATCGTAGCATATTGGAGACAATCTTGAAGATGGATTCTTCAAAGGACATTTGGGATTCGCTAAAATAGAAGTTTCAGGGATCTTCGAAGGTAAAGAATAAGGCTCAACTTCAAGTCTTGAGAAGAGAATTTGAGATCTTGACTATGAAGGAAGGCGAGACAATAAACGAGTTTTTCTCAAGAACCCTTGCAATTGTAAACAAGATGAAGGCTCACGATGAAAGGATAACCGAGACCGTAGTGGTTGAAAAGATTCTCAGGTCAATGACTCTAAGCTACAACTATGTGGTTTGCTCAATTGTTCAATCGCGTGACACAAAAAGCTTATCCATTGATGACCTTAAAAGTAGCTTGTTGGTTGAGGAACAACGCATGAAAGGGCAACAGAAAGAAGAAGAACAGGCCTTGAAAGTGTCTGCTCCTGGTAGAAGTGGTGGAAGAGGTAGAGAAAGAAGTTCTGGAAGAGGAAGCGGTAGACAAATGTCAAAGGAGCATATAGAATGTTACAAGTGTGGCAAAATGGGACATTACAGGAATGAGTGCCCTGATTTTGAAGAAAAGATTGCCAACTATGCTGGCTTTGATGAAGAAGAGGAGATGTTGCTCATGGCATATGCTGACAGCAAGCAATTAGTGAAGATTGGACCAAATGGTGAGCTCTGGTTCCTTGACTCTAGCTGCAGCAATGTGTGGTTGCAAAAATTGGTTCTTTGATCTAAATGAAGAATTTAGGGAAACAGTGAAATTAGGAAACAATATGAGGCTAAATGTGATGGGGAAGGGTAGCATCAAGTTGAAGATTGAAGGGCGTGTGTGTGTGTAATTACAGGAGTGTATTGGATTCCTGAATTGAAGAACAACTTGTTGAGCATAGGTTAATTGCAACAAGGAGGATTGAAGGTTGTCTTTGAAGATGATATGTGTAAAGTCTATCATAAGGAAAGGGGTCTAATAATTACATCCAAAATGGCAAATAACAGGATGTTCACCATCATTGGATCTTCTGTTATTGCAAACCGTATGCAGATCTCTAGTGATGACTTGGGTGACTTGTGGCACATAAGATATGGGCATCTCAGTCATAATTAGGGGTGTTCGCGGTGCGGTTTGGTTCGGTTTTGAGCAAAAAAGTGCACCGAACCGCGAGGTAAAAATAGATGCGGTTTGGTTTGGTTCGGTTGGCTTAAAAAAAAAAAACACCAAACCAAACCAAACCAAACCAAAGCGGTTTGGATTGGTTCGGTTTTGTTCGGTTTTTGACGAGACAAAACATGATTTATACGTAATTCAAACATAATTTGGTTCGGTTTTGTCCTGCCAATATAATTCAACATAATTCAAACATAATTTGGCCTCCACCAATATGGCCTTCATCAGACATAATTCAACAGAAAGTACAGCAAGTCCAATATAATTCAAAAAGAATTCAACAACTAAACAAGTGACTTCCTCTCTCCTGATAAGTCTAACATAATTCAACAGAAAGTACAGCAAGTCTCTACAAAAAGTAGGATTGCATTTGCTTAATTAAGCACTAGAATCTGAGTGTAAGGAAAAAAGATGCATTAATTTCAGTGTCTTTCCACAATGCAAATAATAACAGCTAAACAAGTGACTTTCTGTCCCAAAAGTTATGGAACAATGTATTAATCAAAATCAAAGATTAAAACATATTAGATTTTGCACCATTAAGTTCGAACTACAAAACTTTCAGAAACTTCCAGTATAAATCAATAATACCACACGTACATCATTTGTAGCCCTGCAAGGAAATCTCATTTGGACCTTCTAAAGTTGAAGTTTCTATCAATCAAGTAACATCCATCCAATGTTATTAGCATCATATATCTTGTTCCATCAGCTTTCCATGTTGCATAATAGTAACGCTGCCGTAACAGCTGTAAATTATCCCTGCATACCACCCAATCAATTTTAATGTTTAGCATACTATATAGAAAAGGCCAAATCAATAAGGAACTTTAATTACTACAGTCATAAAACAATGGAAGCCTAAAAATAAATGACAAGTTTAGAAGAGAGATTGAACAGGAGTGAGTGATGCTGCGTCGCAGCCGTTATATGCCACTCGCTGTTTTTGTGTCTCTCAAATTCTCAATAGGGTTTCTGAGCGTGAGTGAGATGGGGATGGGCTGCGTTGAGAGAGTGAGTGAGATGGGTGCCTAGTATATTAAAAAAAAATGCAAATAATAAATAGGATTTTAGCGGTTTGGTTCGGTTCGGTTTCTGAAATGAGAACCGAGAACCGAGAACCGAACCGAACCGCTCGATTCAGTGAAAAAAAAAACCGAACAAAACCGCTAGAAATCGGTTTTCTACGGTTTTCGGTTTGGTTTGGTTTGGTTTGCGGTTCGCCTATTGGTTTTGTTCGGTTTTGAACACCCCTAGTCATAATGGCCTGATGCTGCTCAAGCAAAAGGGAATGGTGGAAGGCATACCTGCTCTCAAGGAACCAGTGAAGCCATGTACTTAGTGCCTTGTTGGGAAGCAGCATAGGGATGCCATGTCTAAGCAAAGCAAATGGAGAGCCTCAAGGAAACTGGAGCTGGTTCATTCTGACATTTGTGGGCCTATTTCACCAGAATCCAATAGCCACAAAAGGTATTTTATCAGCTTTATTGATGATTTTACTAGAAAGGACTGGGTGTATTTTCTTAGTGAAAAATCAGCTGCTTTAGAAACCTTTAAGAAGTTTAAGATAATGGTTGAGAAGGAATCCAATTGTGTAATTAGTTGCTTGAGGACTGATAGAGGTGGGGAATTCACCTCAAAGGAATTCAATGATTTTTGTAGTAAGAATGGTATTAGAAGACAACTTACAGCAGCTTATACTCCACAACAGAATGGAGTAGCTAAGAGAAAGAGTAGAACCACTATGAATATGGTGAGAAGTATGTTGAATGAGGCAAAATTACCAAAGCAATTTTGGCCTGAGGCCGTCAAATGGTCATTTTACTTGCTGAATAGGTGTCCAACTGTATCTCTCAAAGATATAACTTCTGAGGAAGCCTGGAGTGAAAGAAAACCATCTCTGAGACACTTGAGAGTGTTTGGCTGCATTGCTCACATGCACATTCCTGATGTTCAAAGGAAAAAGTTGGATAACAAGAGCCTCAAATGTGTTTTCTTGGGAATCAGTGAAGAGTCTAAGGCCTATAGGCCCTATGACCCAGTCAAGAAGAAGATCATGGTAAGCAAGGATGTAATGTTTGATGAGAAAGAGAATTGGGATTGGGATAGTAAAGAAGGAGGAAACATTGAGTGTGATTCTAATGAAGAAAACAGTGACAAAGGTGCTGAAGTGAATGTGAAGGAGAATGTGAATGATATTGAAGAAAATCACTCCACACATAGTGATGACTCAGGTGTTTAAGATGTAGAAACATGGCAAGATAATGAGACACAAAGCAACACTGCATCTGGTGCAGTGGTGTCTAGAGCAGGAAGAACCATTAAAAGTCCTGCTCACTTTGATAATTTTGTGATGTTTGGAAACTTGAATGGTGAAGATGATCTGCAGGAGGGTGAAAACTTGCATAGTTTTGTTGTGTTTGAGAATTTCTCAGATCCTATATCATACAAAGAAGCTGTGAAGTATGATAAGTGGAGGAAGGCCATGAAAAGTGAATTAGCTTCAATAGAAAAGAATGACACTTGGGTTTTGGTTAACCCTCCTCAAGGTGCCAAAACTATTGGGGTCAAGTGGATCTACAAGACAAAATATAATGAAGCAAGAGAGATAGAAAAACATAAAGCCAGACTTGTTGCAAAGGGGTATGCTCAGCAATATGGCATTGGCTACTGTGAAGTGTTTGCACCAGTAGCAAGGTGGGACACTATAAGGTGCATCCTTGCCATAGCAGCCCAAGAAGGGTGGAGCATCTTCCAACTAGATGTTAAAATTGTCTTTCTCCATGGTGAGCTCAATGAGTTGGTATTTGTGGAACAACCAGAGGGATACTTGAAAGAGGGGTGTGAAGACAAAGTGTACAAGCTCAAGAAAGCCTTGTATGGCTTGAAACAAGCTCCAAGAGCATGGTATAGCAAAATAGATTCCTATTTTGTGAAAGAAGGATTCAAGAGATGTCCCTATGAGCATACCCTATTTACTAAGGCCAATAGCAGTGGTATCATCATCATTAGCTTATATGTTGATGATCTACTGGAAGCAATGCTGTTATGATGAATGAATTTAAGGAATCTATGAAAAGTCATTTTGATATGAGTGACCTTGGCAAAATGAGGCACTTTCTGGGTGTTGAGGTGACTCAAGATCAGAGGGGCATCTTCATCACCCAGCAGAGATATGCTGGTGAGATTCTTAGCAGATTTGGATTACAAGACAGCAAACCTGTCTATAATCCAGTTGCTGTGGGTGACAAGTTGACCAAAGATGATGATGGAAAAGCTGTTGATCCCACATATTTCAAGCAAATAGTGGGAAGTTTGATGTATTTGAATGCTAGCAGACCTGATATTATGTATGTAGTGAGCTTAATCAGCAGATTCATGGACAAACCTGCAGAGAAGAATTTGGTGGCAGCAAAACGAGTCTTGAGGTATCTGAGAGGTACTACAACACTGGGAATTCAATATAAGGCAGGAAGCAAGCATGATCTATTAGCATATTGTGATAGTGATTATGCTGGGAACCTTTAAGATAGAAAAAGCACCACTGGTTTCATTTTTATGTTATGTTCTGGAGCTGTTTCATGGAGTTCTAAGAAACAACCCATTGTTACTTTGTCTACAACAGAGGCAGAGTTTGTAGCAGCTGCATATTGTGTTTGTCAAGGCATTTGGCTCAAGAGAAATTTTGGAGGAATTGTGTGTGAAACAGAACAAATGCTTAAATGTGCTATGTGACAACAGTTCTACTATAAAGCTATCCAGAAATCCAGTAATGCATGGAAGAACCAAACATATAGATGTTAGGTTCCACTTTCTCAGAGACTTGTGCAAAGAAGGTTTGATTGAATTGAAGTTTTGTGGCACTCAAGACTAGTTGGCTGATCTGCTAACCAAGCCATTGAAGAATGAAAGCTTTCTCAAGCTTAGGGAGGACTTAGGAATGTGCATGCCTGCTTAGTTTTTATTGATTGCTTGTCTGTAAAACTGAAGTCTTAGCCTCCAGTTTAAGGGAGGGATTGTAAGCAAATTCATTGTTTTGGGGCTAGTTGTTTGTTTGGGCCATTTATGCTTTTGTATTTTCAGATCCTTGATGGAAGCCCAAGTCACTAAGTGACTAAACATTGTTGTAATAAAGAGCTTTACTCAATTAATGAAAGCTAACAACATTTTTACCAATTAACAGAATTAGTTACAATATTTTGGTAGTAGATTAATGGTATAAATAGACCGTAGAATGGTACACAAACCATTACGTACCCTAGCCCTACCAACTCCATAATCTTTGGAAGATGAAACATAAAATATTTTCATATGGGTTCGCTATTACTTCTTTTTTTGATAATCAAAGAAATTTACTGGATATGAGGACTACTAAAAGCACAAGTTCAGCTAAGCTTTCTTTTTAGTATAAACTAGTAGAATACCTGTGCATACGCCCGAGAGCTGTCGTATTTTTTTTAAGAATGAACTTAGACATATTTAAATAGTCTGAACATTACCCTGTGAAAATAAAGACAAACTTAAAGTAGAGAAAAAATGAGTTTCAAATAAAAAATAGATAAATATTAAAATCTAAAAATGTAAAAGTATCATTTAAAAACAATCTGTGCATTTATCCCGTGTTTTTTATATATCAGTGCAATGTTTTTTTATATATCATTGCAACTATCCTGTATTTTTATATATATCATTCCAGTTATCCCCGTATTTTTTTATATATCAGTGCAGTTATCCCGTATTTTTTATGTATCAGTGCAGTTATCGCATAATTTCAATTGATTATTTGAGTTGATTAGTCGATTATAGCAGAGAGTAAAAGATAGATAGTAGATTATCAATAAAAAATATTTATCCCGTGTTTTTTAAATATACATCAGTGACCATTATTTGTCCCTTTTTAGGTATTAGTGACAAATATTTGTCACGCGTGTTTTAAATATTAATCAGTTTAAACTGTCATTAAACCTTCTTGTTTTTTTAGATAGTAGGTTTATAGTAGTCTTTTCAAAAATTATAATTATCAATAGCAAATATTAATCCCTTGTTTTTTTATATATCACTTAATTATCCCGTGTTTTTTATATATCAGTGCAGTTATCTCGTAGTTTCAATTGATTATTTTAGTTGATTAATTAGTAAATTATAGTAGATAGTAAAAGTTAGATAGTAGATTATCAATAAGAAATATTTTTTTAAATAATAATTAGTAGTTTATATAGTCATTAAGTCTTCTTGTTTTTTAGTAGTAGGTTTGTTGTAGTAGTCTTCAAAAAATTTAATTATCAGTGACAAATATTAATCTAGTGTTTTTTATATATCAGTGCAATTGTCCCGTGTTTTTTTATATATTAGTGCAGATATCTTGTAGTTACAATTGACTATTTTAGTTGATTAGTAGATTATAGTAGGTAGTAAAAGAGAGATAGTAGATTATCAATAAGAAATATTTGTTTTAAATATTAATTAGTAGTTTAAATAGTCATTAAATCTTCTTGGTTTTTAGATAGTAGGTTTATAGTAGTCTTCAAAAAATTTAATTATCAATGACAAATATTAATCATGTGTTTTTTTATATATCAGTGCAGTTATCACGGCTTTTTATATATTAGTGCAGTTATCTCGTAGTTTCAATTGATTATGTTAGTTGATTAATAGATTATAGTAGATAGTAAAAGATAGATAGTCGATTATCAATAAGAGGTGATAGTAGATTATCAATAAGAGTGTAAACAGATTTCGGAGAGAAAAAGTAAAATTTTAAGGTGATAACTTTTTCCAAAAAGGTGATAGTTTTTTTTTTGTTTTTTAGTGTGACTCATTTATATTTTTATAGGTAATTTTAGTAGAGTAGTGTTTGTATAAATTTAGAAATTTAGTTAGAAAACTAAAGTGAAGTGATAAATGAAAGAGAATAATTGTTTATGGGAAAAGTAAAAGTAAAGTAAAAAGAAAAAAAAAGAAAGAGAGAGTAAGAGAAAAGTGAAAAGAAGGAAAGAGAGTGTAAGAAGAAAAAGAAAGAAATAGTGGGTAATGACATTTTTACCTTTAAATTAGATATGTGTCTTGTTAATAAGAGATCCAAATTGGAAATTTCATAAGAGGTATGTTTGTATAAATAGATAAATAGATATTAGAAGCAAAAGGATATATGCATGCTAGCCAATGGCTCAAAGTTTCAAACACCAGAGATGATGCCACTATGTAAAAACGAATAGTATTGAACAAGAATAGGGAAAAAAGCCACTGTAGACAAAAAAAATTATTTACAAAAATAACACTTTTTTTAGATTATATACCAAACTAGAACGCATCCAAAATTTAGGCCAGAAGTCGCCCCCACAGGCCATGACTTCTGAACTGAGAATTGCAAATTTTTTTTCCTTTTCATGTTCAGAAGTCGCCCCCCCAGGGTGACTTCTGACCTGTGTTTTTTTATTTTTTTTTCTTCTATTTTAATTAATTTAGAAAATTAATATTGTTAATTCTAAATTAATTATAAAATTTGTGGTGAAATAAATATTTGAACACATTAATCTATTTAAAAGTGTCGGTAAGATCTTGTGCGTCCAAAAGTGTCGGCAACCTCAAGACCATTGAAAAAAACACCAGAAAACGGTTTGTTTTGTAGTGTAGAAAATGAGCTTTTTACTATGTTTTGACCACTTTTAATCATATATTTTTATTTTTTTATTTAAAAAAAATATATATCGTGTAGAAGAGGTATAAAACTACCATGTTGAGTTATGAAATATGAGATACGTGTTTAATTTGAACATGTATTATAATCGAAAAGAACACTAACAAACATAGATTACATCGATTGAAAAGTAGATTACAACAACGGAAACAAACATAAATACTAAAACATGACAGAAACAAATACAGATTAATTAAAACGTTGAACTACTGTGATGGTGGAGTTAAACGACGAATGATCTCAGCGACACTCCTTGTGGTTTCCACGTACAAACACATCCATTATTTGTACGTGGAAATGGGGAATGGATAAGAAGGTGTTTTCTATTACCCTAGATAATGCATCTGCTAATGATTGTTTGCAAGATATTTTGAAAACCCATCTTTGCGTGCATAGCAATTTGTTGTGTGAGGACGAGTTTTTTCACATTCGCTGCTCTGCCCATATCCTAAACCTGAGTGTTCAAGAGGGTTTAAAAGTAGCTAGTGGGGCACTTAAGAAAATAAAAGATAGTGTCAATTATGTGAAACAATCGGATGGGAGGATGTTAAAATTTAAAGAGTATGTGTCAAAGATGCAGGATAAATGGGAGCATTGGTTTGAGAACAGACGCGTCTGCGAGGTGAAATTCAACCTACATAATGCTTGAAATTGCATTGGAGTATCAAAGAGCTTTTGATTATTTCAAGGTGGTAGATAGGCATTTTAAGTGTTGTCCATCTAATGAGGAGTGGAGTAAGGGAGAGAAAATTTGTGAGTTCTTGGAACCTTTTTATGACATTACACGTTTGATATCTGGTTCGTCCTATTCAACATCAAGTTTGTACTTTATGGAAGTGTGGAAAATTCAGCGTCTATTAGAAGAGAATCAATCTAGCGATGATGGTGTCATTAAGGAAATGTCCATGAAGATGAAAGCCAAATTTGATAAGTATTGGACAAATTATAGTGTTGTACTAGCATTTGGAGCTATTCTTGACCCACGGTTGAAGGTTGCCTTTTTGATCTATTGCTACGAAAAACTTGACGCTTCAACTCGTGTAGATAAGGTTAAACATGTGACAGACAAATTTGACAAACTTTATGAAGAGTATGCGACCAATTTCAATATTTCTCTTTCTCAATCATCCACCGATTCTACCCCATTGTCCATCTCTAGTGGAGAGAGAAAAAAGCGCAAGCGGGCAAAAATTGTAAGTTTTTTATTCTTAATTATCTCAGATACTTTCAGGATCATGCATGTTGCAACACAATCATTCAATGCACACCTGTTAATCCAAGCTTTAAAATAGTCTAATTGTTAGTATTTCCAATCATTCTACATGTTATTTCTTTTACCATTACTGTTAGTTGATTAGAATTTGGTGCTTCTTTTACCATTCTTTATTTTTTTAATCAGAATTTGTAATCTGTAATCAGAATCTGTAATATAGAATTAGAACTTCATATTTCCTATCCATTTTATTCATTAATGCAAGCAAAATTGTGTTTAGATTATTGATATTGATATAGATATATTATACATTAAGGGATTCGATGAATTTTTAAATGAAACTAGTCCCTCCATTAGTAAGACTGAAATAGATGTATATATGAAAGAACCAAAGATTGTTCTTGATGAAGAACACCCTGAAGAATTTGATGTTCTTCAATATTGGAAGATTAGTGAGAAAAGGTTTCCCATACTATCCATTATGGCACGTGATATAATATGCATTCCCATTACCACAGTGGCATCAGAATCAGCCTTCGGTATTGGTGGGCGTGTTCTTACCAAATACAGAAGCTCTACACTTCCAGAACACATCCAAATGCTAATTTGCACTAGGAATTGGTTGCACGGATATATCGAAAATCCTAGCGGGTAATACTTTGTCTTCTAAATTTGTTTTGCATAGTTATCTGAAGATTGTAATTGTATTTCAATTGTTTGCATTTTTAGATGAAGATATGTGTGGAAAAGAGGAGTCTGACGTGCACGATGAAGATATGGGAATTCAGTAATCGTCATTTAATGTTCCTACCAAGTTGGGCCTATTTTGTATTTCAGATTTAGTTATTTTCTATTTTACTTTGTTGCTATCTTACTTTGTTGATACATCAAATTGTTTGAGTTCACTTTTGGCCTTTTGGGTGGTACACAAACTGACTGAAATGGCTCGCAATGCCTCTTTTGATATACTTTGTTGTTTTTGGGTAATCTTTTGAAGGCTCAATGCTTCTTGCTGAAATTATATTGCTGCTCACTTTGCAAATGTACTACTTTGTCTACTACAGATATTGGTAGGTGTTATGAGCCTGTGATGACCATTTATAATGACCATTTATATTAATTGATAATAAAAAAGCACCTCCAGGGGCTGACTTAGGCCCATAAAGGTGGGTTGGGTATTTCTTTAGTTTGTGCAAAAAAGTTGAAATTCAGGGCCCATGGGCTGGCCAGGCCCATGTGGGCTTCATTGGATTTGGACCCATATGGGCCTTTGGAAAGTGGATTTGTGGGCTCATGGGCCTTTTGGCCCTAATCCCATGTGGGCTTGGGGTGGGCTGGCCCACGTGGGCCAAACTGACTGCTCTTATTTATTTATATATATATATATATATATATATATATATATATATATATATATATATATATATATATATATATATATATATATATATTCCGAAAACTGGCAGTCACTAGAATTAGATTATGGCCTAAAATTACCAGTTCAAAGGGTAAGGAGGGACTCATGCTAAAACTACATCTTCAAAAAATTTCATTTAGGCAAAGCATGTTTATTGGTTTTAGCCAGATAGTAGCTAACCTATTGCATAAAACTCTTGGAGAAGTAATCATGGATCATAAACTACCAAAATTTTCTGAATTAGACTTTGTATGTGACCAAGTATATCCACTCCTACATATTAGTTTTTGGGTTCCAAGGTTTCTCCACGGCTACTACGATCCTTTGGTTCCACTATAAGACTAATCCTCAGTTTGAGATTTAGTCACACTTAAAAGCTCATCGGCCATCTATTTTTGGGAATAAACAATGGTCCTTCCTTCGTCCTTCCAACCAATTGTGTAGCCAACTGAGCCACGTCGAACCACTCTGGATCCTCAATTTCAATATGCAAAAGCCTTCCAGCTACTCCATGAGATATTCAGCAGAGTAGAGAAACCAAAACATGGAATATTTTCAATCAAGGAGCAACACAATCCTATCTTTCATTCCTATTTCCCTCACCCATTTTAGAAATCTAAAGCAAGATTTACTTATATACGTAAATAAATTACTTGGGAATTGGGATATAAATAAATAAATAAACTAGCTGGTAAGCAAGATTCCTATCTCTTATTCATACCTCCCAATTTACTTGTATCATTTACTCAGCGTTTGACAAAAGCAACATTTTAGCTAGCTTTGAGAAAATCCCAAATATTGCCTTGAGACACCACATTTTCAAACGAGTACTATCTGTGTGAAGCACTGTTGCTTAAAAAGCTTGCTCATTAAGAGTGATATTTATATATAAATATAATATATACACACTACTAGTGGAAAAAAAATACAATATACACCCATCCAAAGCTCCAAAACACTGCAAGGGTATACTAGCAGGGAAGGCGGAAGCTATGGAAATCCCGTAGATATATACTTTTTCACAATTTAGACATACATACACATGTTATGAAGCAAATCCACTAATATAACTCAAGCAAATGCAGACCCTGAACAAGATCAACTATTCAAACAACTGAGTGGGACCCTGTATTCATGCCGATCTGGAAAATGGTGGCATACCACAAAATACATGACGGAACCATGTTAATATGACCTTACAATTTGCGTAGGCAAGGGCCATATGATGAAATATTTGAACAACTGTAATCAACTTTCCCTCATCAAAGTTTCCTGAATAAGTGTAACATAACAAAACCATATACTAACAGAACTGGGTTCCTTGTAGTTAAGAATTCAGGTATTTCCCACATTCAGAAAATCAGGATACCCTTTAGTTAAGAATTCATGTGTTTCCTGCATTCAGTAAATTGGAACCTTCGGATAAAAGTTGGACAACTCACTACGATTTTAGTAAAATTAGATTCAAGACAAGAAGATCTCAGGATGTAAACTTATTGGTTCTGATTTGCTAACTGTAATGAGTGGATTGATTTATGACAACAGAGAATCTGGATTCACTAACAGACTATCTTAGAGATACACCCTAAATGAGAATTGACGAATTCATGGAGGAATCCTCAACAACTATATTTTTTATTGACAACTCACAACCTTAAAACAGAAAGGAATCCTCAACAACTATATTTTTTATTGACAATTCACTACCTTAAAACAGCTAGGAGTGTCTTTGGCAATTTGGATGGAGGGCTTATGAGTTATGACTAACAATTTACAAGTAATGTGGAGAAAAACTACTTCTAAAACACTCCAAAGTTTGTCTTTTGAGTTCCTCATGGAAATTAAAAGATGAACTGGAAAAGGACTTTGGAGGATTTTGGTGAGTAATTTGTCCTCATAATACTAATAAATTGTTACGCAACAGCCCTCCCCCCTCCAAACTCCCAAACACAACCTTAAAGGACAGCGAATTATACATCAGCAAACCTTAAAGGACAGACAATTATACATCAGCAAACATGAAAGAATGCAAACAGGAAAGATCTATACCATAGAGCACAGGTAAAAATTCACATATCAAGCTACTGCCATTATAAGGCTCACATCACATAACAATGATAAAATTTCACATGCCAGCTATTGCCACCAACACAAACACAAATCTTCCAAAAGTAAAACCACTACAACAATTAACTTCAACTCTTCAGCCAGTTCAAGAACAGTGAAACAGTATTTCGGTTCAGTAAATATCATACAAATCAGATAAGTTGATTCTCATTTCAAGAACCCAAAAGCAAAAGCCATAAACAAGCACATATATCCAGTTTTGCTGCTGAAGCAACAACCCAAATCACAATTAAGACCTAACACTTAGGGGTACAGAAGCAGCAGCATCATTGAACAGACTCCAAACAGAACACCAAATAAACTACGATAACTAGCTATGATTATTGCATTCAAATACCCCATAATATGATCCATATCCAACACATGAAAACCCGACATCTTAACAACAAAGCTCCCCCTATTTTACTTTTAACAAATTTAGTCCCCCCCACTTTCTGTTTGCCTAAAAATATCTGAACACCACAGAAAACAAGAACAAGAAAGAACAATAACAAACCAAGAACACAGCATCATCCAACAAACTCCAAACAGAACACCGAATAAACTAGAGATAACAAGATATCATTATTGTATTCAAATACGCCATAATATAATTCATATCCAACACATGAAAACCAAACATCTTAACAACAAAACTCCAAATATTACAGAGCAACATCATACCCATATAATGATAATAATAATTAAAATTTCAGCTTTAAAAAACAGAAAATAAATTCTTAAATTTTATCGATATCCTCATCCTCAAACTCGATGTAGTCATTAGCAGTAGCATCATCTTCCTCATCAATTCCACCACCAATTCCTTCATTAAGTCGAGTACTTTCAGGAAGCTCACCATACGCCTTAAGAAGACGAGCCTCATCAGGCATGTATTTAAGGATGACGTCAGCCTTATCATCCTGATAATCACGGAGCCCGACGAGGATGATGTCACCGGCGGCGATCCAAACCTTCTTATGCATCTTACCACGGATGTGGCAGAGACGTTTGCTTCCGTCGATGCACATCGCATCGCAACGACCGTTACCAAGCATACGAAGAACCTGAGCGTATTCTTGACCGTCTTCTTTGAAAACCAGCTCTCGCTTCTCGTCGTCGGCTTCGTTCTTTCCCCTCTTTCGATTCTTTCCTCCCTTTCCCTTGTTCTTCGGCATGATTGATGATTACCCTAACTCGCTTTCTCGATTTTCTCTCTCTGTGTGTGAGAAACCCTAATTTTGATTGCGAGTGAGAGTGTTGAATCTATTCGGTTTGATTTCTATTATCTTCTGAATTTGTGCGTTAGGGTAAGCGTGTGGAATATAAATGACGAGTCGCTTTTGAATTGACGATATTAACCCTACTTCTTTGCTGCAATGTCGGTGTTGTCCCTAAGTTGTTGTTGATTTGAACTCAACCTGATAATTTCGGTTGAATTTCATTAGCATAATAATATATATAGATTTTTGTTTTCTTAAAACTTGCTTCAAAAAAAAAACTTGCTTGATGCTTACGCTTTGTTAAAAAGAAAAAACTTGACTCTCACGCAAAAGAAAACTGAATAGGTACGATATTTTTGGTGATCTAAGCCCAAGAGAAAACAAAACGCCTAACCAACATCGGTTTTTTTTGCCCCCACATATCTTATTATTCTAAAATACCTCCGATAATTATTACACTTTTTAGATTTTGGTCAATATTTTTTATGTGGGACCCACTTTTTTTGTCATCGGAATTACCTACCAAGAAGGTAAATCTGTTTTGCATTTATACCGGTTTTTAGCGGATTTATGTGTTGAAAAGTTACTTCTGTCGTTGACTTTTTTTCACCAACGGAATTATATCCAAAAGGATACTTCTGTTTGTCATTTAATGCGTTGTCAACGGATTTAACTTTTTGCACGTAAATCCGTTTTTGATTTTTTTATAACGAGAAGTACGTATAGAATACATAAATCCGTTTTACAAAAAACGTAAATACGGATTTATGTATAGAGAACTTACTTCTGTAAGTATTTATTATGCGTAACGGATTTATCTTTTATAGACATAAATCCGTTTTGTAAAAAACCAAAATGGATTTATGTATATAATAGATAAATCTGTTTCCTTTTTTTTTTGTATTTACTGCTTTTTTTTAAAAATATGTTAAAATGTAACAAATATGGGTACAGAGTCAGATTTGGTTCCGTTCTCGATAGATACATCAGGGTCATTCATGACGGAGGCGGTATAATTAATTAATTATTTTTTAGCTATTGTCTATTTAGTAGAATATTATTCAATTAACTAATTAACAATTGTCTATTTTGTAGCTATTTCCAACACGTGATGATGTTGTACGTTGGGTCAAAGACGTTGGGAAGCGCATCGAAGTTGTCGTTATCATCATTAGATCTGACACAGCTGTAGGTAAAAGGGGGAGCAGAGATAAATTATTTTTGGCTACGAGAAGCATGGGAATTTTAGCAATAATTCTAGCGTCATCGGGTCAAAGAAGCGTAATTGTCCGTTTAAGTTGAGAGCTACATATACGGTTCGTGACGGGGGTTGGCGTTTGATGGTTAGGTGTGGACTCCACACACATGAGCTGCTTACAACCTTAACCGGCTCCGCATTGTTTGGGCGGTTAACGAAGGAGGAGGAGAAGATGGTTGATGAACACACTGCATTGGGGGTTGCCCCAAAAGATAGTATGAATGCTTTGAAGAAGAAATTTATGGGTAATGTGACTTCTATGCCCCAACTATATAGGCAACGCTATAGATACGGGTCTTCCTTGAAGGGTCCTAGAACTGATATTCAAGAGCTGATGAGATCGATAGATGCTGAGAAGTTTTTATGATGGAGTAGGAAAGTTGAGGGCACGGATGTGGTCAGTGACATCATGTCGGCACATCCCACTTCTATCAAATTATTCAGATTGTTTCCGAAGGTTCTTATTCTAGATAGCACTTACAAGACTAACAAATACAGAATACCTCTGTTGGAGATTGTGAGTGTCACTTCAACCGAGATAACCTTCTCGGTTGCATTTGCATATTTGGCACATGAGCGTGAGTCTTATTTTACATGGGCATTACAGATGTTGAAAGATTTGTTCAATATACACGGCCTGTCACCTCAGGTGTTCTTGACTGACAGGGATCTTGGTCTTATGAGTGGCATTCATGAAGTATTTCCGTCCTCTATAAATTTGCTTTGTGTGTGGCACATAACTAAGAATGTCAAAGCAAAGATTAAAGAGTATGTGCACGTGGATAGGCAAGAGTCAGTGATATCTCTTTGAGTCTTTTTGATTCACTTGACGAGGTTGAGTACTCACAGAGGTTGAAGATATTGGAGGACTCATGTGTCAATTTTCCCCATCTCATGAAGTACTTGTGATATACTCTTATTTATAAGAGTCATCTATGCTCTTATTAGTTAAATCAATGTAAGTTCTCAAGCAAAATCAATGTTTAGATATGTAAATAATGGTTTAATTATGTCAAGGAGGGTTAAGATCTAAACTGCTATACATTGGCACAATTGTGCCCTTGTGAGAATTTTAATGTGTTTTGTTTAGTGCTACAGTACCTAAGCGTTATAACGTCGCAAGACAGTGGGCCAGGTGGAGATCCAAGTAAAAAGTGCACTTTTGGCGGCTCTCAACTTATGCCAAATCAGCGCCTCACTTCCCTGTTTCCTAGGACTGACGCGGGCACCAACTGTTGGCTGGCGTGGACACTTGTCCACTTTTCATTAGAAGATCATTTTGGTTGGTTGGAAAGGTTTTGTCACTTTTTGGAAAAGCTACTTTATGAGAATATCTTCTCTCATTCACACATCATCAAAAAAAAGGGTCCTAGCCTTCTTTATACCTTTAAATTCCATTCTAACACTACTTTTTTTTTAATTACTAGAATAGCACACTTTTTCATTTATGTTGAAAAATTGGCTCTTGGTGGAGCGACTTCTAGTCTTTATTTTTTATATTTTTTTATTTGTTAGTTGAGAAGTCGTTTTTTGCCATACCAAATTCTTAACATTTTTTTTTAATTTTTCATTTTTTTTAAAACCAAATTCATTGTATTAAATTAAAAAAAAATTATTTAAATAAATTTAACTTTAATATAATAAGTTAATTTTAAACCAACGCCACTTAATCTACCTGGGACACGGGGTTGACTCCGTGCTCCCGGGTTCGATTCATGCAGTGGATAAACTGGGTGTTGGCCAGTGCGAAATTTGATTCTAAGCACGAGTGTAGATTAGTCATTCGTTGAAAGCGTTGGGACACTCCGCGGGTAGCCAGCAATGGTCCGAACAAAAAATAATAATTTTAAATAAATTAAAAAACTATCTATAAATTAGATAAATAATTGTGTTATTTGTTAAAAAAGTTAGCTAATTGATGCAATTAGTTGTCTAATTTAGAGAGGAAACTAAATTAAAATAAGCAAATAATATATTTTGAACTCAAATAACTGCATTTTATTAATAATTAGAAAATACTAAAAACTGATTCGTAACGGACCTCGCCCACCAACTCACCCAGTTACCATGGAAAGCGAAGAGCCACAGCCCCACCACTACTCCTTTTTCTGCACGCCAACGAGCCAAGAAATTTCAACCTTCCAGGCCAGTCATCGAACACTAGCGAGGTCGGTGTTAGTTCATCAACCTGGCACTAAGACGAACAACCACCTGCCACTGCCCCTACCCTATCAGTAATGACGAACAAAATCCAACTCAACACCATCCACGTCCGCGCCGTAATCGCCGATGACTATGATGTGGGACTAGATGTGCTATCTAAGAGTATAAAATTTTGCATGTTACTTTAAGTGTACATCTATTGTAACCGCCTAGACTAATTTAACTGCAAATTTAGTCTACATTACATTAAATAATGACTTAATTTTAATTAAGTCATTAAAATTAGGTATAATTAATTAATAAACTATTTACAACAATTATAAATTAAATTTATTTTTTTCCAAATAAAATTAATTACATTTTAAAAAAATTAAATTGAATTATATTTCTAATTTATTTTTATTTGAGTTTTTTAAATTTTAAATTTGAATTCCGTTTTAAAAAAAGAAAAATTTTAAAAAAATTAGTTGTGGATTTGTTATGGTGAAAAATGATTTCTAAACTAACAAATAAAAAAACATAAAAAAACAAAGACTAGAAATCGCTCCACCGCAGTGGTTTGGAGCAAACCAGATCCCAATTGCATCAAGTGTAATGTCGATGCGGCACTTTTTGATGACGGAGTTTGGAGATGGCATTTGTATCCAGGACGCAGACGGTGTTTTCATGAAAGCGAAGACTAGTTGGTTCACAGGCGCTCCACAACCTCAAGAGGCAGAGGCTTTGGGTCTTTTGATAGCTATTAATTGGTTGCAAGATTTGAACATCCAAAGAGTCACCATCGAGCTCGATTGTGGAACGAAGAAAATCCCATAAAGGCATTTCACATATGGTGTGCAACATGCAAAGGACACCTAAAAGAGAGCAATGATGCCGCGGTTTGTAAGGGAAAATGCATTTTTATGATAGGAGGCAAGCAAACTGTGTTGCTCATAGTCTAGCTAGGGCGTCACGGGATTATGCTAGCTCCCAGTTTTTTGATTATAGTCCTACCTGTATTGCGAACTTGATTTTGAATGAAATGATATGAATTTTCCTTTGTCAAAAAAAAAAAAGAAATCGCTCCACCAGGAGCCGACTTCTCAACATAGATGGAAAAGTGTGCTATTCTAGTAATTAAAAAAAAACTAGTGCTAGAATGGAACTAAAAGGTATAAAGAAGGCTAGGACCATTTTTTTGCCTACATCGTCCCTCCCATTCGAATACTGAGTTTTTAGAGAGAAAAGTTTTGACACAACTTCCTCCATAGATTCTCTATGGAAGCTTTATTTTCGCAGGTGAAGTGTTCATTTTGTACGCTGTGAAGCTAGTGCTATAGCATTTGCAACTCGTCTCATGCATAGGAGTCATACGGGGTGTATCTTTTGCACGCGTCCTCTCTCTTTGTAGTTTCAGTAATATGGGCATCTTTGTTTGTATTTTGTTGATGATGCTCATCATGTTGTAATGACTTTTTAGTATGGTTAATATAACATTTTGCTGTTTGCATTTCAATCTTTGCGTGTTTAATACTTTCAAACCTATTTTAAGATTGGCCACTTGGAATGAGTACATTCGTAAATGCAGAAATGATTTATGATTCTAACTCAAAGATTGATATGAATAAGTGGTTTTTTTAAGGACACTTAAAACAACCCACGCCTCAACCTAGACATATGAAGGTGTAGTTCATAGGGTGACACTGTGGGTGCCTTATTATACATGGGTGAACTTATTTAGAACTTAGACATAAGAGTCTTATAACGAAACCCCGACGTCAGTGACTGAAAAGCACAACATCATACGCTACAGCACTCAATGCTATAGCGTCAGATGTTATAGCGCTTTACTATAAAGAAGTTATTTAGTGGAAGGGCTAATCCAAGTGAGCTACGTCACTTCCCTCAAGGATTGACCCTAGTACCGTCAGGCTCGGGACGTTAAACAAGCGCTTCGCGGGAGGCAACCTGTTCTTTATTTTCTATAATTTTTGTATTGTTTTGTTTTGTTTTTAGGGATAAGCTCGGACTACAAGCTCTCTCAGGGAAGTCACTATTACTCTCTCTCTCATTTATTTCTTTTGGTTTCTATTTGATCATTTCGCATTGAGGACCATGCTTCATGCTAGTGTGGGGGAGGAGAGTTATTTTGTCACTTGATCTCTATTAATGCACATACCCACTGTATATGTTGATAGCATTTTTTCTGGCTTGTTTTAGTGACTTATGCTTCAAGTTGAAAAAAAATAGAGATTTTGCCTTTAGGGGATCCCATAATTAATTTACTTGACAGACTTGTGCTTAATTGTGACTGTGAGTTTGTCCTTAGGAAGCTGATAATTAGCATTGTGCCTGTTGAGTACTTTTTGTGAACTAGCTACTAAATGTGAGATTTGAGCCTTCATAAGGGGATTGATATTCAATCATAAATTTTTACCCCTTCTCTTTGTATGAGTGTGTTTCCCAATTTGCTACATTCTAGAATTTTTCTTTTGACCATTTCAAGGCGAAAATTGGTTTGCATCATGTAAAAAGATTTGGAGAATTTAGGTATTTTTCTGGCCTCAGAGTTGTTTGTTGAATTTATCCTTTAGTTGCCCCCTTTGAGCCTATTTGTTATATATTTCTTTGGTACCCAAATATAATTGTTATACCCCAATTTTGTCCGATCACTTTTTTTTTTCGCAAGTTTTTTAATTTAGTCCGCGTGTCATAGGTCCCAGGTGACATTCGATGTCATAGGTCCGATCACTCATTCGATGTCGTCTCGTTTTAATTTGGGCCAACGCTTGGTAGCTTTTTCAATTGGCGCGAGATGCCTTTTTTGTCTAATTGGACCTATGCTCGCGTAATTGGGCCTATCTTAGCATTCGGACCTAATTTTAGTGTTTGTTGATTATTGGGCCCGTTTAGTCTTTTTGGTCCCGCTTCATTCATTTTTATCAAAAGCCATAAAAAATAAATAAAAAATAGAATTACAAAAAAATTAATTTACAAATATTTACAATAATCCAAAAATTCTAAAAATACAAAATATAAAAAAAAAACGAAAGTTAAAAATGCAAAAACAGCAGCTGGACCCTAACCCTTTCTTGCTCACCAAGCACCCATCTTCTCCAACTCAAGCCCAAAACCTGCAAAATAGGAAACAAAATCAGGTTAGAATTAAGTTTTTAATCTCCTAAACCTAATTTTCACCTATAAAAAAGAGGACAATTCACACAGAAAGGTAGACACGAAATGGAGGAAAAATCAGAGCAAAAAGATTAGGGTTTCACGCTGGAACCCTAATCGCAAAACAGCAAAAAATTTAGAAATAGAAGCAATAGAGCCGCAGTAGCAGTAAGAAGGTTTAGCAGCAAGAGTAGCAGAGTAAACATGAGGTTATTCAGAAGCTGGAGAAGAGGTAGGTCATCACGACTTTGTCTTTTTCAAGTCTAGTTCATAAATATGTTTTTGAGAATTATAGTTGTAGTTTGTATATTAATCAAAACAGTATATATTCAGCTTATTAAATTAGTAATATAAATTGTATATATAAACTGTAAAATAAGTGTTAAACTAGGGTATTAGGTAAAAAAATTCGAATCTGTTCTTTAAGAAAAAAGGGGATTATGAACAAATTAGGGTGTCAATTTTGCACTGTGAACAGTTTAGTCTTTTTGAACATAAAAATAGAAATAGGAAACAAAAACAGAATGAATGGCAATGAAAAAATCAAAACAGAATAGAGAAGAAGAAGGAATAATTAGAACTGTAAAAAACAAGAATATAGTAGAACTCACCTCCGGCCACTGTGTATGGTGGTCGTAAACCGTCGTTGACCAGAATACGTCGTCATCCCCAAATCCACAGTCGCGTCGTCTCCACCATTTAGCCCACTGTCGTCCTCCCAGCACATCTGTTCTTCTCGTTCTTGTTTTCCCTTTCTCGTCGTCGTCCTCTCTCCTCCCTTCACCAGAGCCGTCACCACCACGAAGCTCTCATCTCACCATAACTCCGTCTCTCTCTCAGTTCCGTTTCCTCTCTCTCACCATGGATACCGTCATCGTCCCCCTTCGCCGTCATAACCAGGACCGCCAAGCATGAACCAAGCGTTCGATTCCCCACTTTGTCGCCGTAAACGGCATCACGAACCTCCCCTTCGCGTCGGCGTTTTATTCTCTCCCGTCGCCTTCGAAACTTTTGAAAACACCGTCGTAGGGCGCCAATCTTCCCTCGCTGGCGTCGTGCCGCCGTAGAGCACCAGCCATTCGACGGCCGGTCAGCGCGTCTTCTCCTCTTCCCTTTGTTTCTTCTCACTTCCTCGCATTTCCTTCTCTTTTCTCTCCGCAAATCTCTCTCTCCCTTCGCAAATTTCCCTCTCTCCGAAAAAGGGCTGGCTGTGGCGCAGCTAAGAGAGAAGAGGCATTGAAATTAGGTTTTCTAAAAAACCTAGCTGCCTTTTATACCCTCTCCCATTTTTAAGTTTCTTTTTAAATTTTAATTTTTTTAAAAACAGGTTCGGTTCCTTCTTACACCCCCTCTTTCAATAACACGCAGCGCCCCTGAAAGGCCCATGACTTTGTGGGCCAGCGAGGCTGATATAAACCTGGACTCGGTTACCTGCACCCCTTTTTCTAAATACAGCCCTCCTGTAATTTGCACCATATTTTACTGTTTCACCCCCTTTTTCGTTTTTATTTATTTATTTTCAAAAATAGTTTCATTTACAAAAAAACCTACAAAAATATGTAGATAAATATTTCATTTTCAAAAAATATAAATAGGGGACTAAGTCGACTGTACAGTCGGGTTAGCCTGCTTTTTAGGTCACTAATGAACCGTTACGGATCATGTCCTAAAATCCCTATTTAAAACAAACAATTTCTAAGTCAAAATAAACACAAACATATTTCTTCCCACAAATCAAATTTTCAAAATAGGGGATTAAGCCGACTGTACAGACGGGTTAGTCAGCGTTTTTGGATGAATGAGCCGTATGACTCAAGAGTCCTAAAACCCCTATTCAAATTGAATCAAACCACCACACATCAAATTATCTCCCGAACTTCAATAAACTCAATTTTCACAAAGTAGGGGATTAAGCCGACTGTACAGTCGGGTTAGTCATCATTTTAGGACAAATGAACTGATCACTCAGGAGTCCTAAAATCCCTAAATAAAATACACCAACAAATAAAATTTTATACCAAGAACTACGTGTGATTTGATTCTCTACCAGGAGATACGTAGGAGCAGAGGGCGGCCGACCTCTGTCAATTGCACTAATAAAAAAACCTTTTTTAGTCTTTCCTTAAACAATCCTCTTCTTCAATTCAAAAATATCAAGTCTTTTCTTTCTCTTAGTTTCCTTTAATTCACAATAAAAGGGTAAAAATAAACATTTTCAAAATTAATATTCTTTCCTACAACTAGTTAGCAGGCAACCTTCATTAGGAAGGATGTCGTGGGGTGCTAATACCTTTCCCACGCATAACCGACTCCCGAACCCTTATCTGGTCTCAAGGACCCTTATCCATTCCAAAAGGGATTTTCCAATGTTTGCCCTTAAAATAAACTTTGGTGGCGGCTTCATTTTCTAACCTTCGAGGAATACTCACCCGGATTTTTCGGTCGCTACAGCTGTTATACCCCAATTTTGTCCGCTCCTTTTACTACAATCGTCGTTATTTTTACCAGTTTCCAGGTCCTATTACCGTGAGTTAGCTTTTGAGCTTGTTCAGATGCTATCTCGTTTTATTGGGCATGTGCGTAGTAATTCACTTTATTGGGCCTATGTTAGATTTTTTCGATCGGGCTTTGGCCCAACTTGTTCTTTTTTAGATTTGTCTTTTAGTCAAAAAGAACCTTTCATATTTAAAAAAATAATAAGTTTTTAACTATTTTACAAAAAAATCATTTTTGCTTTCATTTATAATCACCAAAATATAAAATAAAGTTGCAAAAAATTAAAATTAATAGAAAAAACGAAAATAATAAAAGGGGGGTGTCAATAGCATCAACCTTCAGCCAAACAAGCTGCTTGCCCAGCAAGTCTGGTTGCCCAACAAGTCGACTTGCCTAGCAAGTCAACTTGTCCACTCTTTACCTTACCCTTCACCTATAAAAGGAGACTCTGTCCACAGTGAAAAACACACCACAGTAATTCAACAAGAACACTGAACACATTCTCTCTCTCCCAGCGAAGTTCTCTCTCTCTCTCCCCCTCCCTTCTTTATTTTATTTTTCTTTTAATTAGTTTATTTTTAAATATTATTGATAATTATTTTTCACTAGTTGCACTTTTCATTTTTTCTTCTTTGTTAACTTTTCGTTCATATTCAAAACATAAAAACAAAATAATCATTTTCCTCCAAAAATAAAAAAACTTATTTTCAAAATAGGGGATTAAGTCAGCCGTACGACCGGGTTAGTCATCGTTTTAGGACAAATGGGTCGTACGACTCAAGAGTCCTAAAATACCTATTCAAATAAAATCACTCCTACACAAATCGTTTTCTTCCAAAAAATCAAAAATCCTATTTTCAAAAACAGGGGACTAAGTCGGTCGTACGGTCGGGTTAGTCATGATAAATAAACCGTACGGATCACAAGTCCTAAAATCTCTAAATTAAAAAACACAAACAAACCAAACTTTTTCTACCCAAGAACTACGTAGCTTTGATTTCTCCATCGCACCTGCAGATACGTAGGAGCGGGGGACCACTCCTGTAAAGCACAAAAAACTAAAATTTTTATTAAGTCTTTTTCTTCAAAATAAAAAAGGGTAAAATAAACATTTTCAAAATTAATATTCTTTCCTACAACTAGTTAGCAGGTAACCTTCCTTAGGAAGGATGTCGTGGGGTGCTAATACCTTCCCCACGCATAACCGACTCTCGAACCCTAATCTGGTCTCAAGGACCCTTATCCATTCCAAAAGGGATTTTCCAATGTTTGCCCTTAAACTAAACTTTGGTGGCGGCTTCATTTTTGAACCTTCGAGGAATCCTCACCCGGATTTTTCGGTCGCTACAATAATTTTTTCTTTTTTTTATGGTAACCATTTGAAATTAAATTTGGAGCAACTATTGAAAGTTACAATTTTGTCCTGTATTTTAATTGTCTATCTAATCGGGACATAAAAACAAAATAGGAGTGGCTAATGTGGTTACAAGTATATTTTCCTCCTAAGAAAAATATAGAAAAATGAAAAGTTGAAAAAAAAAGAGAAGAAAGAAAGCAAGAAGGAGGAAAAGTCAAATCAAAAAATGAAAGAGCCTACTTAAAAGAAAAGGCAAATCAAAAAGAGCTGACTCTTTAGAAAAATGTGAAGAATGAAGTGATATTAACTTGGAGTTTGGACAAAATTTGTAAAATAAATAGGAGCTCCATATTTGGTTTCAAATGTTACTATTTGTTTCTTGTTTTTAGCCCTTTGATTATCCCTTGCTTCTTATTTCCTACCATACTTGAATTCACCATGGCCCCATTACAATCCATAACACCCCATCTTTTGCATGCATGTGAACTTTTTAGTGGAGATTTGGTCAAATTACAAGCATATGGTAATGTGCATTTTGTAGAAACTTGAGTGTATATTTCCGTAGTCCCTAAACACTTAGAGAGTTTGTGAGCGAGTACCTTTGTTCACAAAAATGTATTCTTGAGGGACATGAGCCTCTAATTGGGCAACCTTCTAACACCTCATATGTGCTATTTTGTCTATTGTTTGTCATCGTGCTTCTAATTTTGGGACCCTTATTTGGCTGTCTCTATTATTCAACTGAAAATTTTTATTCCAGGAAATTTTACTTGAGGACAAGCAAATGTTAAGTGTGGGGAGTTGATAAACTCCAGTTTAGTGTATTTTAGGGGTATTTTCTGGTCTTGTTTAGAGCAATTATTCCTAATTATACAAATCATTGATTTAATTTGCTCTTTATTTTGCAGAAAGATAGAAAAAGATGAAAAAGAATAATATTCCAATTTAGGACCATATATATGGGCTTACAATACAAATTGGCTCCTTGCTTGCATTAAAAGAAAATAAAGGTTTGAAGACAAATGGGAAAAGAAGCCTTACGGCCTAGTGAGAAGGAACAAGCCCAATACTAGGCATTTTAATGTCCAACCCATTATCAAGAAGTCAGTCCATCTGAGAGAATGAATTAATTGGAAAAATTAAGAAAAGAGAAGTGAATTAAAAAGAAAAGAAAAGCACATGTATTGAGCACCAGGCACGTGACCAACCAACTTGGGGAGAAAGAAATCATGCACGGAACCCTAGGCAGAAAATATAAGAGTCTTGCAGCATCAATACAAAATCTCCTCTGCTCCGAAGCTCTCTCACGTTGTTGACACCGTGAGAGAGCTTCGGAGCAGAGGAGACTGAATACTCAATATCAAAATTTCCTCCATCTTTCGGGTTATTTTTATCTTTGTAATTCATGACTCCTAGTTTTATTTCATTGTTCTTAGTCTCTATGGATAGCTAAATTCTCTTCTAGGGTCTAGGTGGATCGTGCAAGATTAGAGACTTTTCTATGTTTTAATTTATGCTTTGAACTCTCGGCTTTTATTTCAATTAATATTATCTGATTACTTTTATCACATAATTAGGATTGATAACCCTTTGTATGTTCATAATCAATTAGTTGATCAGCGACCATATTGCAATTAGTTGGTGGACCTATAGGATAACTGGGGCTATAATTAATGCATGACCAAACTTTAATTTAGTTTTCCAATCATTCAACCTTTTTGCTCTTTATGCTTTTCTGGAATTTAAATTCTTGCATGACCAAACAAGAGTTAATTTAGGAAAAAGAATATTAATCGCGAATGACCAAACGGATTAATAGTTTTACTAAAGGGATTGGTAATTGAATAAAATAAAGGAATTCAGGTAGATTTAGATATAGAGGAATGGAAAGCTATTAAAAACAGAACCACATTCTTAAAAACACAACACTTTTAAAAACAGAACCACACACCCACCCCCTTTTCATTCTCTCTCTCTCTCTCTCTCTCTCTCTCTCTCTCTCTCTCTCTCTCTCTCTCTCTCTCTCTCTCTCTCTCTCTCTCTCGACCCTTCTCATCTCCTCTCCCATTCTTTTCTCCTCTCTTCCACCCTTTCCCCATTCTTATTTTTTCTTCTTCTGCTTCTCACTTCAAGTGACCAAATTCCACCATAAATCTTACACCTTTGAGTCATATTTTAAGAAGGCCATCTCATTTCTCTCTTGGGTGCTATTGGATGGTATTTTTTGCTCCAAAGGAGAAGGAAGATACCCACACCTTGAAGGTTTCTCTCTAGGGCCATTTGAGGTATACTCAATACTCATTATTCAATAATACATCTTTGGCACATTAGTTTGTGATGAAAAATTTAGTTTCAAGGTATAGGGTAGAAAGTTAGAGATGTTGTTGGTTCCTTATAGATTAGTAGAGCTCTTAAATAACCTTCTAAATCCTTGGGAATATTATTGATTTTCAGATTTGTCTGTTATTGCTTCGCTTGCTTCTCCGAAAGGTGTTGGAGAGCTAAATAGTTGATTCTCCATAACTGTGAGTGGATGACGGTCATCGTCACATATTTAAATTATTTTAAATGTCGCTATTTTATTCCTTTTGATATTTTAAAGCTATTACTAATTTATTGATAAATGGGAAACACACTCTTGAAAATTGATTTTGTTTCTTTGACAATATATTTGAAGACTATTGATATCGGTATTAATTTGGTTATTTTTGAAAATGACAAGATAATGATTTTGATACGTAATTGGTAACGGACGTAGCGGTCTAGGTGCACCTAGTTATATGACCTCGGGTGGAGAGGGCTATCCGTTAGATGGAGCTGCTCCTAAAGGGAAGCCACCCTTAGAAGAGAGGGCTATCAACGAGATGTAGCTGCCCCCGTAATCGCGTTGTGGTGTGAGTAAAGAGGAAAGGCCTATCCGTTAGATGTAACCGCCCCTAAGGGGAGGCCAACCTTAGGTGAAGAGGGCTATCAACGAGATGGCGCCGTCTCTTGACTCTCTCACCTTTGTTTTCCTTGGATTGATATTTTGAGTTTTATACTTTTGAGAAATACTATGGTTATTACATAAGCATAATTCTATGAGTTTTGTTGAAACACTTGTGCCTTGCGTGTTTTCCCTTTCGGTTGATGGTCGTTGTTGTTCCCTCACTAAGTCTTTGTGACTTACCCTTTCCTTATCTTTATCTTTTTCAGATTTCCAAGCAGTTGAGTAAAGGCTCCTCGCAGGTTTAAAGTGTTCGATGTTCATCTTTGGTAGGCCTCCTAGGTTGGCGGCACCACTACATTCGTTGTCTTTTGTATTTTTGGTATATTCTGCAGCTATAGAAAAGGCTAGTAAAACTGTTCTTTGGGAAGTGTATACCGTGTTTAAACTCATATGAGGAGTAGCTTGTTATTTTTAAAATTTGGCAGGTGATGCATTGTTGTAAACTGAATGACTGGTATTTTGGGAACGTTTGAAATACAAAGGAGACTCTGTCGAAATTTTGATAGATTTATCGAAGTAAACATTACTTCTTTAAGCTATTTGCTGGTAAAGAGTTATTTTTTTAGGCTTGCCAGGCTCAGAGTCTAAGTCTGTGCGCCGGTCACGATTAGAGTTTTTGGGTCGTGACAAAGTGGTATGAGAGCTTAGGCTGTAGGTCCTTATAGCTGCAGACATAAGGTGGTAATAGGATTCTCGCGAGTAAATTGTGTACCCGGGCACAATTTACTTGCAAGAAGCTATTTACACCTTATGATGGGTCCAAAGTTGTCGTCTAGAGTTTGATTAGGTTCGTTCTTGTTTCCCATATTCTCATTGTTCTCTTGTCTGATATTTGAAAATATCACATCATTAAGTGAGGATGCCACCCTTATTAAAAAAAATACTTCTAGAAGGAAAGCTTTTGATGAGTCTGCTACCCAACATCGATACCCTCCTCAAAGGGGGTCATGGTCGAAAAATCGTGGTCACAGTCATGGTCGCGGACATGGTAGGCATGGAGATGTTGATGGTTAGCGTGGATTGGATGCCGAATTAGCTATTCTTGAGGTGCCTGGGCGGAGGCGAAGAAATTCAAGCATGGTCGATTTTTCTCTAGTTTAGAGGAGTTACAATAGGCGACGCAACAACTTGTCGGCGTTGTGTCTAGGTAGCAACAAGGTAATCAAGGGAAAGGAAATCAAAAATATCAACCGGAGATTATACAAGAATAACAATTCGTAAATGCTACAGTTAGAGGGATTTATGTTTCTTTAGCAGATTTCATGAAACTCAAACCCCCCTAATATTCTGGATCTAGAACGACTGAGGATCCACAATAGTTCATCAACGGTCTACAGAGGTTTGGAGAGCATTTGGTTGCTCTGACATTAGAGTAGTAAAGTTGACATCATTTCAATTGGAGGGTGTTGGATACGCCTGGTTTGACACAGTGTCACGTGGAAGACCAGCGGGATTACCGCCATTAGCATGGAGTGAGTTTTCTTAGTTGTTCACGACTCGCTTCCTTCTAAAGAGTGGTAGAGATGGTTTGGCTCATGAGTTCGGGCGATTGGAGCTGACAAAGGGCATGTCAGTTTCAGAGTACAGTGCATGTTTTAAACAACTCTCTAGGCACACCCCTTTACCCAATCACTGAGGATATGCGTGTTAAGAGATTTGTCAAGGGATTGAAGAAATATTTATTAAAATCTATGGTTTTGACAAACCATTGTACTTTTGCTGAGGTTTTGAGTTGGACACTTTAACGTGAGCAACGACAATAGGAGAAAAGACGTACTACACAAGATTCACGCAATAAATAGTGGGCTGAGGGATCTCACGGAAACTTTTCTAGTCATGGTAATGGAGCTATGCCCAGTTCTCAAGGGAAATAGGGACCGGTATCACAGAGAGGCAGTTCTAGTGGGTGGTCATTTGGCACGATGTAGAGTCGTAGATCAAATCTTGAAATATCATTACACTTCACATTCCCTCAGAGGAAGGACATATTAGAAGGAATTGCCCCGCAGCTACAAAACAATCATCCTCTAGCTACGCATCAGCAACTTCTCAGGCCCCTTTACGACTGTAGACATATGGGGAGTTCATCTGGCCGAGATTTTGGGGAATCTCAGCATGGTGGTAGAGGATCTGGGGTAGAGTTCAGACTCGAATTCTTGCTTTAAATCATCAGGATGTTGTGGCATCCCGTACAATTGTTATAGGTATACTTTCTATTTGTTTTCAAGATACTCGTGTTTTGTTTGATTGTGGTGCTACACATTCTTTGGTATCCTCGTGGTTTGCTCCTTGACTTGGTAAAAGTCCTTTTTGTTAGAAGGAACTGTAGTGGTTGCTATACTTGTTGGAGGGGTCTTGTTAGCTGAGACTATATATTGTTCTTGTGAAATATCCATGGAAAAAAAAGGTTATTCGTAGATCTAGTAGCGCTTGATATGATAGATTTTGATGTGATTTTGGGTATGAATTAGTTGGCTTCTCACCATGCGACATTGGATTGCCATAACAAAGTAGTGGAATTTGAGATACCTGGGGAATCACCCTTCTCATTTCAAGGAGAACGTTGTTGGGTACCGCTTAAATTGTTCTTAGCCTTGGGAGCTAGTAAGTTATTGAGGAAAGGTTGTCAAGGGCGTTTGGCCTTGGTTTGAGATCCACAAGTAGATTATGCAAATGTAGAAAATGTTCCAGTAGCGTGTGAGTTTTCAGATGTCTTTCTTGAAGAACTCCCTAGATTATTGTCCAAAAGAGATATTGAGTTTTCTATAGACTTGGTTCCCGACACTCAGCTAGCGGAACTTAAAGAGTTACGGAGTAGCTACAAGATCTTCTTGATAAGGGATTTATTTGCTCAAGTTCTTCTCCTTGGGAGGAGCTAGTACTATTCGTAAAGAAAAATAAATAAATAAAAAAACCTATAGTTAAAGATTTTCAAGTACTTGATGAAAAGGGAGTTTAGTTTGATGTTGATCATTCAAGTGCATTGCTTGCTCATTTGCAAATTCGATCCACCTTAATTGATGTCAAAGTCAAGACTAACATTTGGCGAAGGTATTAGATGATGTGTGAAATGGGAAAAGCTTCAAATTTTCAATTGAATCATATGGTGTCATGTGGTTTGGATCTCGATCGTGTGTACTTAATGTGGAAAATTTGAGATTTTGAATAGAGTTGGATCTGTAGCTTATCGCTTGGTGCTTCCACCCGATCCCTCTAGAGTTCATCCAGTCTTTCATATTTCTATGCTTCAAAAGTACTTTTATGAACCTTCTCATGTGAATTGTCATGCAATTAGATGAGTATTTGTCTTACACCAGACCTCCAGTAGCGATAACTGATAAGCAGGTGAGGCGTTTACGCTCACATGATATTGTTTCAGTGGAAGTTCTTTGAAAATGGTCATCTGGTGAAGAACAACTTGCGAACCCAAAGTAGTTCCGTGTGAAAAGTATCCACTTATTCGAAACCAAAGGTTAGTAGTAATAATTAAATTCGAGGACGAATTTTACTTTTTAAGGGGGGAAGATTGAAACACACCGTTTCACTAAAGTTTGTTTTTTAAAAAAAAACACAACACTTTTAAAAACAGAACCACACACCCACCCCCTTTTCATCCTCTACCTCTCTCTCGACCCTTCTCATCTCCTCTCCCATTCTTTTCTCCTCTCTTCCACCTTTTCCCCATTCTTCTTTTTTCTTCTTCTTCTCACTTCAAGTGACCAAATTCCACCATAAATCTTACACCTTTGAGTCATATTTTAAGAAAGCCATCTCATTTCTCTCTTGGGTGCTATTGGATGGTATTTTGGCGTTAGGGTTTTTGCTCTAAAGGAGAAGGAAGATACCCACACATTGAAGGTTGCTCTCTAGGGCCATTTGAGGTATACTCACTACTCATTATTCAAGAATACATCTTTGGCACATTAGTTTGTGATGAAAAATTTAGTTTCAAGGTATAGGGTAGAAAGTTAGAGATGTTGTTGGTTCCTTCTAGAGTAGTAGAGCTCTTAAGTAACCTTCTAAACCCTTGGGAATATTATTGATTTTCAGATTTGTCTATTATTGCTTCGCTTGCTTCTCCGGAAGGTGTTGGAGAGCTAAATAGTTGATTCTCCCCTCTTTGTATGTTTGTGTGTGTATCTTTGTGTAATATTGTTACTATTGATGCAGAATATTCGGTTTCTGAAGAAAATTTGGCATGTGGTCCCCTATTTTATGTGTAGTGTTTGTCTCTTAGTGTATTTTATTAACAGTATATATTCCTTTACAACCCTGCAGAAGTCACATGCCTTAGATTCCAAATACACCATGGCGGCATGACAACGTGGAATGCCACGTTAGATTAGTGAGTGCCAACTCACTAAATTGGTGGGGGTTAACGATTTTACCATGGGGGCAACTCACTAAATGTTTGACCAAATTGGTGGGGGGCAACGATTTTACAAATTGATAAAGTAGGGGGACCAAAATTGTGAAAAAAATTTTGGGGAACCAAAATCGTGCGAAGACTATAATAGGAGGACTAAAACTGTAATTAAGCTAAATTTATTTTATTTAATTTTCCGTTTAGTGTCCTAAACGCAAGACTTACACAATATTATGCCTTCTTTTTTTTTTTACGTGAAAAAAAATGTCACAATATTATGACATTATATCAACCACGCAAGAGGATGCATTCAAAGTTAAGGGTTGGAGAACCATATGACGCAACCACGCGACGTTTGCTCCTATGTCTCATGACATCACCTAGATGCTAGTCTTTCTCAAAGTCATCCAAATAACATTAATTTAACAGTTTACCCCGTAACTAAATCAAGCTTCCATGTGGTTTTCATCGCATATAACTTGATTTGGGGTGTGAAATATCTAACACGTTATTTTCATCGCAACAGTAGATTAGATCGTACTACGAATACGAAATCCCTCCCAGTCATGGTTCAACGCGTTGGTGGTTTTCCAAGGTTTCGTGGATTTTTGGAAGTAATTGTTGAGCAGAAGAAGAAAAACAAGGTGTGTTTCGCCACCCAAACTCAAATCGGGCTAGTTCATTGCAGGTGCAAGGTAAGTCATAAAGTGTTTGATAAAATGCCTGTGAAACATTTTTATAGTTTGAAGAACTTGATGTTTGATTAAATTGTGTCTGCGATCATCTTCTAATTGTTCAATAAGTTCTCAGTCTGCCGAACTGCAATACAAGCGATTATATATTAGTCGTTCTACTCCCTATCTCTCCTCCTTCCAGATCAAGCTTGGTGTGTGCGGGTGGTTCGACTACCCTCAGTATTCCGGTCCCTGCAGGAAGCCGGCTCTACTGGGGAGGTTGATCACCTCTTACACCTCTTGTGTCGTGAAGGCTGAGTATGACAGGGGGTGGAAATCGGAGGTATGCTTCGGCGGACAAGGACGGGTGGCATCGTGTTAGAGGCAATATTGAAAGGAGGGTTTATGGTTACAGAGGTGCACGCTCCGTGGATGTTGCTCCAGGACCACGGAAATCTGGAGGAGGCGAGGTCTCCTCTTTCTACTTCACCTCGTTTCCGGACAGTTGGAGAGCGCGGGATTTGGTTCGCCTCTTCGATCAACAAGGTAGAGTTCAAGAGGTCCTGATTCTGGGGCGTAGGAACGCACAAGGAAGAAGATTCGGCTTCGTTCGTTTCTTAGATGTTAAAGAACAGGATCTCCTTGCAACCATTCTCGATAATATGTTTATTGAGGGAATGAAGATTCATGTTAACATCCCTCGCTTTCAGAGGATAGCGTTGCACGCCCGGGGCCAGTCAGCAAAGTATGGAGCGAATTTTCAAAAGCAAGTCAATCAGGTGTGGGTGAAGAAGTATTACTGCCAACCCATTGATAGCTCAACGAGTAAGCATAAGGAAGGGACGTGGTCATGCAACGTTGACACGGACCCTCGGTTAGCGCTGGCCATGGTAGGCGAAGTCATATTACCCGGGAAATCTTACTACATTCAAGATGAGCTGGCTCAGATGGGAGTTTTCACGATTAAAGCTACTCCAATGGGATCCAATATGGTCCTCTTGGAAGGGGATAAGGAAGATGGTGATTTTGCTGAATGCATTGAAGACGCTCGTGAATGGTTGGACCAGTGGTTCAAGTGGATTCGTCCATGGAATCCATCTGATGTTGATCCGAAGAGATCTATCTGGTTACGATGCTATGGAATTCCGGTTCACGCTTGGAATTCGGCCTTCTTCTCTAAGTTGGCAAGGAGAGTGGGAGAGTTCATATGTGTTGACGAAGATACTGAACGGAAAAGATCTTTTGATGTAGTAGGTTAAGGATCCGGACTCAAGAGCTCAACATGGTTAATCAGGCGGTTAAGGTAGTTATTAATGGTTTACCTTTCTCCATTAGTGTGGTGGAGGAATGGGGTGGAGGTGTCTGTCGGAGTTATAAGGATGCTAATAAAGCGGGGGATGAGGATGTTGATTCAAGTGCTGATGATGATTTCTGACGGTATGTATTCTGGCACTGGTGACTTTAATGATGATGTCGAGGTGGGTGAAGAAGAATTGAATGACCTGCTTAATGCAGTAAAGATCTCTGGTAACGTTGATTCGCGCCTTATGGATAAAAACTTGAACTCCTTTGTCAACGATTCTGATGATTTGGTGGGGAGGGGGGCGAATCCCCCCCAGTGGGAGGAACCACTAGTGCAAAAAAGGGATTTAAAGTCAGGCGCCCGCTTGACTTTTATTAAGTCGGCTTTGTATGTCAGGAGTTTTAAAGTCAAGTGATAGCCTGACTTCGTAAGTCTGATTTAAAGTCAAGCATTTATTTTGCCTGACTTCGTAAGTCAGTTTTAAAGTCAAGCATTTATTTCGCCTGACTTCGTAAGTCTGTTTTAAAGTCAAGCATTTATTATTGCCTGACTTCGTGAGTATGATTAAAAGTCAGGCATTTATTCTTGCCTGACTTCGTAAGTATGATTTAAAGTCAAACATTTATTCTTGTCTGAATTCGTAAGTGTGATTTAAAGTCAAGCGTTTATTCTTGCCTGACTTCGTAAATAGTTTTAAAGTCAAGCATTATTGCGCCTGACTTTAAAAGTTTTTTTTTTCTTCAAATTTTTGGTTTAATCTCATATACACCCTGGTTATACGAATTATGTTCTCTTCATAATATTATTAGGAGAATATTTGAAGCACAATAGATAATGGCTCAAGGATAAAAAATAGATAATATATGGTACAAATAGAAATGGTTCTATAGCATCCTATCACCAAATTACATTATGCATTAAATTCATTAAACCAAAATAATCTGAGAATATCATACAAAGTCAATACTTGAGTGCAATTCCTACTAAAAAAATTACTAAGTCAACAACAATAGAATTTTGCAGGCATGCAAGTACTTATACATCAAATGTAATACCATATATTTAGCCTTTGGTGGAGCTGCAAGAATTGCTTGCAACAAGTACATGTCTAAAAGGCTTGTAGGCAAAAAAGGAGTAAAATAAAATAAATAACTAATGGACATTGACATATATTTAGCCTTTGGTGGAGCTGAAATCAGCTGCCACATATCTTAGTACCACTGAGAATGTAGCCCCCAAATGCACTCATTTGCATGCATGCGTGAGTCCTTGATGGAAGCACCTGCATAAATGTATGATTAAATTGTAAAAAATGTAGAAAAATTTGGGAGAACAATAGAAAAAAATTCACACTGAATATCCCACCCTGCCCAAAACCCCTCTATTTGCTTTTCATAACAAAGGAGTTCATATTTTATAATACATGTACAACTTCACAATATTGATGAGAATAAAATACACCTGGTATTCACGTAGCCAAGGCTCTGATATTTGTAATCCAATGGCCATTTTCTCAAGTTGTAAATTGTGCATGCAAGTTGCAAGAGGCCGTAGTTTATACAGCAAACAAACAAGACTGTTAACAACTGAGTGAGTAGAATCATAATCTATTTAGTGTTTAGTGGCATAGGAAACATTTCAAGTTTTCAATTTTAAAAACACCCCCAAACCTACTACCCATATGATCTCCAGCTGTACACTGATAGTTAATTTGATCATCTGTGCAACATTGTTTAAATCAATTATCAAAATGCTGCACTTAAGTATTCACTACTATTTGTAATTTATCTTTTACATGCTCAAAAAGTTATAACTTGTAACCAAAGCTACTTAAGAAAATTAACATTTGACCCCTAAGCCAGAGAACAACACTAGACAGAGGACAACACCAGTCCTAATAAACATCACTTAAGCAAAATAGACAGAGGACAACACCAGTCTTTAGACAATTTATACTTTACCCGAACAAATATGGCGCTAGAAAGCATGTTTTGTGATGCCTAAACCATTGAAGATACTCCTAACATAGTAGCACTATAATAAGCAAAATACAAAGTACCAAGGACAATGCCAGTGCAATTCAGTAGCTCCCCCTATTGTCCCAGAACCTCTTCTGCTCCTGTTTCTGCTGCTGGCCATTTTATTTCTGTTGATGCAGGGTGCTTTAATGCTACATTAAAAAAAATATCAAGTTCTTTAACCTTCAGATTAAAAACAAAAAGTTGTAGATTCACGAAAATTCATATACAATCATAAATACAATAAGAGGCAAATTAACAAATTAAAAGATGTGGCAAGTAAAATTCCATTTTTTAAATATCTCCAAGCTGCCCTTTAACTTCTAAGAAAAAGAAAATTATCATGTACGGAAACTTAATCAAACATCATCAAATGAACATTAATGTACCTCCCAGTCAAGGACTGTATCCTTAAGTCTTTTCCCACATTTTGCATCTGAACAGCGCCTTGGTGTCTCCTTCAAACCAATAGTTTCTACCTCAAAATCACGAAAGTACCTAGAGAGGTTCGAATCATACAATTAGACTACAATTCTTTTAGGATGTAAGATTTTGAAAAACAAGAACGCAGCAATGTCATGTATAAACATCAACAAAAATACACCTATAGACTAAAATCAAATGATTAAAAAATAATCAAATCTATAAAATATAACTTTTATTGATGAGATAATGGTAGTTGTCCTTGTTTTGCTGATAAATCTGTAAATATTCATAGTTTTGTGGAAGATATATGTTGAATATGCTGTATTAATTAACTCCTATCGGAAAGAAAGCTACTGCAAGATTAGTAAGGAAGTAAATGATGCCTGCATGAAAACCCATTTCATGGTTAGTAAGGCAAACACTAAATGATAAAACAACTCTTGACAAGGATTCTCAAGAAAATACTGTGGAACGACAACAAGTCTGTAAACGTCTGTTTAAATTAACGACTTGAATCAGTTTAAATTAGATTAAGATCTGAATTCCGACCTTATCATATACTTCATATTTGTACTTCCATTTTCCTAAGCTGTAGCAGATTAGTTAGTATTTTCCTAGCCAACCAACAAGTGTACTATTTAACAAGCATAACAAGAATAGCAAATGAAGTGATAAGTTACCTCCTGATATGCACTAGTCTTATCCTGTACTACAAAATTATCATCTTTAGCCCACGAAAGAATTCCCTCTCCCCTAACTGCAAGAATAGAGCTTAATCCCAGACCCAATTCCCCTGCAAAAACAAAAGTATCAGTGACCAATTACTTGATTACAAATGCTCACTCACTTATCATCAAACATCAAACATGAATTACAAATATGACAGTGGTACTAGTAAAGAATAACAATGAAGCAAGCAAGAACACTTACAAGGATGAAGGCCATCGAATCCGTCGAGAGTTTTGTCAGCATGAGACTGAGCCTCAGCAACAAGATGGCGGAAATCAGCCCCTTTACTTTTTGGTACAACATCGAGGGTTTTGTTTGAACTTTCAGGGCCGAATCTGAGAGACACCTCGAAAACTTCTCAAGCCGCAAAATGGCACAAAAATTGCACAATCTATCCGACTCTGTCACAAAAATTGCACAATCTGTCAAAACAAACAACTATATACAGAATAGAAAAAAGCAAACATTAAACATAAACCAGAATAGCAAAAAGCAATTAGCAAACAACTATCTACAAAACTACAAATTCAGTTATCATATACATAGCAGAATTATATTTCCCAATCATTTGCAGAAAATAAATTGATGGAAAAAGAAACAAAAAAGTGTCAAATGCTCAAACACAGACAGTGCCCTAAATTAATTTTTCAACCATCCTAAACTTTGTTAGCCAAACAAGTATGAAGAAACCTTAGCTTCAATCATAAATTAACAATAATAATTTATAACTCGTGTATGGATGGATAATCTTAAGACATAGTTAAGCAATTTGAATTGCTAATGCAACACCATAGCAAAATAACATACACAGATTTAAGTCACAGAAACTAAGAGAATGGAGGGTTATTTTGCATACCAGTGCTTCCACCAGTTTGACCAGATTCCCTGCAAAAGGATACCAAATTAATAGAGATCTCTATTTAAGGAAAAGAGCAGCCTCTGCCTCATGTTTCCCATCAAATGATCAATGGCTTTGTCCATATTTCTCCTACAAAATCATAAAACCAAGTTAAGGCAGCTGCAGAAACACAAATACAGACAAACTAAAACAGAACACTAGAATTATCAAGTGACACAAGAATTATCAGTAAAACAATCCAATTGAAATTTTCTATTCTTTTTTTTTTAAATCAATTACAAAAGTAATCTTAATAACTTTGCTAGTTAGAGTTCTTACCCTTGATGCTCTATCTAGCGATTGAACTGAATCAGCCCACAACGTTATGAGCCCCAAAATCAAGAAACAGCCCATAATCCCTCCACATCTACAAGTTCAGCCACTGAGTGAATGAATGGTCTCCACATCTGCACCACTGCCAGAGACTTCTGCACCAGCCAAAGGTGGATTTGAAGCGCCCATGGATGTTGTCGGGAATATGGAAGAGGCCACACCCGAATCCCGGACATCAGAAAGCAAGGTATCCTCCCCAATCAGATAAGAATTCCCTTCACCTGAGTGCAGAGATGTGCCTTTTTCTTTTGCCCTGGCTAACTTCTCATATCCTTCTGAAAAAAGGGATATTATAAAAGGCATAAGCATTAAGCAATTAGTGCACCTATGCAAACAGGTACCATTCTTTTCTTCTCATAAATCTATACATCAACATCATCATCAATGGAAGGAGAGACAAGAAAAATGTTGAGATAAATTACTGCCAAGGACCAACTTCCCCAAAATCTAAAGCCTAATTGTGAAGGTCCAAAAATGGTTTTCCTGATATTGAAACACTATAATGATAGGGCAACAGGTTCCATCTCACATCGCGACCATAATAAAAACACGAGTGGAACAGAATTATGTCAGTAAAAGATATAGGTGAATAAATTAGTTAGATTAGTCAATTCAACAACCTATTCCATCCTGTTCATGAAGTAACTCATGTTACAAAAACATAAAAGTAAAGATGTGAACAATAGAAGAAAACAGAAATAGAATAAAGGCAATATGTATTATGTATAGTCGATCTCCTCTTCATCATTTGTTGTTGCTGCAGAGCTTAATGCAGCATATCTTGGATCAAATTCAACATTATCGAGCCACGCATCATGTAAGAGTCTTTGACAATTTAGTAACAGAATCAAAATGAAATAGTCATAAATCAAAAATGAAAAACAATAGAAATGCCTCACCTTGATCTCATTATCTCTTACATATTCAACAAAATAACCTTCTTCCCTTTCTTTATCTAGGTTAAAAGGTTCAATTTGAGTCCCATCGTCAACAAAATTGTCATTTTCCTGCCAACACACATCAACTATCACTTCCTGCCTATCGTTTACATGGACCTAAGAACAGATGAATATGGAAACAAAATGACTGTTAAAATTATTGTGACTTCAGGAAGGATTCACACTAAGAAAACACCTTCGAACAACAGCCAACAAGCCACAAACTTCACAAGCATACATTTATACTACTAGAATCCATTAAAAATACTCCATAGTACTCTATCCAACAAAAAAGACTATTTTAGACAGAAAAATATTATCCGTGCCAAGCTTTGCAAATTAATGAAACTTTCCAAGTGTTGACAATTGGAATATACTAACATGTTGTATAAAATAGAGTAAATTCAAATTTCAAAGTGACAACAGAGTGCAGAAACAGAAAATGAAAATTTCATCAACATCCATACATCACCTAAGCTCTAATATTTTAACCAACATCCATTCTAGATCATTAAATAATCAGCATTAATTTCATTGACATGAAAAAATTGCACATTGATCAACGTACTAGTCACTCTAGTTTTAATTTTTCAAATAAAAGTACAAGTCACTCAACATAATGATAATTTAACTTCTTTTCTAAGAAACATTATTATCCATCAACATAATAACTCAAGGAGAAATTTAAAAAACAAACCTCATTTGTTACTTCAGCAGCTGATATGTTGTTTGAGATACCTCGATTGTCTTCACTAAAGAGCTCGGCAGTAATTTGACTCCTGCGTTTCGCCCGCTTTTTGGCAGCAACAACGGGGTTTGTCAAGTCAGTTGGTTCCTCCTCAACTTTTACTTTGTCCACCACTATTTCAACTCCCGGCTTCACTTTCTTACCCTTTGGAAACCTCACCTTTTTTGCTATGTGTAAATTAATATATTCAAAGCAAGTGTCATAAAAATTCAATCCCAAAAATTCATTATAACAATCTGGAGCAAAAATCTACACAAGAGGACACGTATACAACGCATGGCATCTAGTGGGAAGTGGGAACACTAAAAGAGCATCATAGATCATATTACTGCAATAGAAAGCATACAACTTCTTAAAGAGTATGTATAACAAGCATTATTATGGGTTATAGTAAGGTCTCTTCAAATAATGCGGCGTTTAGGGGCTATAAATTTGAACTTGGTGGTAACCCACTCGCTAATAATCCCAAAATCAAAAGAACAAAACAGCTAGTATCTAATAACTCATGTCAAAAAATGAGCGCTAAAAATTAATGAAAAAATTCAATGGTAATGAATCGGATTAGGGTTTATGAGTCAACAAGAGAGAGAGAGAGAGAGAGAGAAGAGAAATTACGGTGGCTTTTTGTTGAAGAGAATGAAATAATCTTACAAACGAAAGAATTTGTGTTAGGCCTGACAACAGAAGCCATCGTCTGATCCTCACCAACCACTACGCTTCCGATTCATCGCTCCACGCTCGATGCACCTCCTACGACCACTACGCTTCCGATCAGCACCAAATCTGCGCCAGGGCAGCAGCGAGACACAGCGCAACACCGATCTGCGCGTTAGCTTCTTGCTCCTGCGCCAGGGCGTCCATGAGAGGCATAAGGAGTGCGACGGAGATAGTATATGCCGGTGAGAACGCGAGAGGAGTGATGCGTGAGAACACGAGTGAGGTGTGAGAACGGGTTCTGAGAGTGTACTGCGAAGGAGAGGGTCCTGAGAGTGTGTGAAGGAGATAGGTTTTGAGAGAGATAGCTAGGGTTTTGAGAATATGCGAAGGAGAGGGTCTGAGAATGCGAGAGGAAACGCGAATAAAAGTGAATTAATTAATTCTATTTTAGTACTTTAGAAGTCAGGCGTGTATTCCCCTGACTTTAAAACTTTACCTCTTAATTACAAGTTTGCCACCGTGTCTCCTTATGTAGTCACGCGTCTGATAGCATGACTTTAAAAGTCTAATTTTTTTCCTATTTTTCACTTTAGAAGTCGGGCGTGTATTCGCTTGACTTTAAAACTCGCGAGTTTTGCCTCTTAATTACAAGTTTTCCACCGCCTCAACATATAAAGTCAGGCATCTGAGCGCCTGACTTTAAATGTCCAATTCTTTTCCTGATTTTGCACTAGTGAACACCAATTCAGCCAGAGGAAAGCTTTATTGTGGATTCAATACCCCCTCCTGTGCAACGTCCAGTAACTCCATGCCAGAATGCTCAGGGGTTAGATCTTCCTTCAATCCAAAACAAGCCCACTGCTGTTGTGGGTCAAGCGAGAAAGAAGAAACAGAGAAAGTTGTTAAAGGTTGGCGAGCGAAGAAAGCCACGAGCGGGTAAATTGCCGTTGGCAGTAAGAGAACTCAAGGAGGTTTCGATTGGATCAGTCCAGGTCCCTATTGACCAACGCGATTCACAGGAGGTTGATAGGAATCAATCGTCTCTTTTCTCTGCCGGTACGGTTCTTTGTGGGGGTTCCATCTCAAGTGGAGATATTGGGTTGTGCAATAACAAATTTTGGGCTCTTCAAAATAAGGTCGTAGCAAGAAAGGTTTGGGAAAATGCTAAGCGTTTGGGAGTCCAAGGTAATTTGCCTACTTATGTTGACTTGATTGAGCAAGGCGAAAGACGTGATGAAGCAGAGTGTAGTAGGAGGGCGAACGATATTCGGTCTCCATGAATATCTTATCGTTAAACATAAGAGGGTGGGGTAATCGCGGGAAGCGTCGCCAGTTGGTTTCGTCTATTATTTCTGGGTCTTTTGATTTTATTTGCATTCAAGAAACGAAGAGGGAGGAGTTGTTAGAGGGCCAGGTTGGTTTTCTCTAGGGCAATCAGCCTTATCAGTGGATCCATCAACCATCTAGGGGGCGTCGGGGGGGACATTCTTTGCTCGTGGCTTGAGGGCGCTTGTATGGTCACATCGCATTTCTCCAGTTATGGATTTATTGGCGTCTCCACTATTGTTCGGGATACAGTGGTCCACGTTGTCAACATATATGCTCCTTGTTCAACTGCAGCAAAGAGAAGAGTTTGGGCTGAACTAGTGGCGGTGAAACAGAGAATTGGTGGTGGGGAGTGGTGCTTAGTGGGTGATTTCAATGCAATAACTTGTGATTCCGAGAGAAAAGGGAGAAATAGGAATTATGCAGTCGCCGAGATGGATGATTTCAATAGCTTCATTGTGGACATGGATCTTGTTGACTTGCTGGTTTCGGGTAAGAAATTTTCTTACTTTTGTTCAGACGGTGTCTCTATGAGTAGACTGGATAGGTTTCTGATCTCTGAGGGGCTAATATCTGATTGGGGGACAGTCAGTGGATTGGTAGTCGAGATATTTCAGATCATGCTCCCATTTGGCTCCTCAAAGCAACGAAAGATTGGGGGCCAAAATCGTTCCGCTTTTTTAATGCATGGTTGGAACATGCAGACTTCTTGCCTTTTGTTCAAAGTTGTTGGGACGAGTTTCACATTACTGGTTACAAGACTTATGCTCTAAAGGAGAAACTGAAATTGCTCAAGGGAAGACTAAGGGGATGGAATAAAGAGGTGTTCGAAAAGGTGGATCTCACTATTGATTCTCTTGTTCGGGACTTGAACTCTCTAGATGATATCATTGGTGAAAGATGGGACAGTGGTGTTGTGATGCATAGAAAAGAAGTCTCTGCTTCCCTTTGGAAAGAAATCCAGGTAAAGGAATCTCTTCTTGCTCAAAAGTCTAAAGTAAGGTGGATACAGGAAGGGGATATGAACTCGAAATTTTTTCACTCACTGTTGCGTTATAAAAGAAGAAGATGCAACGTTTCCATTGTCAGGGAGAATGGCACTTTAGTGGAGGATGTTGAGGAAGTGAAGATGCGGGTTAAAAATCATTTTCAACAGTGTTTTGTTGAACCAAATTATGACCGTCCTTCTCTTGATGGTCTTACCTTCAATCAGCTATCGGCTTCCGAGTCGGATACTTTAATCCAGCCATTTTCCGAGGAAGAAATAAGGATGGGTGTGTGGAATTGTGACGGGGACAAGAGCCCGGGGCCGGATGGTTTCGACTTCAATTTCATCAAAGCTTGTTGGAATATGTTGAAGGAGGAGTTGGTGAGTTACTTTAACGAATTTTTTGCTAATGCTTATCTTCCCAAAGCCATTTCAGCGTCTTTCATAGCCTTGGTTCTAAAGACGGACAATCCTCAAGGTTTAGGTGAGTTCAGGCCTATTTGCTTGATTGGTTGCCTCTATAAAATTTTGGCCAAAGTATTGGCAGACCGGCTTAAGAAAGTGGTGCCTAGCATAATCTCCAACCACCAATCAGCTTTCATAGGGGGAAGACAAATCCTTGACGGGGTCGCTATTGTTAACGAAGTGGTCGATTTTGCAAAGAGGGGTAAGGAAGAGTGCTTGTTGTTTAAGGTAGATTTTGAGAAAGCTTATGACTCCATCTCTTGGGGCTTCTTGGTCTACATGTTACAGCGTATGGGTTTCCCCCAAAGATGGATTTCGTGGATAAAATCTTGTGTGTGCAATAGCTCCATGTCGGTTCTTGTGAATGGTAGCCCTACTCACGACTTCAAAGCACATAGGGGGTTGAGGCAAGGGGACCCTTTGTCACCTTTCCTCTTTCTAATCGTTGCCGAAGGATTGTCGGGATTAATGCGGAAAGCGGTGGAGATTGGTTCCTTTCAAGACTTTACCATTTCTAGTGAGGTACAGTTTTCTATTCTACAATTCGCGGATGACACAATGTTGTCGGGCAAGGCAACGTGGGAAAATCTTTGGAGCATTAAGTCTTTACTTCGTGCTTTCGAATTAGTGTCCGGTTTGAAGGTTAATTTCCATAAGAGTAAGTTAATTGGCATCAACACCCCGAATGATTTTTTAGAAAGAGCTAGCGTCTTCTTTTATTGTAGAACGGAAGCTTTACCGTTCAAGTTTTTGGGTATTCTGATTGGTGCAAATCCTAGACGGGAAGTTACTTGGAGCCCCGTTCTTGCTGCGCTTAGAAAACGTTTGGCTTTGTGGAAGGGTCGTTTCTTGTCGATCGGTGGTCGGGTTGCTCTCATCAACTTCGTCTTGAATAACATCCCTCTATACATGCTATCATTCTATAAAGCTCCGAAAGTGGTGATTAAGAAGATGATCAAAATTCAAAGGGATTTCCTTTGGGGTATCAAAGAAGGAGACAAGGGAATGTGTTGGGTTGCTTAGGATAAAGTTTGCAAAGAAAAAAAGGATGGCGGTCTTGGTATTAAAAATCTCAAGTTATTCAATATTTCTTTGTTATCTAAGTGGAAATGGCGGGCTTTGACGGATACTAATGTCTGCTGGAACCGTTTGTTGAGACATCCTTATGAGGACTATGCTACTACTTTTGTTCATAACTCGGCTGAAGGTATATCTAGCCGGAACTCGGGATCAATTTGGTGGAGAGACTTGGTAAAGTTGGATGACACTCTTGAGGAACGACGAAGGTTTGCGTGGTGTATTAAAAGGGGGCTTGGTGACGGAACCTCCATTAATTTTTGGAAGGATCAATGGCTAGGCATAGAGCCTTTATTCAAAGTTTTTCTGCTGTTATGTGATGGGGAAGGGCAGCAGCAGCTCTTGGTGGTTGACTTGGGTGCTTGGAATGGTGAAGTTTGGGTGTGGTCTACACCGTGGCAGCATCACACAAATTCGGTTCGGGTGGCTAAAGGCCAAATTTTGGACAGCATTTTACAGTCAGTTAAGCCGACTAGAGGAAGGAAAGACGCATGGCTATGGCCACATGATACTTCCAAGAGTTTCACGGTAAAATCTTTTATTCATCGGCTGTCTTGTAGTGACATATCTTCCAACATTTCGAACCATCAGCACTTGTTAAGGGGACTATGGAAATCTATTGTCCTTTCGAAGGTTGCAGTCTTCGGGTGGAGGTTACTGTTAGATTCTTTACCAGTGCGTGAGCAGCTGTTGCACAGGAACGTCATCCACTCCGAGCTAGAAGTTGGTTGTTCGTTTTCTAATTCCTCTCGCGAGTCTGTCGAACATCTTTTCATCTCTTGTGGTTTTGCGCGTTTTGTTTGGCATATTGTTGGTATTTGGCTAGGTGTTGACGTGGATGTCTCTCTGGGTGTGGAGGATTTCTTTAGTAATTGTGGCCAGTGGTGTACAGGGAAGAAAGCAAAGCGGGTGAAACATCTCTTCTGGTTAACTACTTGTTGGAGCATTTGGCTAACTAGGAACGAAGTCATATTCAAAGAGGAGGAACCAAATATAGAGGGGGTTGTTAACTGGGTCAAGAACTTATCTTGGAGTTGGTGTCTTTATAAACTCAACTGTAATTCATCTTTGTCTATATCTCTATGGTGGTCTAACCCACTTACATTCCTTAACAATTTGTAATCTAGTAGGGGGAGAAACAGTGGGCTAGGTTGTTGTTTTCTCACTGTGGTGCAGGTTGTACGATGTACTCTTTTTTCTTCCTGAATCTTTTTCCCATTGGGTTTTGGCTCAGGGGGTTTTAAGGAGGTCCTCCCCCTTTCCTATATCTCCATTATAAGGGTTGGACACCCATTGTGCTTCCTTCAATGAATTTTTTGCTTATAAAAAAACCGCGCAAGAGAATAAACTATTGAAACAGATCACGAAAATATCATAGGACTCAAGGAGAAGCTAGATATCAATAAGCATCATCTAGATAATAAAGTAATGGTTTTAATTTAACCATCCGATCTCATCAACAATCTGATTTTTCTTTTTCAAGTGGAAAGAAAGTCAACTTTCATAAAAAAGTATGAGGCACAATCACGGTCAAATCTCCGTTATAAGGGTTGGACACCCCTAGTAGGATACTCGTGCACGCACAAGTGCTATCTTGTTCTTTTTATGAATGAATTTAGACAGTATTTAGATAGTCTGAATATTACCCCGTGAAAATAAAGACAAATTTAAAGTAGATAAAAAAAAATTCAAAAAAAAATAGACAAATATTAAAATTTAAAAATGTAAAAGTATCATTTAAAAATAATCTGTGCATTTATCCCTTGTTTTTTTATATATCAGTACAGTGTTTTTTTATATATCATTGTTGTTATCCCGTGTTTTTTATATATCAGTGCGGTTATCCCGTGTTTTTTTATGTATCAGTGTAATTATCTCATAGTTTCAATTGATTATTTGAGTTGATTAGTAGATTATAATAGATAGTAAAAGATATATAGTAGATTATCAATAAGAAATATTTATCCAGTGTTTTTTTATATATTAGTGACAATTATTTGTCCTTTTTTAGGTATTAGTGACAAATATTTGTCACGTGTATTTTAAATATTAATCAGTTTCAATAGTCACTGCAGTTATCCCGTGTTTTTATTTATCACTACAGTTATCAGTTATCCCGTGTGTTTAATATACATCAGTTTAAATATTTATCCCTGTATTTTTTTATATATCACTGCAGTTATCCCGTGTTTTTTTATATATCAGTGCAGTTATCTCGTAGTTTCAATCGATTATTTTAGTTGATTAGTAGATTATAGTAGATTGTAAAAGTTAGATAGTAGATTATCAATAAGAAAGATTTGTTTAAATATTAGTTAGTAGTTTAAATAGTCATTAAATCTTATTGTTTTTTAGATAGTAGGTTTGTAGTAGTAGTAGTCTTCAAAAATTTTAATTATCAATGACAAATATTAATATCGTGTTTATTTATATATTAGTGCAGCTATCCCGTGTTTTTTTATATATCAGTGCAGTTATCTCCTAGTTTCAATTGGTTATTTTAGTTGATTAGTAGATTATAGTAGATAGTAGATTATCAATAAGAAATATTTGTTTTAAATATTAATCAGTAGTTTAAATAGTCATTAAATCTCCTTGTTTTTTTAGATAGTAGGTTTATAGTAGTCTTCAAAAATTTTAATTATGAATGACAAATATTAATCCTGTGTTTTTTTATATATCAGTGCAGTTATCCTGTGTTTTTTTATATATCATTCCAGTTATCTCGTAGCTTCAATTTATTATTTTAGCTGGTTAGTAGATTATAGTAGATAGTAAAATATAGATACTAGATTATCAATAAGTGTAAATAGATTTCGGAGAGAAAAATTAAAATTTTAAGGTGATCTTTTTCCAAAAAAGTGATAACTTTTTCCAAAAAAGTGATAGTTTTTTGTTTTGTTTTTTAGTGAGTCATTTACATTTTTATAGGTAATTTTAGTAGAATAGTGTTTGTATAAATTTAGAAATTAGAAATTTAGTTAAAAAACTAAAATGAAGTGATAAGAGAAAGAGAAGAATTGTTTATGGGAAAAGTAAAAAGAAAAAAGGAAGAAAGAGACTATAAGAGAAAAGTGAGAAGGAGAAAAGAGACTTGTTAATAAGAGATCATAAGAAGAAAAAAGAACGAAAGAAAGAAAAAATGAGGAAAAGGGTAAAAGTGAGAAGGAGAAAAGAGACTTGTTAATAAGAAGGAAGAGAAAAAATGAGGAAAGAGAGTGTAAGAAGAAAAAGAACGAAAGAAAGAAAGCGTAATGACACTTTTACCCTTAAATTAGATGTGTCTTGTTAATAAGAGATTTAAATTGGTAATTTCATAGAAAGTTGTTTGTATAAATAGATATTAGATTACATTTTTATAGGTAATTTTAGTAGAGTAGTGTTTGTATAAATTTAGAAATTAGAAATTTAGTTAAAAAAACTAAAATAAAGTGATAAGAAAAAGAGAAGAAAAAAGAAAAAAGGTGTAAGAAAAGTGAAAAGGAAAAAAGAGTGTAAAAAGAAAAAAAAAACGCGTAATTACACTTTTACCCTTAAATTAAATATGTGTCTTGTTAATAAGAGATCTAAATTGGTAATTTTATAGAAGATTTGTTTGTATAAATAAATAAATAGATATTAGATTAGATTAAATAAATACATATCAGACTCCTGCTCCTCCTCACTTTTCACACACACTCACTAAAACACAATGCATGCATAAGACGTCACCTCACCACACCCACGTTTTCTCTTACAACATATAACCATCACCTACCCTTAAGAAGCTCCGCACCTGCATTATGCAACATTAGCCACCTAGTGTACAGTCACATTGCATGGATATTGAAAAATATTACATAAGGTTAATTAACAGAAGGTAAGAATTCGATATTGAACAATATTACAACAGATTAACTTACAGAACATGAGAATTCCACAAGTCAGATCAAAGCTACAAATGGAATAAAAAGCTTACAATTTGAAATAGAGTCACTGTCTGATGGTGAGTTCGGCCCTAAGGTGTAGAACACCATTGATGAAGTAAAGGCAATCCTCAGCCATGAACGAAGTCCATGGAATTGCAAACAAGTTTCTGTAGCCAACTGCTTTTCCACCTGTGAATGTATAATTGCCTTTGTACTTGCTAACAAACTCCTCAGTTGGTCTTGACCTCGCGGCAAATTCATAATCCACAGTAAAGCTCACCGAGCCCTTTTCCTGCATTCCCAAAAACAACCCAAAGCAATGGAAAGAGCTTTGTTGATCCATGTTACAGTGTGCTGATAAAAAGAAACCTTGTCCACCCAAGTGGAATGCCTGAGAATAAACTCGGCCAGATGGGAACAAATTGTTACACTCCTCTCGCTTTAGATCCAAGTACACCACACATTGCTGCCGGGGAAGTTCAAATTCAACCACCTTAACGGGGCGATATTTATATGCCCTCTCCACATAACGCCGACTTGATGGAGCAGACTCTTCTGCTGCCATTGACCGTTGGCGATGTGGAGTATCAGCCTTGAAAAATAGAGCCTCAAGTACAAGCTTGGTTGCAACGTCATGGTCAAAGTCACTACAAGTTAAGACCTTCTTAAGTCTTCGACAAGTCATATGAGGGAAGCGAATTAATTTTGCAAGTCGTGCACCTAGGACTTCTCGCCTTTCTTCCTGATTGCTGAACTGTTGTCTAGCCCACTTCAACACAAAGTCATAGACAGCATCTTCTGATGCAACCTGGAGACCATCACTAGATAATATTGCCTCTATTCCAGCTAGGGGCAACTTCAAAACCTCATCCTGGAACCTAGTCATATACAAGATTTATTATTAGCATTCAAAGAAAAGATGATATTGAGACGAAATCAATAAAAATGGAAACAGTGTTTTTCAAAAGAATAGAGAAATAGAATCAATAATGCCAAAAAAAGAGAATCCAATAATAGAAAGACTTCTCTAAATGGAAACCAATAATAGAAAAACCCTCTCTAAAATGTATGTAACCTACGGAGTTGATAATCCAACAAAAGCATTGTCTGACTACAAGAGTTCCAACCATTACATACCCACACAAACACACAACATTGAATACCTGTTTTGCCCCAAAATACCTCGGGTCTCCAACAAGAGCAATAGAAAGAACCACTTAAAAGAAGAGAGAAAATAACAATTGATAGAAGAGAAAAATCATATATAAGAGTTTGTAGTGCTTGAATCTAAGATAATATGACTGAAATTAAATAAAAAACAAACACTTACTTGGTTATATCCTTGTAACGGCCAGCAAGATACTGCTTTGCTGCATCCGTCAATGGTTGGACTGCATCAGCCATTAAGACACTAGAAGGCAGGTCTAGGTAAAGCAAAGCAGATTCAGGTGTCATGGCTATGTTTCGCAACAACCGACTACAGTATCTCATGCATGAAGCAACTTCAAATCTATCGGCAGCCATCAACACATCAAGCAAACCAGTTGCTGTCTTAACGTTCAGGGTATTACTGTACATAAAATTTAGAAGCTCCATGAGAGCAGCTTCTTCTGTAACATGCAAAAGAAGTATTGATTTAAGTGACTATCCGAGGGAAAACTAAAATGATAAAGCTTAAGCAAGGATCATAAAAAGTTTATATATATGTTTATACCAGATGCATTAATTCTGAGAGTGACATGTCTTTGCTCCGATTCCCTCATCCCATTTGAGAAAAGCTGCAAAAAGGTAAATAAACACGATTAAGAGAACATATTTTTGGCAGAACCATACTATTATTATTATTATACAATAAAGACGAGATGTTCGTTTACCTTATAGAAGAAAGGGCTCTTAGCAGCCAAGATAGGAGAACTAATATGTAGCGTTTTAACACTAACAAGAGTAGTTCCAGAGTAATCCATGTTTAGGTTTGAATCATTGCTATCTACAGCTTCATCACCTACATTTACCGTATCAAAATCAGAAGTGTTCATACAGCAGAACTGATGACCTCATACTCAAGGAAAGAACATATATTTCCTACTTACAATTAAAGAAACAGTGTTATACTTTCTGTATCGCACTAATTTGCCTAGTAAATAATGCTTTTGTTAAATTATATAATGGATTATCCTCAACATTGGGGAATTCCATTGAGAAAATGCAGTGTCCTCCTACTATACAGTAAGAGAATATAAGACAAAACGGGAGATAGGGAAGAACAAGTACAGACCTCTTAAACATAAAAACTCTATTAGAGATAAATCATGAATAAGATTATTAAGCTATTAAAAGTTAAACAATACAGTAACATAATAGAGACAAAATAGGAGATAGGGAAGTACAAGTTCAGACCTTTTAGACACAAAAACTGTAGTAAAGATAAATCATGAATAAGATTATTAAGCTATTTATTTAAACTCAAATACCGGACTGTGATTCTTCAATCATTGCAACAGCTTCTTCATCTTCATTTTCATAGGCTACACAATCATCCATGTCAGGTTGGTTCCCGTTCAAAACTTGCTCGTCAGGCAAAGACGGAGATTCCCCAACTGCAAGCAAGAGACCAGATGAGAAAATACACACACCTAACAAACATTATTCAACACAAACAAAACAACCCGTTATAGGCAAACATCCATCTATTTCCAGAACCAATCATTTTCTGTAACTTTGACCCTATCAAAATCACTTTCAATTTTCTACTTATGCAATAGACTTCTCAAAAAGACACGAAAATTACAGCACTCTATCAGCGTCATATTTATGTTTGGTAGCATTCCATTAACGAAAAACAGATACAAATTTGCATTTCCCCTTGGCCCTTTGAAGCCACTTTTTTTATTTCACACAATCTTCTATTTTTTCTAAAAAAAGGGTTACAAAATGTAGAATCAGTACAACAACCATTTCCCTTTTCACCACTGAAGAACTTAAAAACCCTAACAAACAAAACAATGATATCAAAAATATTCAACTCAATTTCTCCACAACAATATTTCTAGAAAATCGCATGAACAAATAGAGAGAGAGAGAGAGAGAGAGAGAGAGAGAGAGAGAGAGAGATACCGCTTTCTTTTTTGATATCTTCGCGTCGTCTCTTGCGGTGGCGAGCCCAGTCAGCGATGGTGGCGCAAGTATCAGAATCAGGTTGTGGATCAACAGTGTCACTCATGATTTCGATTCGTAGAACCCTATCTGAGAAATTGCTGTCATTGAAAGCAAACGCGAAATCGGCATCGGAATTGGAGCCGCCGCGAGCCAACTCGGATTCCATCACCATAATCGGGTCAAATAGATCCGAATTCAAATCCTTCATGGTACAAAAAACTCCTTCAACGGAGAAGAGAAAAGAAGAGGAAACAGAAACCCCAATATAGGTTGGAATTTGAGAAAGACAGGGTTTATTGTTAAGGAAATAACCGTTTTGTTAAGAAACAAGCTTTCAATTTTCAAAATGAAATAAGGATAAACTCTCCGATATATATATTCTTCCGGTTCATTTGCGTATTTTTTCTTGCTAATTTATTGAGTTTAATTTATATATACACAGAATGTGTACGGGGCTTTACTACCGATCACGATGTATAAAGTGGTTGTTTACTATTGACTAATTAATGGTTACCGATTAAATGATTTTTCTTTAATGATATGTCTCGGTGTGATTAGTAGATAGTGTACAACATGCATATATTTATTGTGTATTTATTGTGTATATAAATTAAACTATAATTTATTTATTTTAAATATATTTTTTTGGTAATATTAAATATATTTGTTTGACAATGTTCAGATTTTTCTTAATTGCGTCAAAAGAATATTTTTCTTAATTGATTCAGAATCCGATTTTAAATTGTTACCAAAAAAAATCCGATTTTAAATTATTAACGAACTAGTCAGCTGTGGCCGCGCATCCCCCTTGGATTGGAAAATTAGTTAAGTGGAAATTCTAGACATGTGGTTGGTCCATGATTTTTTTTTGACAATAGTGGTCGGTCTATGATATGTGGTTTTTTTTGGTTTTACCCGGGTATCCACCGTCGACCGCAGTGACTAATCTCCTCGCTAAATTGTAGGTGCCTCGAGGGGTAGGACAGCTGGTCCAGAGTTTTAACGCTGCTCCGTACCCAATGTGGGAATCGAATCCTGACCCTTGTTTAAGAAATGATCAACCCCAACCGCTAACCATGATATGTGGTCGGTAATGTTACCTTTTACAGTATATTTTTTACTCTATTGTTATAATTATTTTTAATTTTAATCATTCTGAGTTGAATAACCGTATATTATGTAACCAAAAAAACTGTATATTAAATTAAATTTATCATTTTGTTATACTATTATATTACTCCCTCTGTCCTATATTATATGACTTTTTAGGCAAACAAATTTGCCACATAATACATAACTTTTTAGAATTCCAATGAAACATTAATATTTCTTTCCTACTACACCCTTTATTATTTAATAATATATCTTTCATAACTCTACTAATTTATCTTCTCAATGTCATCATTAATAAGGTTAATTTGGTAAACTAACTCACAATTTCTCTTTCTCATTCAAAATTAATTACTTTTCTTAATATGTGTAAATTGACCCAAAACGACATATAATATGGGACGGACGGAGTATTTGTTAAAATTCATTTACTATATGACAAGTGGTCAATGAAATAACCATCCGATAGATTGTAATTTTATTTTGGTAGTTTTTTTGTCCCCCCTTGAACCCCATACCCCCCAAATTGACCAAATGGACCAAAATACCCCAAAAAAATTGTTAAAAAACGAAATCAGTCATCGTTCCGTCATATTTTCGGAAAATGTGAGTTTTTTCCCTAAACTTCCCGAAAATAGACGTATTTCCGGAACATATTTTTCCAAAAAACATTCTGGAAATACCTTAAAAATGGTATTTCCTGAATGTTTTTGATTTTTTTTGGAGTTTCCTTTTAATTAATTTTTTTACTTTTTTCAGTGGCAACTAGAACAAGAAACCTAGAGCGAGGCGAGCATTCAGGAGCAGGACCCCAAGATGAGCAGAGTTCTGCTGGCAGTAGAACCAGGATCAGATTGAGGACTAGAGAGGCGGGACACGCATCTGACCGTCAGAGACGTGTCCGAGACCGAGCGCAGCAGCAGGACCAGGAGCATTATTATCACGGGCCTGCTGAGCCAGACGCCATGCATGTAGATGACCAGGCTGAGGCTGAGGTTACTCAGCATGATGATGAGGTTTTATTACACCGGTTACATGTCCACTGCGTCCACTGACTACTACAGATGGGAAATGTAATACTTTTAATAATTTGTTTATTTTTTAACAATTAATTAATTTTAATAATTTATTAATTACTTTTATTTTTTTACAAGACCGGGTAAGATTAAAGTTGCTTCCCATGGGGGAAAGATACTGAAGATGAGACCTCAGCAGCACCACCCACATATAGCGGGATGGTTGCAGCAGGCGCATCTTTTTGAGCTGGACATCACACCTCTCAACAACATCAACCACGAGCTCATATCAGCTTTTGTGGAGAGGTGGCATTCTTTGACCAGCTCATTCCACATGTCGTAGGGGGATATGACAGTGACGTTGGACGACGTGTCCGCGTTGCTCCACTTGCCGCTCACCGGCACACCGTTGGCGCATCGGCCACATTTGACACAGCCGATGCTATTCGGGCTGGAGTTGACCTGCTGGGCATTGACCACACAACCTGCTGGACAGAGTGTCAGTTCAACAGGGGACCGACATTCCGATTTTCTTTCTTGATGGCCGCACCATTTTGCTACACTTGTAGGGCAGCACCATTTTTACCGACAAGAGTCACACATATGTCTCTGTCAAGTGGGTGACTCTTATTTCGGACTTTACCCTGTGTGGCCAGTGGGCTTGGGGTCCAGCTGCTCTAGCTATTCTCTACGAGCAGCTGAATGATGCTTGTTACTGGGAGACGTCGCAGATTGGCGGATACGCTTATCTGCTGCAGGTAACTAATTCATTAATTATTTTTATTTCTTTTTAATTAATTTTATTTATATAATTACTTATTTATTTTTTTTATTATTTTAGTGCTGGATATATGAGTATTTCCCCACCATCGTGGTGCGGAAAGACTTCGGTGCCAGTGAACTTCCACGTTGCAGCAGGTGGGCGAACAAGAAGTGCGATAGTATCAAGCTTCCGGAGTTTCGGCAGCTGCTGGATGACTTGCAGAGGGAGCAGGTCATATGGAGCCCTTGGGATGACCACAGACAGTACCTCCGGTTTCACAACATTTCATTATTCAGAGGTTGGCTACTGTGGGGGGATGTGGTGGTGCCTTATATGCCAGTCAGGGTCCGTTGGCAGTTTGGATATGTCTAGCAGATTCCTGATCCACCTATTTCGGGCCCCACGTCCATCTCCGGAGGTCATAGTACAGCAGCTGATGTTCTATCAGTCCCCAGCGCGAGCTTTCAAGGACAGCGGTCGACGGACACCCGTCCAGGGTGCTTGTGATGACGAGTACCTACCATGGTACTTCCAGGTGTCCATTCCCCGCCTGACTCCGGCTCCGCCTTCACCTGCAGCTGCTGAGGATGTTGTTCCACTTCCCTTCGAGTCCAGGATGACAGCAGCTACGCATGTCCAGGATGCCTATGATCGTCTTTTGTCAGTCGACAGAGTCGACGGCATTCTTGAGGATGTCTATGATAGTCTATTGGCTGCTTTACAGATTTTGAACATTTGGTTGTATTATTTTTTGTATTTTTACTGTATTATTTCGCGTAATTTGATTTCACGTTCGGTTACAATTATTTTGCGCGATTTTAAATAAAAAAAAAACTTTACAAATTTTCGGAAGGCGGAAATATGGGTTTTCCGGAAATACCTCAGAAAAAGGTATTTCCGGAAGCCAAATGAGGTATTTCCAGAAAACTCATATTTCTGCCTTCCGGAAATTTATAAAAAAATATATATTTAAGGGTATTTTGGGGATTTAGCGTAAAAGGGGGGTATGGGTTCAAGGGGGTAAAAAAAAACACCCTTTTATTTTCAAGTATTAAGAGAACTCACTAGTCTCGTTTGAATGAAATAACTGTAATTTTATTTTCAAGTATTAAGAGAACTCAAAAAATTTCTCCTACTTGAATTAGGACATAGCCTTGTACACTAAATCCTTTTGTCTTAAAGAAGTTTATTTGTACTATATTTTTTTTACGTGAAAGAAGCTTATTTATACTATCTTTATTGTTATTGTGGTATGTGATATTATTTATTATCATTGTAATATAATATATTAAAAAATATTGACAAATATGTTTTAATAAAAGCTTATTTGTGGTATCTCTTTTTAATAAGAGCTTATCAACTTTATGCAATTATGCTATTTGCTAAACACTACTTCTTAGGCTTTTATTAAATAGAGATAGCACAAATAAGTTTTTATTTATCCCAGTGGTAACTGGATTTGGGTGTGGTAAAAACTCTTTTGGGATGGGTGAACCACACGGGCCGTTAAAGCCGGGTACTCGTGGCCAGCCAGGTTCTCCGGTGTAGAGAACCACACGGGCCGTTAATGAGTAGTTTTTGTCCTTTTTAAGCATTAATTAAAAATATCACTTTATGTCATTTTATATTTATAAGTTAGTTTAGTCGCTAATTTTATTAAAAAATTTAAATTCACACTTATAAATTATCTGCTATCAACTATCAACCATAAGCTAACTCGTAATAGGATAGTTTATCCATTACTCACTAGCTTTTTTTCATCAAGCATTACTCACGAGCTTATTTGCTACTCGCTAACTTATCTATTAGTTTTTTTTTTCAAATAGAGTCTAACAATTTAACAAATAAATTATTTAAATTTATTAAAAAAATGTGTGTAATCTAGGTATGGAAAAATTTAAACTGTAAAGAAAATTATGGAGATTATTATGTGAATTAAGATGCATCATTGTCTCCATCTATAAATTTGGTATGGCGCAATATCAAACTTTAAAGGTTTAAATATGCTTTAGACCCCTACAAATATAGGGTGTTTTGGTTTAAGCCCCTGCAATTTTTTTTTATTATAAGCCCTTACAAAATGACATATTTTGTTATAAGCCCTTTTATGACTAAAATGTTAGCCTACAACATGGAATGCTATGATTGCTGGATATGTTGAGAAGGGCTTATAACAAAATATTTCATTTTGTAATGGCTTATAACAAAAAAAAAATTGCAGAGGCTTAAACCAAAATACCATATATTTGCAGGGGCCTAAAACATATTTAAGCCAGCTTTAAATTGACGAGAAATTACGGATTAAAAGCATGCACTACTTGCACAGTTGCACATGCACATCTATCCCGGTTAATGAAATCATTTTTTATTACGGTGTTATTGGTGGGTAGTATCTGTGAATTTTATCGGTGATTAATCTATATTGAATAACTTGACTGGCCAAGTTTACTGGTCCGTGTGATTGTCTTCTCAATAGAGTTTGTGTCGTAACTAAGATTTATACCTACAATTTTGATGTGGGATTTAAATCCATTAACCACTCGGATTAACCCTTATTGATTTGGACAATAATAAAATCATGATCTCCTTTAAAACAAAGAAAAGAAATTATGATTTAATACATCAAGTGCATCCCTCACTTGAAAAGAATCACATCCAAAAATATACTAACGTGATCTTTATTCTTTGCCTTAGGTGGAAACAGAAACGGATAGGTGTCGTATTAGAAGTTGCTGCTGCAGATGGGAGGCTTCTTGAAACTTGTAGTCACGTGGAAATGAACAAAGGCTAATGTTGAAGTCATCAGCCCACTTTTGACTTTGAGGACAACCAATCTACTAATAGTCTAGTACTATTAGACGATACCCTAGTTGTGATGCACGAGTTATGAGTTGATGGGGGGTTTTGACCACCGTAGACCGAAAGAAAAAAAATTAGAGTAAATGCCCAAATTCGTCATTGACTATTTCGTTGCGGGACAAATTCGTTCCTAACAATATTTTTGAGACACATTGGTCTCTGACAATTCCAAAATAAGACACATTAGTCCCTTCATCCATTTAATCGTTACCAGCACAGTAAACGTCTTCTACGTGGCACGTTAAGTGCCACGTTAAATGCCACTGATGTGTTTATTTTGGGCCAAATAAGTCCCTAACGTTACAAATTTGAAAAAGGGACAAATCAGTCCCTTACTTTTTTGGGACAAATCGGTCCCTGGCTTTTTTGGGACAAATCAGTCCCTGAGTCTTCTTCTTCTTCTTCCCTCTCTACAGGCAGTAGAGGCGCGGCGGAGATGACCTCCGGCACGGTGGTCGCCGGTAAAGGGTACTCCGATGACGAAACTTTTTGAGGGGTTTTCGAGAGGATTACGTGAGGATTCTGAATATTAAAAACGTTTTTTGGTTGAAGGTCCATGGTTGCCAGAAAATAAGGAAGAATGTGGTGGTTCGAGAGGATTACAGTGTAGCTCTTTACGGTGTAGCCATACTTAATCAAAGTTGAAAATTGGTCAAAAAAATCAAAGGGGAAAGGGGCATCCCAAATGAGCACGCTGTACTGGGAACGGGAGGAAGAAAAAATTAATTAGAAGAATCCCAAAACCAACAAGAGAAACAGATCCAGAAAAATACCCTTTTGGCTTTTGTGTTGTTCTATACGTTTCTTGTCTCTTCAGTTTTGAAAAGTTTGGATTTTTAGGTGTTTTGATTGTTGTTTATTCTTGTTTATTCTGGGTTTCATATGGTTGCTTGAGGTAAAACTTTTTGTTATGAAAATGGTGGTTAATTATGGAGATAGTTTGATTCCAGAACACTGTCGTTCAAGAACATTAAGTAGAAGGTTTGTCTTTTCTCCATCGAATCTTTGTTCCATTGCAACTTTGTCTTTTCTCAACTCCTTTTTGATCTGTATAGATCTGGGCAGTAGCCACACTGCTTAAAGAAGGGAATGATGGAGAGAAGAAGATGACTCAGGGACTGATTTGTCCCTTTTTTCAAATTTGTAATGTTAGGGACTTATTTGGCCCAAAATAAACACGTCGATCAGTGGCATTTAACGTGACACATGGCACTCAACATGCCACGTAGGAGATATTTACTGTGCTGGTAACAGTTAAATGGATGGAGGGACTAACGTGTCTCATTTTGGAATTGTCAGGGACCAATGTGTCTCAAAAATATTGTCAGGGACGAATTCGTCCCGCGAGGAATTAGTCAGGAACGAATTTGGGCATTTACTCAAAAAATTATTAAATTGAAACACTTTTAAAATTAATTTCCGATCTACACTTCTCAACATGCGAAGTTTAATACTTTTTAAAATTTCAATTGATAAGTTGCCTCCTCCATTGTGATTTCTCAACTGTGTTTTTTTTTCTTTTCTTCTCAACTGTAGTAGTGACATAGTTGGGATAGGCTCCCTATTTATAGATGGTGAGGTATTGTAGTTGGGTTACACGGAAATAAAACTGGACGCATCAGATCTTGTCGACACTTTTTAACGGCCATTTATAAGTGTCGGCAAGATCCTAACCATTTATAAGTGTCGGTAAGATCCTGATCATTTCAGAAGAGGTATAAATTTAACATGTTGAGTTTAGAATTAGGACTTACAGACTTAAATTATACATGTATTAAATTCGACAAATACACTAAAAAATAGATTTTTTGGGTCAAATTATACGTGTATTAAATTCCACAAATACGCTAAAAAGTGTCGGCAAGATATTGACCATTAAAAAGTGTCGGCAAGATCTTGGCCGTTAAAAAATGTCGGCAAGATCTGATCCGTTAAAAAGTGTCTGCAAGATCTTGACCGTTAAAAAGTGTCGGCAATATCTGATGCGTCCATTTTTTCTTCTGTGTAACCTACCACAACACCTCACCATCTATAAATAGGGAGCCTATCCCAACTAAGTCACCACAACAGTTGAGAAGAAAAGAAAAGAAAAAATAAAAAAAGCTGAGAAGTCACCCTAGGGTGAGGCGACTTCCTAACTAAAAATTTTAAAAAAAATATTCATGTTGAGAAGTCCCTATTGCGCCCCGGGGGGCTTCTCACCTATAAACAAAAGTGTGTTAGATTGCGAATTAATTTTAAAAATGGTCCAATTTGGTAATTTTTTTTCAGTCTATAGAGGTCAAAAAACCCGAGTTGCTATGATAGTGTGAAGGACAAAACTTAGATGTGGTTCTACATGTGTGGTTGGTGCTCTTTTTCAATCGCACCATGATATGTGGATGCGTTTTTTTAATAAAATAGCTAGAAGATATTGAAATAATAACAAATCTACGTATCATTGTGTGATTGGAAAACAACACCAATCAAACACTACTTTATGACAAAGTCAATGAGTACACCAGAACCACTTTTAAGACCTTGATCCTAAATATACCGGTATGAAGTCAAGATAGATTTGTAGAAAAAATAAATGAAAAGAGGGTATAGCAAAAATCAACTAAATTGTTGATATTGTAATTGTAATAATAATTTAAAGCATTCTTAAATAGGAAGAGAACCCATTACTCAAGTGACGCTTCCTTATGTGCCTGATCCCATAGTATATGTATTTTATTAGAATTAGAATAACATATAACTTTTTTTACAATTTTACGTGCACACCCCGTTGTTCCTACCCGCACCCCTTCCTACACTTGGTTTTTAGCATAACCTTTTTGGAATGGGCCAGCGCATAGGCTGAGGCCATTATAAGCAATTAAAAAGAGGGAATTACTTTCCCCACACCCCCTCCTACTCTTTCACACCCCCTAACTTCTAAAAACCCTAAAATACCCTCAACTTAAAAAAAAAAAACACACACACTCACACCCTCACACCCCTCACTCCTCTCACTTTCCCTTTCACTCTCCTCTCATTCGAACCCTATCTCTTTCACTCTCCCTCTCACTCAACTTCTCACAACTCACTCAATCTCACCCAATCTCCCACTCAATCTTCTCCACAAACACCCTCAAGACCACCTGGGTTTTGTTCGCCTCCTCTCACTCTCTCTAATCGTTCCATTTTCATTCAGGTAACCCTCTCTCCCTTCTGTACATTTGGGTTTTTTTTCCTGTGCATCTGCTGTGTTCGCATGACCTCATGCGAACACGTGAAAACGAAGGTGTTCGAATGAGGTCATGCGAACACCGTTCGAATGAGGCCATGCGAACACCTGTTCGAATGGGGTTGTTCGAACAGGTGCGAATGATTCTGTTCGAACAGGTGCGAATGATTCTGTTCGAACAGGTGTGACAGTATTGTTTCTGTTATTTTGCTGGTTATGTTGCTTAATTGGTTTAATGGTTGTTGTTTCAGATATGGCGAGGCATCGTGGCGGTAGTTCGCAACAGCCGGAGCGTAGGCCACCCCCGACGGCTTCCGAACGCAAACGGAGGCAAGATGGAGCTGAACCTTCTCGGAGGGGTAGGCGTAGGGACAGATTAGACGTCCCTCCTCCCCCACCGAAGGTTGATGATATTGGCCGGGATATTGAGCGTGATGCTCAATTTCCGGCATATGAGCTGGCCGGCCCTTCTGGTCATGCACATGAGGAGGTTGGTGCTCAACATGAGGAGGATGTTGAGCCTCAGGAGCCTGCTGCTGCTCCTAGGGCTACATTCCCATTCCCTGGTGGACCTGTTGATGGTTCTGTCTTGCCCACATACGGGTCTCATATTTTGACTGAGTTCTATGCTGGTCGGGTAAGTTATTGTTATATAATAGCGTGTTGTCAATTTTGTTTCTTATTTTGTTGAACATATTGGCTTATTGTGCATGTGTCATTTGTCAATGCAGGTTCGGCCGGACATAACTACGATTCCACATGGATCGGTTAACCTTGTGGTCCATGCTAGGATCAGGGAGACTCTTATCCTATCGGGGTTGTTCCCTCTCATAGGACTTGGTTTTCCCTTCACTCACAAGGGGCTGCTGAACGCATTCATAGAGCGTTGGCAGCCGGATACATCATCATTCCACCTTTCTCCATATAGATCGAGCGAGTGGCAAAGAAAGAGTTGTCCAACAAAATCATATAGGTGGCAAAGCTATTCAAGGACATGTATTACGAATGGTAAGACTAAGCAAAATAGAAGACCTAATCAGATGACAACACACTATGTATATGATTTGCCCGAATTACATTTAACAAATAAATTAAAAAGAAATTAAATTTGAAAGCATGTGGAAGCATAGAAAATAGACATCAACATGTAAGGCGAATGAAATGTATGTATAGTAGGCAAATTAACAAACATGTGTCCACCGGCGGACCCACGACCCAAGGTTAGGGAGTGCAAAAAAATTCATTATCAAAAACGTTGGCTCATCAGACTATTTAATTTTTTTTAAACGTCCTCACTTAATTTACAAAAATTAAGGAATCAAGTTATCTAACTCCAAATTTATTTAAGAGTAAAGCGTCAGATTAGTCTCTAAGTTTACTCGCCATTACCTATTTAAGTCCTAAAGTATGGGAAAAATAAGAAGTAGTCCGTAAAAAATATGTGATATCGGTAAAATTACTTCTTAAAGTTTTATAAATAGTCTCTTACCAAAATTAATAAGACAAATTTATTAAACTTGGGTGCAAATTTAATGATACTAGTACAAATTTAAAATTTCAGGGGGTTCAAAAGAATTTTATATAGGGGTATTAGTACTAACAATATTTTCCAGAGGGTTAGTTGAACCCTCTGGAAAAAATGTAGGTCCACCACCACATGTGTCAATATGGGTTTGTAGCCAGTGTTTTAAAACTCGGACCGGTGGCCGACTCAGTGAAGGTATCGGGTCACTGGGTGAAGGGTCGGACCGATGAGTCGACAGTTGAACCGCATGACCAAAACTCGGATCGCATGACCCGGACCCGGTCTCTATTCCTCGAATTTTTAAGACCTGTATAACTTTTATACCCGTAAAACTTCATTTTCTAAAATGACACATCCTGCCTAGAAAAGTCAAACAAAAAATCACATCCTGCATAAAATCATCCTATACTCATAACTGATAAATATAATGCAAAAAACAAATTAACTCTAATAAACTTGATTACGATTTCCCTTATTTAGAAGTGCTACATCAGAAAATCAAAAATTCACTGATAACAATTACTCAAATAGAGCCAACAATGCAATAATGGAAAAGAAAAAGATGAAAAAGAGCAAAAGAAACAGATTAAACGACGTCGTTTTGATAAAAAAATTAAAAATGCACAATCCGGTCCGGGTCGCCGGGTCACCGGTTTTCGCAAAACCCGGCCGAGTCACGCCGGTTTTCATCGGGTGGCTACATTTCCGATCCATAAGGCTGACCGGCTCGGTTACTCCCCCGGTTCCCGGTTCACCCGGGCCGAGTTGGTTTTTAAAACTATGGTTGTAGGAACAAAAATTTATAATTTAATTTATAATAAATAAGACAAACATGTGAGTGTGTGAACAAAGACAATCATTGGAGATTGGATTGAGCGCCAAATTGCAAGTGTGAGTACTGTCTAAGTTTTATATAGGAAAAAAATAGAAGAAAGACTGACTTAACTCCTTCATGCATGCTCCAACTTGGTTCGGGGGGATATAGCTGGTGTGTGAAAATATGTGCAAGTATACACAGTCACAAACAAGTAATATAGTGATGAGAAAGGTCGAACCCAAAGGGATTGGATTAACTCTTGTATGTTTAAGAAAATATAAATTGGTGCTACTACACTACTCACAATTTTTGGGGTTTTAATGTCAAGTGAAAACAGAATGCAAATATGTAAAAGAATATGAAGGAAATCAGTTGAGAACGATAGTTGAGATGTCTTCACTAAATAATTCACTTTTGAGAGTTTTATGCTTTTATGTGGTGCAGATGCACCAAGGTGCAGATGCATTGAGTGCAACTGCATGAGTATGTGCCTTTCAGCTACTTTCTTCAGAGTTTCGTTACAAGCTTCCTATGTCTAGGCGTGCTAAATAAATTCACTCCTGCCTTTGAAGTACCCACTGTTTCACCCTAAGGACTATGTTATCCTATGTTTAGGACTTAACATGGTTTTAACAAAGTTTTCTTTATTACACAAGTTAACAAAGCCTTCAGTAAAACACTCACCCTTATTAGTCTTGATTTCTAGTTATAAACCATGCATGTGAATATAACTCTACTTATTCTAAGCGATCAACCTCACAATAAGATAGATATAGTATAACACAAGACCCAAAATACATGCAACACTTAAAGGCACAATAACTTACTAAAAAGCTCATTATAAAGTTAGAACATCTCAACCTAAAAAGGTTTAGCTCATAATATGCATTGCAAGGCAAAGATAGATGAAATAAAACATATTAATATGAATGAAAGTACAAGAGATATCAATAGGGTAGAGATTACACTGATTGAAGTACTATTGCATAAATTTTCCCAGCAGTGCAGAAGCACCGACTTCCTGGTGCAGTTGCACCTAACTAAGTTGATGAAGAAGTGAAGGAAGAAGTCGTCGGTTACTTCCTTACCTTCTTGCCAACTAACTACTACTAAAAACTATAAGGAATGAAACTACTAAATTACAAGTGAAGTGTATGATCTATATCTTATGATGTGATATGATATGATTCAAGTGAGAAGTGGAAGTCTTTATATAGCCTTGGAGGTTTCCTTCAAGTGAGGTTTTGCTTGGAGATCAAGCTGACCAAAAGTGGCTTAACCATGGTTACTTTTCAGAGTTTTGATTGAGAAGATTGAGTCCAAAAGGGGAGGTCTAATTGTGGAAAGCCATGTGTTCTAGATGCGTAGCCTTTCATGATGATTTTCCATTGTGGGTGCCTCCTTTTGTATGTTGGCATGTGCCTCCATGTGACTTATGACTAAGCATGATGTCATAGAAGTTTATGCATTGGTATGAATTGAGGTGCTTCCAAGGTGGGGTTAAATCTGCCTTCAGCGCAGGATGGTGCAGATGCACCCAAGTGCAGTTGCACTGCTGTAAGAGTAGTTTAGTGCAGATGCATTGCTGTTTCCCTGGTGTATTTGCACCTAACTGCAAGTGTACTGAACAAACATATCAAACATACCAATATATATATAAAATGCTTAAATCATTACATAATCCTCTTTGAAACATAAAATGTTGTTATCTTACTTATACTACTATATTTAACAGATATTATACTTGGTTTCAAGCAATTTAGTTATGTTTAGATGCATAAATAACTCTATATAAAATAGAGTTATCACACCCCCAAACTTAAACCATTGCTTGTCCTCAAGTAATGCAAAAAAGAAAACACAATTAGGATTTTCAATTTAAAGAAGAACAGATCAGCTCAAATCTTTTCAAGGAATGATTTTGCATTTGATGAACTTCATTTTTCAGAACATTTTGTCTTTGTGCCTTTGAATTCCCAAACATCCAAAGTTTATTAAAACTCATTTGTGTGTGTGTGCCCCACTGAGATCCAATCAGTTCCAAAAATAAGTAAAAAGTTTCCCTTTAGCTTTTTGGAAATTTTTAGATCACGTTTGGTCAAAACAAATGTGTTTCAAAATATAGGCTAGACTAACAACATCCTCAAGGCTTGGGGGGATTCAAGTACAACTAAGGACTTTGATTGAGTATTTCAAAACTGTTGAGTCAATATACTATTCTTCTTTTTGGTGGTTCTTTATTTTGTGCAGTTGCACTGAATATTTTTGTGAAGTGCAGAAGCACTGAACTTTTTGTAATGGTGCAGATGCATTTGAGTGCAACTGCACTTGATACTGCATTTCAAGATTTGTAACATATACCGCCCTCCTCACTGACCTCCTTATGCATACTTTTTTCTTTGGTTTGTTTTTCTTTTCTTTCTTCTTTTTCAAACCAAATGCACTATTGGAACAGGTTCAGTTTGATGACCCAGGCAAGTATAGCTAGCTATAACATTTTGAACTTATTTGTAGTGTTTTTGGTAACCTATTGTATTGACTATTCTAAGCTTTTCATACTCAGTCTTAGTATTCATGGAAACTACCCCAAACTTATTTCTTTATACTCTTCTATATTTTTAGTGAAAATTTGTTTTTGACCTTGGTTTTCTAAAAATCCTCTTGCATTAGGTAGTTTTTCAAATAGCAAGGTTATTTTTAAAAGTCAGTTTTGATGTGTCAAAGTAATAATAAAAATTGGTAATTTGGAGAAAACAATGCTTCTTTTTCTTTTTCTTTCTTCCATCTTTAAAAATCAGTTCAAAGAATGCATTTGGCTAAGTTTTGTGAAAAAGAATTTAAGCTGATCATGCTTCAAAAACTCACAAATCCTACTTTGAACATAGAAACAATTTGATGCACCTCAAACTAAAAGTAATGTTTTTGTAAAACAGTTTTCTGAATTTTCAAAAAGGAGCTTTGTTGATTGCATTATAAATTTTGAAATTAACACACATATAGGTAAACAAAACATAAAAAACAGACATACATACTTACTAAAACATATAAGCATATGCATAGAGTATTTTAAAGTGCTTCTCCCCCCAACTTAAAGATGAGCAGTGTCCCCATTGCTCTAAGTTGAGATTCAAAAGTAATTGTGGGATAGCAACAAAACGTATAAGTATATTTAAAAATAACAACATTAAAGCTTTACTCTTTCTTTGCTCCACTCTTGATCCTTGAGCTTGATCTCACAGGAATGTGTTTGACCTTCTGCTTCTTTTTCTTGGGTTCTTCAGCTTTTGGTGCATCTGCACTGGATGCAGTTGCACCAACCACTTCTGCTGTTGGTTTTGGTTCCTCAGGTTTCTTTGATGCAGATGCATCAGAAGCTCCTGCACTAAAACCTGTGTTCGTACAAAAGACTTAAAACATAAAATTTGAACAAAATAACTTACTAATTACCAAAAACTGTGGGTTGCCTCCCATAAGCGCTTTTTTAAGAGTCTTCCAGCCTGACTATCTCCTTGAGTTAGAGATTTTGAAAATGGGTGGTGCCCTTGTCCCTCACCACATGTGCACCATAATACATTTTTACTCTTTGGCCATTTACCTTGAAAGTGGTATTTGTGACTGCATCATAAAGATCAACTGCACCATGGAGGTAAATTTTGACTAATTGAAATGGTCCTGACCACCTAGATTTAAGCTTTCCAGAGAACAATTTCAACCTAGAATTATATAACAAGACCATTCCTCATTCTCTAAGTTCTCTCTTTTGGATTTTTTTGTTATGCCATGCTTTGGTTTTTGCTTTGTAAATTTCTGCATTCTCATAAGAGAATTGCCTAAATTCTTCCAATTCATTCAACTCTAAAAACCTTTGTGCTCCTGCCTTGTTAAGCTCAAAATTTAACTTTTTCATAGCCCAGTAAGATTTGTTTTCCAATTCAACAAGCAGATGACATGCTTTGCCATAGACTAGCCTAAAGGGGGACATAGCTAATCGTGTTTTAAATACAGTTCTGTATGCCCATAATGCCTCATCTAAATGTAGAGACCAATATTTTCTTGATGGTCCAACCATTTTCTCAATCATTCTTTTAATTTCCCTATTTGATAGCTCAGCCTGCCCACTTGTTTGTGGGTGGTAGGCTGTAGCAATTTTATGCTTAATCCCATATTTTGCAAGAAGATTATCAATGATTTTATTCCAAAAATGCGAGCCTTCATCATTGATGATTGCCCTTGGGGTGCCAAACCTTGTAAAAATGTTTTTCAGAAGGAATTTGCTAACATATTTGGCATCATTATTATGCAATGCTACTGCCTCTACCCATTTGGACACATAATCAACAGCTACCAAGATATATTGTTTGCCAAACGAAGGTGGGAAAGGACCCATGAAATCCATGCCCCATACATTAAAAAGTTCAATTTCTAATATATTTGTTCTAGGCATTTCATGTTTTTCAGAAATATTACCTGCTCTTTGACATTTGTCACAAGTTTTGACCATTGAATATGAATCTTTAAATAAAGTGGGCCAATAATAAACAGACTGTAATACCTTAGCTACTGTTCTGTGGCTTCCAAAGTGATCTCCATATGGTGCAGCATGGCCGTGCAGAAGCACTGCTTTCTGTTCTTCTTGTGGGATGCATTTCCTCATTAACTGATCTGGGCACATTTTATAGAGAAATGGATCATCCCAATGATACTGTTTGACTATGTAAAAAAATCTTCTTCTCTGTTGATAAGTCATATCCACTGGGACTACCTTGTTCACAAGAAAATTAACTATGTCAGCAAACCATGGTGCAGCTGCACTAGGTGTAGAAGCACTGAATGCTGCTACACTAATTGCTAACAGTTTTTCATCAAGAAAACTTTCTTTGATCTCTCCCTTCTGTGTACCTGTTCTTTCACCTTCAAGTCTAGATAAATGGTCAGCAACCTGGTTCTCCACCCCCTTTTTGTCTCTAATTTCAAGATCAAATTTTTGGAGGAGGAGAATCCATCTTATTAACCTTGGTTTTGCATCTTTTTTTGAAATTAAATACTTGATGGCAGCATGATCAGTATAAACAATAACTTTGGTGCCAACCAAGTAAGATCTAAATTTATCAAATGCAAACACCACTGCTAATAACTCCTTTTCTGTTACAGTATAGTTCATTTATGCTTCAATTAATGTCTTGCTAGCATAATAAATTGAATGAAAGACTTTGTCATACATTTGCCCTAAGACAGCTCCTACAGCAAAGTCACTAGCATCACACATTAATTCAAAAGGCCTGCTCCAAACTGGTGTAACAATCACTGGTGCAGTCACCAATGCTCTTTTGAGTTTTTGGAATGCTTCTATACATGGTTCATCAAAGTTAAAAGGTGCATCAATTTGCAGGAGTGTACATAATGGCTTGGATGTCCTTGAAAAATCTTCGATAAATCTTCTATAGAAGCCTGCATGGCCTAAGAAGCTTCTGATTCCTTTAACATTTGTTGGAGGTGGCAGTTTTTCAATGACCTCAATCTTGGCTTGATCCACTTCCAGACCTTTCTTTGACACTTTATGACCTAACACAATGCCTTCTTGTACCATGAAATGGCACTTCTCCTAATTAAGCACTAAATTTGTTTCCTCACATCTTTGGAGAATTTTCTCTAAATTTGATAAACATGACTGAAATGTGTCTCCAAACTGAGAAATCATCCATGAATACATCCATTGATTGCTCAATGAAGTCTGAGAAAATGGACATCATGCACCTTTGGAATGTTGCAGGTGCACTACAGAGTCCAAAGGGCATTCTTCATTCTTCTAAATGCAAAGGTTCCATAGGGACATGTAAAGGTAGTTTTTTGTTGGACCTCAGGTTCTATTGCAATTTGATTGTATACTGAATAACCATCTAAGAAACAATAAAACTCTTTTCCTGCTAACCTATCTAACATTTGGTCAATGAAAGGTAAAGGAAAGTGGTCTTTCTTTGTGGCTTTATTGAGTTTCCTATAGTTAGAGCTGCCAAAATGGGCCGGGCCGGGTTAGCCCGAAAAATGGGAGGGCTTGGACCGAAGGAATTGAGCCCGTTTTTACATCCGGGCTTTTTAGCCCGGTCCGCAAAAGCCCGATCTCGCGCCGGGCTAGCCCGACCGGGCCATGGGTAGCCCGCAAGTCCGTGAATATTCATCTTTCCTTTTTCTATTTAGAAAACTTAACTACAGTATTGATATTGATATTGCCCCACCTCTTTTTCCATGTTATTGATATTTCCCCACCTCTTTTTTTATTTTCTATGTCTGAGAATTTTCTATTGGAATCTTAATTTATAATTTACGGATTCTATGATAACAACAGCTCCACAACCTTTTAATTTTCTAATGCTCATAATATCATTACCTTATAACAAATTGGTATCTTGGTCATTTCTTTGAACTTAGTTTTCTTCTATTCTACAGCTTTGTTGATCATCATTTCTATCTACTTAACTATTCCAACAACAATTCAAATCATGGTTGAAGATAGAGGAGATACTGTGGTTCCCTTTTCTACAGAAGAAGAATGGCTGTTACATGCACAAGAACTTGTTCCTATTGCACTTTCGAAAGCAAAAGAAGTTAAGGGATTCACAATTAGATGGAAAATGATCATTTCAAAATTGGAACAAGTTCCATCAAGGTTATCAGATTTATCTAGCCATCCTTGTTTCTCTAAGAATACTCTTTGCAAGGAACAATTGCAAGCAGTGTCAAATACACTAAAAGAAGCAATTGAATATGCTGCTTTGTGAAATTGGTGATTCTGTTTCACAAGCTGCAGCTGCTTGTACATTGAAGAACATTTCAGCTGTTCCTGAAGTTAGACAAGTTTTAGCTGAAGAATGTATTGTGAAGGTTATGATTAGTCTCCTTAACAATGGAATTTTGTTATGTTCTAAAGAGTATGCAGCTGAATGCTTATAGAATCTCACTGCAATCTTTAATCTTGGGAGGGCTTGGGCCCATCATTTTGTCTGGTTACATGATTGTGTCGCTAAAAAATCGCGCATATTGCGGGCTAGCCCGAAAAGCCCGCAGCCCGCATAGGGCCGGGCTTGGGCCATAAAGGGTGAGCCCGAATTTCAACCCGGGCTTTTAAGCCCGACCCTTAAAAGCCCGAGCCCGTAGCAGACCGGCCCGATATGGGCCGGGTAGCCCGTTTTGCCAGCTCTACCTATAGTCCATACATATTCTCCAACCTGTAACAGTTCTTGTAGGTATTAACTCATTCTTTTCATTGGCTATTACTGTCACACCCCCTTCTTTGGAACACACTGTACAGGGCTTACCCATGCACTATCTGATACGGGGTATATGATTCCAGCATCTAGCCACTTAATGATTTCCTTCTTTACAATCTCTTTCATTATAGGACTTAGCCTTCTTTGCCCTTCTATATAATTTTCAGAATTATCTTCTAAAATTATCCTATACATGCATATAGAAGGGCTAATTCCTTTTATGTCTGCCATTTGCCAGCCTATAGCTTTTGTATGCTTTCTTAAGGTGCAAATGATCACTGGAAGTGCATCATCTTCCCCTAAGAAAGCATATTTCAAATGTTTGGGCAGTTCTTTTAATTCTAATTTTGGAGGTTGTTTAATTGAGGGTAAATTCTTTTTAAAGTTAGGGTCTTCTAAATTAAGAGATACAAAAGTTCTAGACCATACCTTTTTTCTGGTGCTTCTCTTGGCGGAATGTCTTTTTCCAAGATTTCTTCTTCAGGTGGTGCAGCTGCATCAGGTGCAAGTGCATTGGTGAGATAATCATACTGCTTATGGAATTGCTTCTGCACCAGATGGTCAAGAGAAATGATTGCTGAACATTCATCACTCTCCTCTGCAGGATATTTCAGAGCATTCATCACATTGAATTTCACCTCTTGATTATTTACTCTCATGGTTAGTTCTCCCTTCTGTACATCAATTAGGGCTTTCCCAGTTGCTAAGAATGGTCTTCCAAGAATGACTGGTACTTCCTTATCTGCATCAAAATCAAGAATAACAAAATCTGCGGGAAATACAAATTTGTCAACCTTAACCAGAATATCTTCAATAATTCCATCTGGATAAGCTACTGATCTATCAGCAAGTTGAAGTGTTAATGTTGTAGGTCTAGCATTTCCAATTCCAAGTTGTGTAAATATGGATTTAGGCATCAAGTTGATACTTGCACCTAAATCACATAATGCACGACCTGTATAAGATTTTCCTATTGAGAATGGAACTGTAAAACTGCCAGGATCCTTTATTTTTCTTGGTATTTTGCTTTGCAAAATCATACTACATTCTTTGGACATAGCAACTGTTTCAAAATCCCCTAATCTTCTTCTTTTTGAAAGCACATCTTTCATAAATTTAGCATAATTAGGCATTTGTTGCAGTGCTTCAACTAAAGGAACATTAATATGCAATTGTTTTAAAACATCTAAAAACTTACTGAATTTCTTCTCCTCATGTGCCTTTTTTAACCTTTGAGGAAAAGGAGGAGGAGAGTATTCAGGGACTAACCTTGGAGTTGGAACTTCATGAGATGCAGATGCATCAGGTGCTTCTGCATCTTGAGTATTTTTTTTATTTTTATTTTTTTCCCCCTTACCTGTACCTTCAATCTCTTGTGGTTCTGAAAGATCTTTTCCATTCCTTAAAGAAATGGCCTTCACTTGTTCCTTACCTGACCCGTAGTTATGTAAATTCCCAAGAGTAGTGTTCTATAATAATAGAAGCTGTAGCGTTAAGCGCTGTAGCGCTACAATGTCAATAGACGCTGTAGCGGCATGGTGGCGTGCCTTTCAGTCACTATCGTCAGGGCTATGTTATAAGACTCATATGTCTAGGCTCTAAATAAGTTTTACCCCTGTATATTAAGATCTTACAGCATGTACCTTATGAACTATTACTCCCCTATGTCTAGAGTTAATTAGTACTTCCTTTAAATGTCTTTAAAAGGTTTTTCATTCATATCCTTCATTGAGTTCTCTTTGTGAACCATGTCTGTATCCACAAAGCCCCCTTGTTTTAGTTGGCCATTCCCAAAACAAAGTTGAAATCATTATGACACAAGGAATAAAACGCAAACATCATAACATTACATAAACTTTACTCAAGGTTCATTACAAACATAAGAACAATCCAACCATAAAAATTTAGCTCATGACAAGTTTCATCAAAACAACATAAACTAAAAAGATTATGTTACCGTATGTGAACAAGAGAAGGATGGTTACAAAAGATGCACTCCAAGAATCCCAAGTCATACACGTTGAATGATGCTATAGCGTGAGCAAACCGTAGGTGTGATAATAAAACTATACTAAAAATAAAAGCTTCAAGAATGGAGGATTAATGGAGGAATACTAGGTGTCAAGTAGTTTTTCTCCAAGTAACTCTCCTTATTTCTGAATTCTAAGTTGTGTGGAAGATGAAGTTGTGAGATAGATATTATCCACATCTCATAAAGTAGATATTTACAAAAAAGTGACAATGACATCTTTCTATAATAATGTGCCAAGTGTCCAAACTTGTCATAAAAAGCTACAACACATTCTGAACAGCAAGGGATAAGGGTGATGACTCCTCAAATAGTAGTAGGCTCCAAAAGTGTCCAGCTAGCTGTCCCACCGTCATATAGCGTTGTAGCGCTTACCGCTGCATAGCACTTACCGCTGCAGCACTTAACAGAGACATCAATATACTCAAAAAGGCACCAAAAGTGTCAAATGATAACAAACAAGCTCCTAACCCTTCTTTTCTCTAAATAACTAATATTTACCTAATAAAGCACGAATATTACTTGAGAACTTGTGTTGATTTAAGTGATAAGAGCATAAATAACACATCTAAATATGACTCATCATGCTTGCCTAGCTGTTCTAGTTTCACTAATGAAGGATTTGAGCAAGGCTTCTAAGGAGTTATCATTGGCAGGTGTTTGTTGTCTTTGGTAATTCTGAGATTGGAATCCTGGTGGTGTGGCTGGTGCAGATGCACTTGGTGGAGTTGCACTAGTATTGTTATTGTTCCACCTGAAGTTTGGGTGATTCTTCCAACCAGGGTTATATGTGTTAGAGTAAGGGTTGTTATTCCTAGTGTATCCTACATAATCGACAGAGACAGGGTTGCTAGGACATTCCTCATACAAGTGACCTCCTTCACAATACACACAAGATCACCTGGAGGGGCTTGTTCTGTGGCTGCTGCAGTGTTTTCTATTGGTGCATCTACACTGGGTGCATGTGCACTGGTTGAAGTGGAGTTTTTAAACATATTTGTCAGTGAGACTAACTGAGAAGATAGGGCTGATACATCACTAATTTCTTGTACCCCTGATGGTTTCTTTTGGGTACTCACCCTCTTAGTAGGCCAACTAGAACTGTTTGTTGCAATTCTATCTATCAATTCACATGCTTCATTATAAGACAAGTTTAATAACACACCCCCAAATGATGCATAAAGCATTATTCTGGTTTGGGGTTCTAAACCATTATAAAAAGTTTCCATTTGAATAATAACATGTAGACCATGATGTGGACATTTTCTTAAAAGTTCTTTCCATCTTTCCCATGCTTCAAACAATGATTCAAATTCTTTTTGTCTAAAAGATGTAATATCATTTCATCCTGGCATTTTTGATGGGTGGAAAATATTTTGCTAAAAACTTTTCAGCCATTTCATTCCATGAATGAATATAATTAGGCTCCATTGAATTCAACCAAGATTTAGCCTTATCTTTCAAAGAATATGGAAATAGTTTAAGTCTAAATGCATATTCACTAACACCAGGAAGAATAAAGTTACTACATACTTCTAAAAATTGTTTTAAATGCTCATGGGGATCCTCATGGATGGATCCACCAAATTGACCTATTGTTTGTAGCATTTGGAACATCATGGGTTTAAATTCAAAGTGCACGGCATCAATATGAGGTCTTGCTATACTTGTTTGCATATTTTGATGATTAAACATAGCATAATCCCTCATGGGTCTATTTCTATCATTAATCATACCTATTGGTCCCATGTTGATGAATTGATTTCTGTGATCATTCTCAGGTTCATGATGAGTGCTTGGGCCACCTCTGACTGATCTTCTACTTGAACCTGGTCTAGATCCCTCTTCTTCATTTTGATGAGACATAGTGACTCTGCAGCTTTGAATTCTTTGTTTCTTGAGCCTCAGCAACTTTCTAAACCTTCTCTCTATCTCAGGATCTAATGCAAATTCTGGTGATCTGAACCTGTGCATAAGCTAGTGCATCTGCACTAAGAAACAAACTACCAGAATAATAAAACACTAATTTATAAATCTAAACAACAAAAATTAATGGCAATCCCCGGCAATGGCGCCAAAAACTTGGTGTGTGAAAATATGTGCAAGTATACACAGTCACAAACAAGTAATATAGTGATGAGAAAGGTCGAACCCACAGGGATTGGATTAACTCACTACTCACAATTTTTGGGGTGCTACTACACTACTCACAATTTTTGGGGTTTTAATGTCAGGTGAAAACAGAATGCAAATATGTAAAAGAATATGAAGGAAATCAGTTGAGAGTGATAGTTGAGATGTCTTCACTAAATAAATCCCTTTTGAGAGTTTTGTGCTTTTATGTGGTGCAGATGCACCAAGGTGCAAATGCATTGAGTGCAGCTGCATGAGTATGTGCCTCTCAACTACTTTCTTCAGAGTTTCGTTACAAGCTTCCTATGTCTAGGCGTGCTAAATAAGTTCACTCTTGCCTTTGAAGTACCCACTGTTTCACCCTAAGGACTATGTTATCCTATGTCTAGGACTTAACACGGTTTTAACAAAGTTTTCTTTATTACACAAGTTAACAAAGCCTTCATTAAAACACTCACCCTTATTAGTCTTGATTTCTAGTTATAAACCATGTCTGTGAATATAACTCTACTTGTTCTAAGCGATCAACCTCACAATAAGATGGATATAGTATAACACAAGACCCAAAATACATGCAACACTAAAAGGCACAATAACTTACTCAAAAGCTCATTATAAAGTTAGAACATCTCAACCTAAAAAGGTTTAGCTCATAATATGCATTGCAAGCTAAAGATAGATGAAATAAAACATATTAATATAAATGAAAGTACAAGAGATATCAATAGGGTAGAGATTACACCGATTGAAGTACTCTTGCATAAATTTGCCCAGCAGTGCTGAAGCATTGACTTCCTGCTGCAGTTGCACCTAACTAAGTTGATGAAGAAGTGAAGGAAGAAGTCGTCAGTTCCTTCCTTACCTTCTCGCCAACTAACTACTACTAAAAACTATAGGGAATGAAACTACTAAATTACAAGTGAAGTGTATGATCTATATCTTATGATGTGATATGGTTCAAGTGAGAAGTGGAAGTCTTTATATAGCCTTGGAGGTTTCCTTCAAGTGAGGTTTTGCTTGGAGATCAAGCTGACCAAAGGTGGCTTAACCATGGTTACTTTTCAGAGCTTTGATTGAGAAGATTGAGTCCAAAAGGGGAGGTCCAGTTGTGGAAAGCCATGTGTTCTAGATGCGTAGCCTTTCATGATGATTTTCCATTGTGGGCGCCTCCTTTTGTATGTTGGCATGTGCCTCCATGTGACTTATGACTAAGCATAATGTCATAGAGGTTTATGCATTGGTATGAATTGAGGTGCTTCCAATGTGGGGTTAATTCTGCCTTCAACGCAGGATGGTGCAGATGCACCTAAGTGCAGTTGCACTGCTGTAAGAGTAGTTTAGTGCAGATGCATTGCTATTTTCCTGGTGTATTTGCACCTAACTGTAAGTGTACTGAACAAACATATCAAACATACCAATATATATATATATATATATATATATATATATATATATATATAAAATGCTTAAATCATTACATAATCCTGTTTGAAACATAAAATGTTGTTATCTTACTTATACTACTATATTTAACAGATATTATAATTGGTTTCAAGCAATTTAGTTATGTTTAGATGCATAAATAACTCTATATAAAATAGAGTTATCAATAGCTCAGTTGGTAGAGCTCCGCTCTTGCAATTGGGTCGTTGCGATTACAGGTTGGATGTCTAATGATAGTATCTTGTACCTGAACCTGTGGCTCAATTTTTCTAAGTAATGGGAAAGAGGACCGAAACATACCAGTGAAATCTCTCTTCTGATTCCAAATAGTGGTGTAACATGGATCCCCCCTTTTCCGGTACTGGAATAGATGCAATAAACCAAAAAGTGGGTTTTTGTTCAATTTTGAACCCTCTGAAAAAAATGTAGGTCCACCACCACATGTGTCAATATGGCGTTGTAGGAACAAAAACTTAAAATTTATAATTTAATTTATAATAAATAAGACAAACATGTGAGTGTGTGAACAAAGACAATCATTGGAGATTGAATTGAGCGCCAAATTGCAAGCGTGAGTACCGTCTAAGTTTTATATATAGTATTATTATATATAGCAGATATTACATTATGTACGGGGACGATCTATGTGAAGGTAATTGGGGCACTTGCCCCCACATGATAAATATTTTTACTTAAAAATCCATATGATATCTTTGTTTAGCCCCCATCTAAAAAGAATAGATATTGCACCCACACATAAATTTTGTAAATAAATGTAAAAATTCACCATAGATCAATAAAAGAGAAAATAAGTTCATATTAATTTTATTTTTTAGCTTTGTAATTTATAAAAATTTAGGTATTTTAGCATTTTTTTGTAATGAAAACATGTATTCCGTAAAAATTTATAATACTTTTTTATAAAATATTATATATTATATTCTTGCCCCCACTGCAGAGAATGTTGGGATCTGTCACTGATTATGTATGTAGTACATGTAGATCTTATAGAATATTATTTTCTGGAAAAAATACATACATTCTATAAATGATATTTATAAGCACTAATGACTTATAAATATTTATTAGTGGAGAAAAAGTAGCTAGTGATATTTTTTATATAATAAAATTATTATAAACTGGAACAAAATACAAAATTTCGCTAAAAAGAAAAAAATCAGTCGTGAAATCTAATGTGTTTTGTGTCAATTTTTGTGTTTAATTCTAGAAGAACCAAACCTAAGGAACTTACTCCTGGCGCAACAGGGGCTTCAACTCCAGGGGGGTCCGACCAAACAGAGATATCTAACGATAAGCAACGACCAAGCTTAGCTAAGGAATCTGCAGCTTTATTTCCCTCTCTCAACACATGCTAGAACGCAATCTGTGGGATAGTATCTATCAAGGTTGTGATCTTCATCAAAAGCGGGCATGGAAGTGGTGCTGGTCCCGACTTCTTAAAAGCTGGAAAACCTCATTCGCATTAGTCTCACACACTACATCCGAAATGGAGTGATTGACGATCAAAGTAACCAGGGTAAACTCTAAATAGCTCGGCAAAGAGGGCATCACCCTTGCCATCATATGAGGAGAAACCAACTACCCACTGACCCTTGCTATCTCTAATAATACCATATGCACATCATCAATCTCAGCTATGTGAACATAATCCTAAAGCCATGAGAGGGGTCTCCTGGTTCTTTCTCTAGGATCACTTTCTACTACTTCAATAGGTTCTTGATCAACCTCCAAGCCTTCTAGATTATCATTACTATCTGATTCTGCCTCCAATTGATATATCTTTGTATCATTTCCAGAGACAACTTCAACTTCAAAATCAATAGTTGTCCTTTCCCCTAAGTGAACCATCTTTCTATTTATAACATCACCTTTTTGGTTCCAGTTCCATTTCTCTGCCTCAACAAACACAACACCCCTACTTATCAGAATTCTTTTTGATATTGGATCAAATAACCTGTATGCTTTTGATTCCTCACTGACTACTAAGCAGTACACACTTAATACTTTTATTATCTAGTTTCTTCTTTTGGCTATCTGGTACATGAACATACCCAATGCAACCAAAGATACGAAAGAAGTGGACTGAAGGCTTAGATCCACTCCAAGCTTCCTCTGGAGTAACATCTTCAACAGCAGTTGTAGGACTTCTGTTTTCAACATAAACTACCCAGTTAACAACATCTGGTCATAATTCCTTAAGAACTTCTTTCTCAAAGAGCATGCTTCTAACCATTTCCGTAATGGACCTGTTCTTCCTCTCAGCTACTCCATTTTGTTGTGGAGTATATGAAACTGCCAGTTGTCTCTAAATACCATTTTCTAAGCTATATCTGTCAAATTCATTTGAGGTGAACTCCACACCCCTATTAGTCCTCAAGTTACAAATTTTTTCACCACTTTCCTCTTCTGCAATTACTTTAAACTTCTTAAAAGTATCAAATGCAGCAAATTTTTCAAAGAGAAAATATATCCAAGCTTTCCTACTAAAATCATCTATAAAAGTAATAAAATACCTCTTTCTACTGTTTGATTCTGGTTTTATTGGTCCACATATATCAGAGTGGACCAATTGAAGCTTATTTGTTGCCCTCCACATGCTTTGCTTAGGGAAAGGCTATTTGTGTTTGCTTCCCAACCATGCACTCACCAAAAACATCGATTGATTCATCCAGGTTTGGCAACACTTTCACCATGCCCTTCTTGGTTAGAGTTTTCAAACCTTTGAAGCTGAGATGGTCAAATATTTTATACCACATCTGTGAGGTATCTTCACTTGTGACTTAAAGCAATTAGGAACTAGAATTGTTGCCTTCACCCTGAACATTCCGTTGGAAGTCATAACTGACCTAATAAATAGTATCGTTTATGGATGATAAACATTACACTCATTATCTTGAAACACGATGATCAATTTATTTGTTTGTAGCTAGCCAAGACTTAGAAGGTTATTTCCTAGATTAGGAACATAGAACATAGAACATAGAGGTTATCACCTTCACATTGCCTTCAATTTTGAGTCTAACATTCTCTTTCCCCATGACCATGATCTTAAAATTATCTCCCAACCTGAGTCTAACATTCTCTTTCACCCAAGTCAAAGAACCAATCTTTATTACTACACATGTGGTTGCTACAACCAGAATCTAAAAACCACACCTTCAAAAGTAGCACCAGGTTTAGTGCAAGTCATGAACAACACCTTTTCTTTCTCACCGAATTCAGCATAATTGGCTTTCTCTTCCCAAATTTGGACATTCAAATCGATAACGTCGTGATTTATCGCAGTGATAACACTCAATATGCTCCTTGTTGAGTGCCTGCCTGCCTTTTCCTCGTCCTCCTCTAGATGGTGCACGACTTCTCCCTCTGATTCTGCCTGCACTAGTAGCTTTTAGGGCTTGCACATCCTTTTTATACCCCTTCATTCTTTGTTCATGAACGAGTAAATTGCTCTACAATTCATCAACTGCAAGCTTGGTCACAATATTGGATTCTTTGATTGAACAGACAACATAACTGCCTTGATCTTGCTTGGGATAGCAAGTGTTCTAGCGAAGTACTCATCTACTGTTTCACCTTCTTTCATGCCAAGAAGTTTGATGCTGAGCCTGTTTCACCCTTGTTGAGCGTTGGTATTTGTTCTGTACCTTGCAGCGCTGGGTCGACTACAGTTGGTAGGTCTCTCGCTGTCTGGCTGGAGGTCAGTGTGAGCCCGGGAGGGGTACCTGCGAAGCCACTCCGACGCTCAAGTTAGTATTGAGAATAGGTGAGTGATTTAGCTAGGAATGAGAGTGTACCTCATTATGGCAATGTGAGCCAGTATTTAAAGGGAATCGTGCCCATTGTGAGCCGTCGGATTGATAGAGTTGATCTGAGCCATCCAAGTATGAGAGTCATAATTGGGCTTGCATAATGTGGATATGGATCAAAGTGTTTGGGTCAATCGATGTCCAATTGCTGAATGGGCCTCTTGGTCCAGTCCAGAACAATTGCCCCTAAGTCGAGATTATTCTGAAGGATGGTCTTGGCTTGAAGGATTTTTGTCGGTTCGTCCAACGAGTTGGTTCATCTGCCTCGTCGGGCCGTGTAAGATAATATTCACCGTGGAGACTGTGTTTTTGCTTTTTAAACTTTGGCTCGGTGGGAAGAGATGAGGTCCATTTGGAAATTTAATGGAATGAAGCGTGTGACGTTGTTTGGCGCCTCCATGGTGTCGTATGATGCTTGGATCCCCCATGGTACCGTGTGCTAACTTGGGCACCCCATGGTGCCGTGTGATGAGGGAATGCCTAGTTGGCATCGTCTTCTTCCTACTTCTTTTTTCCCATTTTTAATTTGTTCTGGGATCTATCTACAGCAGAAGAAAGCGAAGGGAGAGGGTTTTCTAAAGCAGATTCATAAGATAAACCATGGTTGTGAGAAAATCGTGAGCGAGAATGAGGGAGAGGGAATGGATTGCAGCGAGATAGAGAGAAGAAGGAGAGAGCCAGCAAAATCCAAAACCAAGCCTTGATTTCAAACCCAATTAAATTTGTGTGGAAAGCTTGGTTCTTCTTCAGGAAAGCTTTAATGGTATTGGTTCAATACAAAGGAATGGAAAAAAGAGAAAACGAGGGTTTGGTTTCAATACAGTGCTGAATATTCGTTGATAGAGAGATGCGTTTTGTTGTTACTGTTGTTCTGGGCGATGCGAATCTATGGTAGGAAGAGAAGAAGGGATTTGTGCGATTTAGAAAATAGCCAGGAGAATGATTGTGTTTGGGATCTGGTAGTGAACCTATCTTGAGGACCGAGAGGATAGATTTAGGCAAAATCAGAGACAGACACAATGCACGACGACGACACCACGACGACGGCAAAGAAACAGGAACATGAACGTTCTGCCACCAACGACAAAGGAACAGGAAAGAAAGAAGGGGTTCAGGAGGAAGAAGACAATGCCAACTAGGCATGCCTACGTGGACTGTCACGTAGGTTAAGTGAGTTACATGTCAGAATCAATTTTGACCAAAACAGTGGGGGACTATGATTTTACAAATTGGAAAAATAGGGGGATCAAATTCGTGAAATTAAAACTTGGGGGACCAAAATCGTGAGTTGGTGAAACTAGGGGGACCAAAACTATAATTAAGCCTAAAGGAAATCATACTTGGATGTGAGGGTGCTGCCACTTAAATATGAGGGTGCCGTCACTTGGGCCTGGACAAAAAGTCTGACCCGCCCGAAACCCGATAAAACCGAGCCCCATATTACTGTCACGGGCGGTTCGGTGCGGATGTCGGGTAAGAAAGTGTAAAAAAACGGTTTTTAATGGTTCCAACTGGGCGGGTACGGTTCCCAAAATTGAAACCATTTGGAACCGAAACCGACCCAATACTTCACATCCACTAGTAGAGGTCAGAGGAGCAGAGAAGAGTCCCATCGCAGCAGCAAAGCCTTGTCCCATCTCTCTCTCTCTCACGCGCTTACCACCAAATGCGGCAATGCCTTGTGCAGTGTGCTTGATTGCTTGTGCACGTTGCTTTTGAAAAGTAGTAATAAATTAATTATTTAGTAAATCTGGACAGCATTGCAATAATGAATAGTACTAGTAGGCAATAATGCATCCTATTCTTTCTACACGCCTACATGCCTACTGCATTTTTTTGAAACATCAGTGTTGTTTCTACACGCTTACTGCATTTATGCATCCTATTCTTTGTTCATCTCACCGTTTTTCCTCTTCTTCTTCGTATCATAGTTCATAGTTCATACTACCATCTCCCATCATCATCTACACAGTACACACAATTCTTTCTTCATCTCACTATTTTTCCTCTTCTTCTTCATACTACCATCTTCAACACCACCTTAAACCTTAAAACACAAAATCCAACAGATTAAAACCTCAATTCCTTTTAGATCTACAAAAACCCTCTATCAATTTTGAAGTAAAAACAACACTGATGTTTAAGAGTTGAACTTTTATGAATTTTTTTGTTGATTCACCGGTGAATATATTTCTCATTTCATGATGAATACATATTCACGGTGGATCAACAAAGAAATTTCTAAAAGTTAAAGAAAATGCCAGTGTAACACCCATTGTTGGTATTTGTTTGTGTTCACTTCTTATGTCTTCATTTTTCTGTCTTTCCTCTGTTGTAAGATTTCTGGGTTTGTATTTGTTTAAGTTCAAAACCGACGCTACCCAACCGAGTTACCTGCTAACCCGCCTAACCGAACCCGAAAAAACCGACAGAAAATTTGGGCGGATTTGGGCCTGAGTTTGGGAACCGCGGGTTTTGTTCGGATGGGTGGTTTTGGGCCGAAACCACCCGTAACCGCCCGTTGTCCAGCCCTACCGTCACTCATAATTAAGTAACATGCCGTGGGAGATTTTCATGGTGCCGGCGCTCGCGTTTGAGTGCCTACCGCGTAATGGTGTCGGCTCTCGCATTTGAGTGCCTACTGTGTAATGGTGCCGGCGCTCGCATTTGAGTGCCTACCGTGTAATGGTGCCGGCGCTCGCATTTGAGTGCCTACCGTGTCACCTCGTGGTCATGTAAATTCGCCCAAGGGGTTGTGATCACCAATGTCAGCTTGAAGTTTGCCCTTGGCACAGTTTACCAGGACTCGGCCCAGCTAGAACTCGTCCAAGGGGTTATGACCACCATGGTCAGCTTGAAGTTTGCCCTTGGCACAGTTTACCAGGACTCGGCCCAGATAGAACTCGTCTAAGGGGTTGTAACCACAAAGGTCAGCTTGAAGTATACCCTTGGCACAGTTTACCAGGATTCGACCCAGATTTAACTCGTCCAAGGGGTTGTGACCATCAAGGTCAGCTTGAAGTATACCATTGGCACAATTTACCAGGACTCGACCCGGATATAACTCGTTCAAGGGGTTGTGACCACCAATGTCACTTAGTGGAAAGAAACACGAGATTCCTGCCTCGGTATATAGGGAAAATGCTAATGATCCTGGTGTCTCTCATCGATTACTCTTTTACCGCCAGTCTTTATTGTTTCAGCGTGCGATGGCACTCTTGACTCCATTACTAGGATTCCAAGAGGTGTATTTAAAAACATCGCCTTGGGGAAGATGGTCTTGGCTTAGAGCTAATGTTGAGGCTGCCCCTGCGAGCCAGGCAGTCCCTCCCTGCGGGGCATGTCAGGACTCAAACTTGTCTCGTTCCGCCCCTAACTATAGAGTTGGACCTTTTTCTTTCTTAATATTAATGGATTTTCTTTCGAACAAGTGTTAATGGTAGTGAGCTAGAGCAAAAACTGTACTTGCAAAATGAACTTTCGTTAATCATTCATATCGAGCTTTTACATTCTACATTTGTGTCCAGATAACAAAATTCTTAACTAGGCCTGGCTTTAGGTTCAGGTTCTGATGCTCTTCTCCCTATTCAGAGTCATGGGTCTCATCACTACAAAAAAAAAGGTCATTTGCGACGGAAAAGTCCCTCGCTAAATCACCTTATTCCCTCGCTAAACGTCATTTGCGAGGGAATTAGCGAGGGACAATTTCCCTCGCTAATTCCCTCCTCGCAAATGCGATTAGCGAGGGATATGGGTCCCTCGCTAATTAGCGAGGGCAGTGTCCCTCGCTAGATCCCTCGCTACTGCTCAGCCACGTGGCCACGCTCCCTCGCTAATTCCCTCGCAACTGCTCAGCCACGTGGCCACGTTCCCTCGCTAATTCCCACGCTACTGCTCAACCACGTGGCAACGTTCCCTCGCTAACCCCCTCGCTAATGCCCTCGCTAATGATCAACCACGTGGCCACGTTCCCTCGCTAAGCCCCTCGCTAATTCCCACGCTACTGCTCAACCTGATGAAATTTTTTTTTATTTTATCTGCTTTTATACCTGTTTATTTTATTAATAAATAATAAAATCTAAAATACATAAAATAGTTTAAAATAAAAATTATCCAATAACATAAATTTTGAATCAACAACACTTAATCTGATATGTTATAACAAAATATTTAATCAACAAAACTAAAAGCTGCCACCATCAGACTCCTCAGCTTCCTCCTCAGCTTCCTCTTCATCTTGCTGCTGCTCATTTTGCTGCATATTCTTAAAATACTTAAACATCAGCTCCTGCCTACGGGTCACCTTCTCATAATCTTGCTGCATCTTTCTCATCGCCTCAGAGGAGGTCCTGACCTCCTGTCGAGTCTCGTGCAGCTCCTGCTCCAGCCGCCTAATATGCTCTGTCTCCGCAGGAGTATAAGCTGGTCGACTCCGTCTTCTGCTGCTCTCGGCCCCAGACTGACTCATACACGGAGCCATGGGCCCCGTACCATACAGGCGACCCTTAGACCAACCTACTGTCTTCTCCCAATGTTTGTTTGCCAGATCTCTCATCTCAGGAGTAAGTTGGCCAAATGAATCAGGGTTCCAGCTCCCCTGAGTTAGCTGAGTCATGAACTCATTTATTTGCTCCTGTTTTGAATAACCACAAATTAGCGCTCCATTTTGACAAATGAACATTATATAATACAAATCAATATGTATATTTACCTGGGTCATCTTGGAGCGCTCATCAACATACTCGCCAGTGCCTTTCCTCACATGGGTGGCTCTATGCAGCTCAGGAGCAGTGATAGGGCGTCCTGCCTTCTTACTCTGTAAGATGAAACACATTTTTAAAAATTGCTAACTAATTAAATAATATAAAAAACACATAGATTTGAAAAATAATTTACCATTCTAGCAGCATGCTGAGCCTGGTTGATGGACCCACCGCAGTGAAGCGAGCCACCCTTTTCCGAGTTTCTATTATTTTTGGCTTTTGCAGCGGCATCCTTGAAAGCCTGTGAAGCCCAATGGCTCTTGAAGGCATTCCAAATCTCATCACTCATGTAGGAAGGCTTCTTATCTTTACAGCGGAGCTTATAAAGCAAATCAGAAATTTGAGCGCCCATCCTTCTGAAAAAAATTCTCCGCACATTGTCATCGTCTTCTGTGTCCCAAGTTACCTTGGTCTGCATTATATTAAACGTTATTAAACATAAAATTTAAACAAACAATTATAAGTAATGACAAAATAATTAACACTTACCCTAAAGAAGTCTAGCAGATCATTTCTTTCATCTTCTTCGACATCGCTCCACTTTTTATGGAACGTTTGAAAATATCGTTTGCGGATGACATGAGTGATGTTTGATGAAGCTACCTTTGCAGGAAGAAGCCTGCATATTGAAAGATATATCAAACAATTATCAAATATATATAAGTCGTTGCACAATTAACTTTAAAAAAACAAACAATATAATACTTACGCGTTACCACTGCTATAAATGACTTTGAGTCTGATACCATTAATAACAATCACCTCCACTCTCTCGTCATCAGTGGATGAATCAGCATCAACATTACCCCCACCAACATCATGTACATCATGCTGAATATCATCCTGGGGATCTGGTGTAGGCATAGATAACCCAGCTGATGGGCCTATATGTCCAGATGATGAGCCTATATGCCCAGGTGGTGCGCCAAACCCAGCTGCTGCGCCATACCCAGCTGCTGCGCCATACCCAGCTGATGCGCCATACCCAGCTGGTGCGCCATACCCAGCTGATGCGCCATACCCAGCTGGTGCGCCAAACCCAGCTGCTGCGCCATACCCAGCTGCTGCGCCATACCCAGCTGCTGCGCCACTCTGGTGCGGTTCTTAAACTCCAAACACCAACGATGTCAATCCTAAATCAATCAAAAAACATAAATCAAAACAAATTTAAAAAATCAATATAAAAAAAATATCATAAAAAAAATATCAAAACCTAAAAAAGGGAGAGGGCAGAAATTCGTGGTGGTGGTGGCGGCGGTGCACAGTTCAGGTTCGTAGGTGAGAGAGAGAGAGGCTGAGAGAGAGATAGACAGAAAGTAGGTGGTGGTGGTGGTGGGTGGTTGTGACGGTGGTGGTGGGTGGTTGTTGGCCGTAGGTGAGAGAGAGAGGCGGAGAGAGAGAGAGAGAGAGAGGGCGAGATGGCAGAGAGGAGCTGTCGTAGGTAGGTGAGGATGGTGGTGGTGGTTGTGAGGGTGGTGGCCTTGGCGGCGTTGGCGGCATTTGGGTGGCCGTAGGAAGAGAGAGGCGGAGAGAGAGGCGGTGAGGAGGCGAATAGAGAGAGAGCCGGAGTGAGGAGGTGACGGAGAGAGGAGGTCGTAGGTACGTGATGGTGGTGGTGGGGTGGCCGTCGTAGGTGAGAGAGAGAGGCGGAGAGAGAGAGGCGGAGAGGCGGAGAGAGAGAGGAGAAGAGAGAAATGAGGGGTTCTGTTCTGAGATTCAGATTTGGAAATTAATTTGAGATTAGCGACGGCATTAGCGACGGCATGGGCGGTCGCTAACCGTTACAAACATTTCCACGCGGTGCCACGCGTTGAACGGTCAAAAAACCTTTGCGAGGGACACTATAGCCGTCGCTAATTTTTCCCGCCCAGGACATTAGCGACGGCCTGGCCGTCGCTATTGCTAAAATTTCCGTCGCTAATGCTTAAAAAATTCGACAGCTCTATCCCCTCGCTAATGCCGTCGCTAATATCAGTTTTTGCGAGGGACATAAAGTCCCTCTCTAATTCCGTCGCTAAAGACAACATTTTTTGTAGTGCATCCTCTTCTTCATTCGCGTACTAGGCAAGCTTCCCTTCGCGGATCAGCTCTTCAATGTCATCCCTGAGGGTGTTGCATTTGTTGGTACTGTGCCCATAACTTTTGTGATAATGGCAGTACTTCTTAGAGGTTCGGCCTTTCCTTTGCACGAGAGGTTCGGGCTGTTTGATGCCTTGAAACTCCGCGTCGGCGCATTCAACAAGGATCTCAGCCTGGGATGTGGTCAGCAGGGTGTACTCTGAGAAACGACCTTGTCGGGGTCGGGACTCACGAGGAGTTCTCTCATCTTGGGCTCGCTTCTGCCATGGTTCTTCAGTGGCCTTATAGGCGCACTCGTCCTCTTTGCTGCCAACCTTGGCTTCCTCTTGGTAAGCCATGTTGTCTTCTTCAAAGTCCATGTACTTTTGTGCCTTCTGAAGGAACTTATCCAAGCTTCGGGGTTTGTTAATCCCCACGTCCCTTTGAAACAAGCTTTCTTTCTTGAGGCCATCCTTCATCCAAAATAACCTTTGTCTGTCCTCTAGGTTTCGAACACACGCGGCCTCCTTATTGAAATGCTCTATGTATTCCCTTAACGTCTCATCACCATGTTGTCTGACTGCCCTCAGCACCTCTTCTGACTTGGGCTTCATCCGGGAAGCAGTGAAACGAGCTGTGAACATCCTTGCCAGCTGACTCCATGATGCTATGTGTAACACCGCAAATATTTGATTAATTATTTTTATTAATTTAATTAAGTATTTAGGGGATTTGTTTTATTTAATAGATATAATTGAAATTTAGAAAAAATAGAATAAATTGAGGTGTGGTGTTGAAGCAGGAGGTGGTGTTGCGAATTAATCGGGCTTAAGCTGGCAGAAGCCCGTGATCCAAAGCCCACTAAGCTAGGCGCATACTTAAGCCCAAAATTTAGGGTTTTGGCTCATTTTTGCAAAAAGAAAAGAAAGGAGTCGCGACTTGAGAGAGAGTGAGAAGAGAGGCGCGACGGCTTAAGGGAGAAAGGAAGGGGGTTCGCGTGGAGCTTCAAGGAGAGGAGAGCTTGGATTGGCGATTCCTTTGGTGGCTTGCTAGAAGTCTTGTTGAATCCTTCAATTCTAAAGGTTAGGGGGCTCTCTTTTATTCATAATAACCTATAAGATTAGCAATCATATGAGTTAGGTTTTAGGAATAATTAATTGCGTGATGGTGACATTGTTGATGGATTTGTGGTGTTGTTTCATGTTATATATAATGTTGAATTTAAATTGGTGATGCTATGGTGATGGGTGATGAGATGAATTATGATTGCTAATTGTGTATGTAGGGTGTTTGTTATGTTGACCCAATGAAATTGAATGGGAAAAATATGAGAGTGGTTAGGTGTTTGTTGATTTGCTTGAATGAATGATGTTTAGGTGTTGAGCGTGTATGTGCTAGTCATGGGCGCCAAAAGTGGCTGCCCATGCGTGTTGTGTGTGTTTCGGGCGCGTGTGTGTGTGGCACGGTGGGGCGCCAAGTGTGGCAGCCCCTTGTGCCGTGTCTTGTGCTAGGAGTGAGGGCGCCAAATTGGCTTGCCCTTGTGCTTGGTGCGTGTGGTGTGTTGTATGTCCGTGTTGTCGGTTAGGCGTGTGACATGTTGCTTGATTTTGTGCGTGTGTGTGTGCTAGGTGGGTGGGCGCTAAAACGTGGCTGCCCCATGTGCGTGTGTGTTGCTGTTTTTTTAATGTTGCTGTATTTTTAATGTTGTTGTTGCTGTATTTTTAATGTTGCTGTTGCTGTATTTTGAATGTGCTGTTGCTGCTGTTTTTATGTTGCTGTCCCTGTTTTATGTTGCTGTATATATTGCTGTTGGGGCGCCAATTGGCTGCCCCATGGCGTCTGGTGGCGCCTGGTGTTGATTTGTGGCGCGACTGAGCAGGGCGCCAGCTTTGGTTGCCTGTGTGCTGCGTCTAAGTTTATGTCTAAGTTTATGTCTTAGTTTTTGTCTCAGTTTGTGTCTAAGACAATGTTGCCTAGTTGTGGTGCTGTTTTGGTCCTTGTGTCACTGTTTAGTCCTTATGGTGTTGTTTTAGTCCTTTTGTGACAATTTAGTCCGTATAATTAGTTGGTGATTGGCGTAACCGGTGTGCTAGCTTTAGAGTAATTAATTTGGAGATGTATCAATGGTGCTGTGTATAAATGGTGCGAATAATTATTGGTGAGTGGGGTCTCTGACCTTCCTCGGTGTTGGTGAGTTAATAATATATATATATATATATATATATATATATATATATATATATATATATATTGGTGAGCTGATTAACTATTGGTGAGCATGCTATTGTATATTATGGTGATTTTGGTGTGTAGGGTGCATTGTCCATAGTGTCACATAACCATGTGCATTTGTTGGTGAGCAGAAGGCTTCGGCCTTGTTATCAATTGTTGGTGAGCAGAAGGCTTCGGCCTTATTTTGGTGAGTGCCCTCAAGGCAAATTATTGGTGATGATGGATCCACATGCATATGCCCTAGGAGTTGGGTTGCATTTCATGCATTATTCATACCTTCAGTGTTGTATCTTGATGATGTAAAGTAATGGTGTGTGTTAATATTGCTGTGATTTAGTGTTGCTAGTTGCCTTCCTTAATATGATGTTGATCTTATTTGTTATTATTTATGTAAAGAGACTCACCCTACTGCTTTTATGTTGCTTCTCATGTCGGCAACGTGCAGGTGATAACGAGTGAAGGTGATCTAGTACCTTCTTCTAGTTGGTTGAGTCTGCTCTGATACGTAGCACCGGGGGGCGTCTTAGTTTATTGTCGTTTTATTTGATGTTCCAAAACTTTTATTTTGGTGATGTATTTCGATACTTTAAGACCGATATATTTCCGCTGCGATGGTTTTTACATTTGTGTTGACGTAGACTAAACAGGATAATTATGTTGACTGTGGTGCTATGTATCTCGTGCTTTATGACTTAATGATTTAATTTGGCGTTATTATATATGTTGTTGACGTAAATGTGGCACCCTCTTGTGGTTGCATTGAAAAGTTTTTGAAAGCTCTGATTTTAAATTAATTAAATTCTAGTTTATTAGAAGGGGATGTTACATTAGTGGTATCATAGCAGTTCGGTCTGTCCGACCAAGTTGTTGAGTCCTTAGTTTTATAATCCTCGAGTCTTGTTACTCGTTTTGACTTGAATCTTGTTTCAGTGATTAGTTGAGATGGCCGGAAGAAATGATGCTGCTCTTGCTGCTGCTCTACAAGCAATGGTTCAGGCTGTGGGAAATCAGCAGGTTGCTGCTGATGCTGGTGCTCGTAATTTAGCCACGTTATAAAGGGAGAATCCACCCACTTTCAAGGGTCGATATGATCCTGATGGAGCTCTGGCATGGTTAAAGGAGATTGAAAGAATTTTCCGAGTTATGGATTGCACGCCTGCTCAGAAGGTGAGGTATGTTACTCACATGTTAGCTGAAGAAGCCGATGATTGGTGGCTTGAGGCTCTACAGAGATTGGAAGCTGCTGGTGAAGAGATCACATGGGATGTCTTCAAGAGGGATTTTACGAGGAAATACTACCCGGAAGATGTGAGAGGCAAGAAGGAGATTGAATTTCTGGAATTGAAACAAGGAACCAAGTCTGTGGCCGAGTATGCGGCGAAATTTGTGGAATTGGCTAAGTTCTACCCTCATTATAATAATGATGCTAATTCTGAATTTTCGAAATGTATCAAGTTTGAAAATGGTCTGAGGCATGACATCAAGAAGGCAATTGGTTACCAAAAGATTCGGGTGTTTGCTGATTTGGTTGACAGTTGTAGGATTTTTGAAGAGGATAGCAATGCTTCCTATAAGATTGTGAAAGAGAAGAGAGGTTCTCAGTATCGTGAGAAGCCCTATGATGTTTCTGGTGGGAAGGGCAAGTGGAAAGCTGGTTCAGGCAAGAAGCCAAGTGGGGGAGATGCTCCTGCGAACATTGTGTGCTACAAGTGTAGTAAGCCCGGTCATAAGAGTTTTGATTGCCCGGTTAACAAGTGTTTCAAATGTGGCAGAGAAGGTCATATAGCTACTAATTGTGAGAAGAAGGATGTTGTTTGCTACAACTGCGGGGAGGTGGGACATATTAGTACCAAGTGTTCCAAGCCAAAGAAGGAGAAGGTGAGTGGGAAGGTGTTTGTTCTTGCGGGGACTGAGACGGCTAATGAGATCAGAGGTACGTGTTTCATTAATGGTACTCCGTTGCTTGCTATTGTTGATACTGGTGCTACACATTCCTTTATTGCTGCTGTGTGTGCTGATAAGTTGAATCTAGTGTTGTCTGTTATGATGAGGGAAATGGTCATCGATACTCCGGCTAAGGGCTCGGTGACTACTTCTCTCGTGTGTGCTAAGTGTCCTTTATCAGTTTTCGGTAGGGACTTTATGGTCGATTTGATTTGCTTGCCGTTGGATGGATTAGATGTTATCTTGGGTATGGACTGGTTGGTAAATAACCATGTTCATGTCAACTGTTTTAGTAAGTCAGTGAGTTTCTCTTCTCCGGTTGAGGAGGAGTAATCTGTTTTGTTGCCTGTTGGACAGTTGCATAAGGTGATGAAGGAGGAAATTAATTTGTTTGCTTTAATGGCGTCATTATCTGTTGAGAGCCAAGCTAAGATTGATGAGCTGCCGGTAGTGTGTGAATTTTCTGAAGTGTTTCCTGATGAAATTTCTGATGTGCCACCTGAGAGAGAAGTAGAGTTTACTATTGATCTAGTACCTGGTACTAGACCTGTGTCTATGGCGCCGTATCGAATGTCGGCGTCTGAGTTGTCTGAGTTGAAGAAGCAGCTTGAGTACTTGCTTGAAAAGAAGTTCATAAGACCAAGTGTGTCGCCGTGGGGAGCTCCGGTGTTGCTGGTAAAGAAGAAAGATGGGAGTATGAGGCTTTGCGTTGACTATCGATAGTTGAACAAGGTGACAATAAAGAATAAGTATCCGCTTCCAAGGATTGATGATTTGATGGATCAATTGGTGGGTGCCCGCGTGTTTGGTAAGATTGATTTGAGGTCGGGCTACCATCAAATTAAGGTGAAGGATGAAGATATTCCTAAGACGGCGTTTAGGACTCGGTATGGTCACTATGAGTATTCGGTGATGCCATTTGGTGTTACGAATGCTCCGGGGGTATTCATGGAATATATGAATCGTATTTTCCATGAGTATTTGGATCGTTTCGCAGTGGTCTTCATTGATGATATTTTGGTTTATTCTAAGTCTGAGGAGGGGCATGTTGAGCATTTGAAGTCATTGTTGGGAATCTTGAGGGATAGGAAGTTGTATGCTAAATTATCTAAGTGTGAATTCTGGTTGAAGGAAGTAAGCTTTCTTGGTCATATCATTTCGGGCGATGGTATTGCGGTAGATCCATCTAAGGTTGATGTCGTGTTGCAGTGGGAGGCTCCTAAGTCGCTTACGGAGATTAGAAGTTTTCTGGGGCTAGCCGGTTATTATCGAAGGTTCATAGAAGGGTTTTCTAAGTTGGCACTCCCGCTAACTCAGTTGACTTGTAAAGGAAAGGCGTTTGTTTGGGATTCTCGCTGTGAAGAAAGTTTTAATGAATTGAAGAAAAGGTTGACAACGTCCCCTATTTTGACGTTGCCTAAGTCAGGAGAGCCTTTTGTAGTGTATTGTGATGCTTCTAAGATGGGACTAGGAGGTGTTCTTATGCAAAATGGTAAGGTAGTTGCTTATGCGTCCAGACAGTTGAGGACTCATGAGAAGAACTACCCTACTCATGATTTGGAGCTTGCGGAAGTTGTATTTGCTTTGAAGATTTGGAGGCATTATCTGTATGGTTCTAAATTTGAAGTGTTCAGTGATCATAAAGGTTTGCAGTATTTGTTTGATCAGAAAGAGTTGAATATGAGGCAAAGGAGATGGTTAGAATTGTTGAAAGATTATGACTTCAGTTTGAATTATCATCCGGGAAAGGCTAATGTTGTAGTCGATGCTTTGAGTCGGAAGTCGTTGCATGTGTCAGCAATGATGGTGAAGGAACTCGAATTGGTTGAGCAGTTCAGAGACATGAGTTTGGTCTGTGAAGTAACACCTCAGAGTGTTAGATTAGGAATGTTAAAGATTCATAATGAATTTTTAGATGTCATTCGAGAGGCTCAGAAGCGAGATATCAAGCTGGTTGAATTGGCGGTTGGGATTGATCGTTCCGAAAATAAAGACTATGAGATTGATGCGCAAGATGTGTTGAGATACCGTGGAAGGATTTGTATTCCGAGTGATGAGGAGATTAAGAAGGCAATTCTTGAAGAAGGGCACAGGAGTAAGTTGAGTATCCATCCGGGAGCCACAAAAATGTATCAAGACTTGAAGAAGCTGTTTTGGTGGCCTGGTATGAAGAGGGATGTAGCTCAGTTTGTGTATGCGTGTTTGACTTGCCAGAAGTCGAAAGTGGAGCATCAGAAGCCTGCGGGGTTGATGCAACCGTTAGAGATTTCGGAATGGAAGTGGGATAGCATTTCTATGGATTTTGTGACTAATTTGCCTAATACTGTAAGAGGATTTGATGCTATTTGGGTGATTGTTGATAGATTGACGAAGTCTGCTCACTTTTTGCCAATTAGTATTACTTATCCGGTTCCAAAGTTGGCAGAAATTTATGTTAAGACGATTGTGAAGTTGCATGGTGTTCCGTTGAGTATTGTGTCTGATAGGGATCCTAGATTTACTTTTGAGTTTTGGAAAAGTTTGCAAGAGGCTTTAGGTTCTAAGTTGAGGTTGAGCTCAGCGTACCACCCGCAGACAAATGGTCAGACGGAGAGGACTATTCAGTCATTAGAGGACTTGTTGAGGGCTTGTGTGCTTGAACAAAGAGGTTCGTGGGATTCTCATCTTCCACTGATAGAGTTTACCTATAACAACAGTTTTCATTCGAGTATTGGAATGGCGCCTTTTGAAGCATTGTATGGTAGGAGGTGTAGGACTCCTCTGTGTTGGTACGAATCGGGAGAAAGTGTGGTACTTGGTCCTGAGATCGTTCGTGAGACTACAGAGAAAGTGAAGATGATTCGTGAGAAAATGAAAGCTTCGCAGAGTAGACAAAAGAGTTATCATGATAAGAGAAGGAAGGATTTGGAGTTTCAAGCTGGTGATCATGTGTTCTTGAGAGTCACTCCTGTGATGGTGTTGGTCGTGCCCTGAAGTCTAAGAAGTTAACCCCTCGCTTTATTGGTCCGTATCAGATTTTGGAGAGAGTTGGGAAAGTTGCTTATCGGGTGGCTCTGCCACCTAATCTTTCGAACTTGCATGATGTGTTTCATGTGTCTCAGTTGCGGAAGTATGTTCCTGATCCGTCTCATGTGATTCAAATGGACGATGTGGAGGTGAGGGAGAACCTCACTGTGGAGACAATGCCGGTTAGAATTGAAGATCGTGAGGTGAAAGTTTTAAGAGGTAAAGAGATTAATTTGGTGAAAGTGGTTTGGTTAGGAGCTGTCGGTGAGAGCACGACTTGGGAGTTGGAGAGCAAGATGCGGGAGTCATATCCAGAGTTATTTTAACCAGGTAATTTCGAGGATGAAATTCTTTAAGTGGGGGAGAGTTGTAACACCCCAAATATTTGATTAATTATTTTTATTAATTTAATTAAGTATTTAGGGGATTTGTTTTATTTAATAGATATAATTGAAATTTAGAAAAAATAGAATAAATTGAGGTGTGGTGTTGAAGCAGGAGGTGGTGTTGCGAATTAATCGGGCTTAAGCTGGCAGAAGCCCGTGATCCAAAGCCCACTAAGCTAGTCGCATACTTAAGCCCAAAATTTAGGGTTTTGGCTCATTTTTGCAAAAAGAAAAGAAAGGAGTCGCGACTTGAGAGAGAGTGAGAAGAGAGGCGCTACGGCTCAAGGGAGAAAGGAAGGGGGTTCGCGTGGAGCTTCAAGGAGAGGAGAGCTTGGATTGGCGATTCCTTTGGTGGCTTGCTAGAAGTCTTGTTGAATCCTTCAATTCTAAAGGTTAGGGGGCTCTCTTTTATTCATAATAACCTATAAGATTAGCAATCATATGAGTTAGGTTTTAGGAATAATTAATTGCGTGATGGTGACATTGTTGATGGATTTGTGGTGTTGTTTCATGTTATATATAATGTTGAATTTAAATTGGTGATGCTATGGTGATGGGTGATGAGATGAATTATGATTGCTAATTGTGTATGTAGGGTGTTTGTTATGTTGACCCAATGAAATTGAATGGGAAAAATATGAGAGTGGTTAGGTGTTTGTTGATTTGCTTGAATGAATGATGTTTAGGTGTTGTGCGTGTATGTGCTAGTCATGGGCGCCAAAAGTGGCTGCCCATGCGTGTTGTCTGTGTTTCGGGCGCGTGTGTGTGTGGCACGGTGGGGCGCCAAGTGTGGCGGCCCCTTGTGCCGTGTCTTGTGCTAGGAGTGAGGGCGCCAAATTGGCTTGCCCTTGTGCTTGGTGCGTGTGGTGTGTTGTGTGTCCGTGTTGTCGGTTAGGCGTGTGACATGTTGCTTGATTTTGTGCGTGTGTGTGTGCTAGGTGGGTGGGCGCCAAAACGTGGCTGCCCCATGTGCGTGTGTGTTGCTGTTTTTTTTAATGTTGCTGTATTTTTAATGTTGTTGTTGCTGTATTTTTAATGTTGCTGTTGCTGTATTTTGAATGTGCTGTTGCTGCTGTTTTTATGTTGCTGTCCCTGTTTTATGTTGCTGTATATATTGTTGTTGGGGCGCCAATTGGCTGCCCCATGGCGCCTGGTGTTGATTTGTGGCGTGACTGAGCAGGGCGCCAGCTTTGGTTGCCTGTGTGCTGCGTCTAAGTTTATGTCTAAGTTTATGTCTTAGTTTTTGTCTCAGTTTGTGTCTAAGACAATGTTGCCTAGTTGTGGTGCTGTTTTGGTCCTTGTGTCACTGTTTAGTCCTTATGGTGTTGTTTTAGTCCTTTTGTGACAATTTAGTCCGTATAATTAGTTGGTGATTGACGTAACCGGTGTGCTAGCTTTAGAGTAATTAATTTGGAGATGTATCAATGGTGCTGTGTATAAATGGTGCGAATAATTATTGGTGAGTGGGGTCTCTGACCTTCCTCGGTGTTGGTGAGTTAATAAAATATATATATATATATATATATATATATATATATATATATTGGTGAGCTGATTAACTATTGGTGAGCATGCTATTGTATATTATGGTGATTTTGGTGTGTAGGGTGCATTGTCCATAGTGTCACATAACCATGTGCATTTGTTGGTGAGCAGAAGGCTTCGGCCTTGTTATCAATTGTTGGTGAGCAGAAGGCTTCGGCCTTATTTTGGTGAGTGCCCTCAAGGCAAATTATTGGTGATGATGGATCCACATGCATATGCCCTAGGAGTTGGGTTGCATTTCATGCATTATTCATACCTTCAGTGTTGTATCTTGATGATGTAAAGTAATGGTGTGTGTTAATATTGCTGTGATTTAGTGTTGCTAGTTGCCTTCCTTAATATGATGTTGATCTTATTTGTTATTATTTATGTAAAGAGATTCACCCTACTGCTTTTATGTTGCTTCTCATGTCGGCAACGTGCAGGTGATAACGAGTGAAGGTGATCTAGTACCTTCTTCTAGTTAGTTGAGTCTGCTCTGATACGTAGCACCGGGGGGCGTCTTAGTTTATTGTCGTTTTATTTGATGTTCCAAAACTTTTATTTTGGTGATGTATTTCGATACATTAAGACCGATATATTTCCGCTGCGATGGTTTTTACATTTGTGTTGACGTAGACTAAACAGGATAATCATGTTGACTGTGGTGCTATGTATCTCGTGCTTTATACTTAATGAATTAATTTGGCGTTATTATATATGTTGTTGACGTAAGTTGACGTAGACTAAACAGGATAATCATGTTGATTAAACTAGCAGAGGCTATGATGAATCACTACTAAATACTCAAAAAAGAGAGTTGTACCGCTAGTCAAACGAACAAAGGTTCTGATGGACTATTGATAACAACTCGTTTTTATTATCTTTTTTTGGTTGCGCTTGACGAGAATGTGACTCGCTCCTACGTATCCCAAATGGGAATCAAAGCGACGTAGTTCTAAGGAGCCTTGAAAAGGAAAGTCTTTTTGCTTTGGCTTTGAAAAGTGGAGGGCGTTCATAATGATCAAACTAACAAAGACTATGGGTGATCATTACTAAAACCAACTTAAGTGCATGTAAAAATCTCCTTCTGAAAAAATGAAAGCCTTCATGATGACCAAACTAACAGAGGCTATGGGTGGCCATCACTAGTACTCCATTGTTAATAATCATGCAAGCAAAGGCTTCGCAAGACCACTAACAAAGTTTTTGATTTAATGAGTTTTCGCAATTGGGTTGATTCTTATTTAGGGAAAAGAAAATCTGTTATTTGGGAAAAAGATTTTGTGAAAAATATAAATTCATTTAGGGGAAAGAAACAAAATTTAAAAAGAGAAACAGGGGGGTGCAGTAGTAAAATGGGGTGCAAATAATAGGAGGGTTGTATTATTAAAACTGGGGTGTAAACAGTGAGCCCAGCTTGTTTTTGTAAGCTGGGCTGCGTTTCAAAAAAAAAGAAATCGTGGGCTTCAGAAAGGGGGAGGGGGCGCTGAGTAGAACAATGGGTGTGAAAAGAAATCTGAAAAATAAAATAAAAGGTGAAAGGACGAAAATGCCCCTGCTTTCCTAATATAAAAGCTTAACCCTAAAAAGGGAAACCCTAATGTAGCGACCGAAGAATCCGAAGGAGGGATCCTTCGTTGCTTTTGAACAATGGAGCCGCCATCAATATTTATTTTTAGGAAAACATTGAAAAAAAACCTTTGTTTTTGGGTTCGGGGGTCGATTAAGTGCAGGGAAGGTACAAGCACCCCGCAACATCCTAAAAAGGTTACCTTTTAATTTAATGTGTAGAAAAATTAGTTTAAAGAAAACACTTTAATTTACCCTTTTTTGTTATTTGCAAAAAAAACGGAAAAGAAGACTTAATAAAAATTTTAGTTTTTTGCGCTCGACGGGAGTGGGCCCCCGCTCCTACGTATCTCCGGGTGCGATGGAGAAATCAAAGCTACGTAGTTCTTGGTTAGAAAAAATTTGTGTGTTGGTATTTTTTATTTTTTGAAAAGTTTGGGAAAACTAGAGACCGTTCATGGTGACCAAACAGATAAATCCAGAGTGGTCGTCATTAATGGCTTATTCGGAAAAGAAGGTATTTATAGCGTTCAAACAAGCAAGGCCCAGAGTGACCGCTATAGACAACCTATTTTTTGCGCGAATTCGATTTTTCGAAAGAAAGAAAAAAGAACGGTTCGGAAGCATCACGTTGTGAATAAAAGCGGAGTAGGTGATAAAAAGGGGGTGCAAATAATAAAGGAGTTGTATTAAAAAGGGAGGTGTGAATAGCGTTTTGACGCTAAAAAAAAGGGTCACCGGGGGTGCAAATAGCGTTTTGACGATAAAAGAAAATGGTTGCCGGGGGTGCAAATAGCGTTTTGGCGCTTTTAAAAAAAATGGATGCCGGGGGTGCAAATAGCGTTTTGACGCTAAAAAAACGATTGATTGGTTTATTTTTACTTTTTTCTATTTGACTCTAGAACACGTGATTCTTGAAGCGCTTTTTCCTAAAAAAAAAAACTAGACTAAACAAGTGATATGAAGAAAAATTCTTTTGTTTTTTTGGTTGTCCTAGTTACTATTTAATAAAAAGGGTACCTTGTTTTTTTTTTATTTATTTGGAAGAATGGTCATTTGTTATTATATTGTTTTTTTAAAAGGTTTATTTCAAATCCGAAAATTAGTAACCATTTTTTAAAAAAAACAACATTTTTTTTATCACTTTTATTTAATCCGAAAATTAGTAACTATTTTTTTTTTAAAAAAAACAACATTTTTATTTTATCACTTTTATTTAATCCGAAAATTAGAATAATTTATTAAAAAAAAAGCACAACATTTTTTTTTACTTTTTTTTTTAATCCGAAAATATTAGTACCTAAATAAAAAAGGAACACATTTTTTTAACACTTTTTTTTTAGGTTTAGTTTAAATCCGAAATATTAGTACCTAAATAAAAAAGGAACACATTTTTTTTAACACTTTTTTTTTAGGTTTAGTTTAAATCCGAAATATTAGTACCTAAATAAAAAAGGAACACATTTTTTTAACACTTTTTTTTAGGGTTTATTTTAAATCCGAAAATTAGTACCTAATATGTAAAAAAAAACCAAATAGTATTTATATAACAAAAACAGTAACTAAAATTTATAAAAAAAACAACAATAATAATATCTAAAAACGTGAACAATAATAAACAAAAAAAAAGTAGCATAAAAATAAAAATAATAAAAATGAACAATACTCATATGAACAATTACAGTTGCTAAAAAAAAAGCGATAATACATAAAACATTACATTTTAGTACCTTAACAACAAGAATCCAGAAATGTTGAAGAAATTTCCTTCTTCGAATTTCTTCAATACAAGTGAACTTTTAAACTAAAAAAAAATTTAGGAAGGAGGAAGAGAAGAGAAACCCTAATTTTTTAGAAGATCTTTCCCCTTTTTTTTCTTAAAACCCAAAAAATCCTCCTCTCTTCGAATTTCTGTGACCCTATTTATACAAAAAAAGTTGCCCTTGCTTCTCTTCATTGTATTCTGACTTGCTCCATGCTTGTACAGTATTTTTTTCTGACTTGAGAAGGATTTGATATGATGGAGGTTTGGTGAAGGGGAAAAAAAGAAAAATGGATTTGTGAGAGGAGGGGGAGAGGAGAGAGCCGTGGGGTGAGGGAGAGGAAGAGAGGATGAAGTGAAGGTTGAGTGTGGTGTTGTTTTAGGGTTGAGTGTGAGAGAGAGAGAGTGGAAGAGGAGTGAAGTGTGTGAAGTGATTGAAGTGGAAGAGGTTTGGTGAAGGGGAAAAAAAAGAAAAATGAATTTGTGAGAGGAGGGGGAGAGGAGAGAGCCGTAGGTTTGAGAGAGGAAAGAGAAAGGGAAAGAGTGAGGTTGAGTGTATTGGGAAGGGAAAAATGGGGAAGTGGGAAGTGTGGGGAAGTGGTATTGAGAGAAAAGAGGAGAGGTGGAGTGTGGAAGGGAGAAATGTGGGGTTTGACCATGGGATAATAGGGGGGTGGGGTCGAATATGGAGGAGGGTTTTTGGGGATGAATGTGGATGATTTTTTGGGTTAAGGGGGAGAGTGAATGTGGATGGCTTTTAGGGTAAAGGGGGAAGTCGAATTAGGGTTAGGAGGAGGGGAATTAGGGTTTTGTGATGAGTTGGGTTATGGGTTATGGGTTGTGGGTTAGTGGTTTTTTTTGTTGGGTTGGGTCATGCGAATTGGGCCAGCCATTTTTGCTGGGTTGGGTTTCCATGACAGCACCTTATTTTTAATAGACCCCCCCCACTTCCTTCTTGGCTTATTTTTATTTCTTCACTTCTAATAAAATATTTTTTTTGATTAAAACTCATAGCAATAAAACAAGAAAAAAATACATGACATAAAAAAAAGATTATTATTTTTTTTTTAATAAATAAAATCCCTCAATTATGATCGGACAAAATTAGGGTATTACAGCTGCCCTTCTTTATTTATATTTTGCTAGGAAATCGGACGCTAATTTTGTCCAGACTGAGACTTTGGGTTTTTTTTTTTTTTTGAAAATTATGAAAGCAGGGTTGATTTAAACAGAAAGTGAATAGGGATCGATGGGGATCTGAAGGATCGCTGGGGATCTGAAGGAGCACTGGGGCTCTGAAGAAGCACTGGGGCTCTGAAGGTCTAGTTCAGAATCAATGCTTGGCGCATCGACTCGCGTTCGACTGAGGGACCGTCGGGGTCTGAGGGGCATGCCTAAGCCTGAAGGACCAATGGGTCTGAAGGAGCGCTTCTAGCTATGGTACTAGAGATACGGTCTGGGGGTGGCCTTTTTCGAGCGGCCATTAGGGTTAATCAGGTCCGGAACTGATATAACCACGAAGGACATGCACTGTGTTTTTTAGGCGGACACAGCTAGTCTGAAGGGCCTGGGGCCGGATGATCCGTCGGTTGCTCGATTAACGCGACGTGCGATCTGGATTGAAGGACCATTGTTGGTCTGAAGGAGCGCCTGGGCTCTGAAGGACCGCTGGGGGTCTGAAGAATTGGTGCTAACGACACAAAATAAAATTATCTTAACAGACACTTGCAATGAATGATGCATGCGAGCATGTAGTTAAGTAATTGATGACATGATGGATGAAATGTGGAATGATTTTGTTTTTTGGCTTTTGTTCTTGGCCTTTTCTTCTTTTTCATTTTCTTTTCTTGCTCTTTTGCTCTTTTTGCTCTTTAGCTCTTTATTGACTTTGCTGGCATCATCAAACTCGCATGACTCTTGGCGTGGGATACGAGGGTTGCCTCAAGCAGTGGTGCCAAAGTGCGGGTTATTCAAGATTTGCTGAGGTGATTATGCATTTGTCCTTTTTGCAAATTTGTGAGAGATCATCTCTTTTTTTTTGTGTTTTTTAGAAATTTCGCAATGAATATAATGCTTGTGATCATGCACATGTTTCACAATTCAGTATTGTTTACCATGAACGTTATTTTTTGCGATAATAGGGAAATGAGAGAATAAAGGAAGTGTTTAATATTCAAATGAGAACAAATGCGCAGAAAATCGCACTGTCTGAAAATTACAATGGGAGTTTAAACTACAAAAAGAAAGAGAAGAAAAAGATACAAGGAAAGCAGATCTTTTGATTGTTTGTGTCTTTGAAGTAATAACGCCAATCGCCTATTAACACAACTTTGAGCCTTCATCGTCCAATTTTTGGAGTTGTTGATTGCCTTTGCAGTTTAAAGTCCAACTTCTGACCCTAATTTTTGCCTGGACCGCTCTTTAGAGTTTTCAGTCCACCGGGTCGCTCTAACTTTTGCCTAGGTCGCCCTTTCGGGTTTTCAACCTAGCGAGCTTATTTTTGCTTGGCTCGTCTTTCTCTTTTTTCCATATATTTCTTTAGGCATAGTACTTCTTGACTGCGTCCGAGTTCACTGGGAGTGGGAGGTCTTCACCGTCCATTTTTGTGAGAATCAATGCTCCTCCAGAGAATGCCTTCTTTACCACATAAGGTCCTTCATAGTTAGGGGTCCATTTTCCACGGGAATCCTTTTGGATAGGCAACATCTTCTTGAGCACGAGGTCTCCTTCTTGAAACTGGCGGGGGCGCACTTTTTTATCATAAGCCCTTTTCATTCTTTGTTGGTACAACTGCCCATGACACAAAGCAACTACCCTCTTTTCTTCTATGAGGTTCAACTGATCCAGACGAGCTTGAACCCATTCTGCTTCCTCCAATTTTGTTTCCATTAGCACTCGCAGGGAGGGTATTTCCACCTCGATGGGAAGAACTGCTTCCATCCCATATACTAGTGAGAATGGTGTTGCCCCTGTTGACGTGCGGATAGAGGTCCGATACCCATGCAGAGCGAAAGGCAACATTTCATGCCAATCCTTGAAGGTCACTACCATCTTTTGGACGATCTTCTTTATGTTCTTATTCGCTGCTTCAACTGCCCCATTCATCTATGGACGGTACGGGGAAGAATTATGATGTTGGATTTTGAAGTCGTCACACAGCTCTTTCATCATCTTGTTGTTTAGGTTGGTCCCATTGTCCGTGATGATCTTATTTGGAAGACCGTAGCGGCAAATCAAATCTCTCTTTATGAACCTGACAACCACTGACTTTGTTACACTGGCGTAAGAAGCGACCTCGACCCATTTGGTGAAATAATCAATAGCGACAAGAATGAAACGATGTCCGTTTGATGCCTTGGGTTCGATGGGACCGATGACATCCATTCCCCACATTGAGAATGGCCATGGTGCTGTTAGGACATTCAGAGAGGCAGGTGGTACATGGATATTGTCGGCATAGATTTGACATTTGTGGCATTTTCTGACGTAGTTGAAGCAGTCAGTCTCCATTGACAACCAGTAGTAGCCAGCCCTTAAGATTTTTCTTGCCATGGTGTGCCCATTAGAATGGGTGCCGAACGAGCCTTCATGGACATCTTTCATAATTCTTTCTGCTTCTTCTTCTGCTACACATCTGAGGAGGACCATATCGTGATTTCTCTTGTAAAGCACTTCCCCATTTAGGAAGAAACCCATTGACAGCCTCCTAAGTGTCCTCTTATCATTCTCGGTGGCACCAGGAGGATATTCTCTGTTTGTGATATAGTGCTTGATATCGTAATACCATGGTTTACTGTCAGGCTCTTCTTCGATTGCCACACAATGATGTGCCGGTAGGTCTCGATGTTGGATTCGGATGAATGTCAGACTTCTGTCGCTATTGATGTTGAACATTGATGACAAAGTCGCCAAAGCATCGGCCAACTGATTTTCTTCGCGAGGGAGATGATGGAAAGTGATCTCTTCAAATTGTTCAACCATCTTTTGGATGTGATCATGATAAGGAATTAATTTGGAATCCCTGGTTTCCCAGTCACCTTTTGTCTGGTGGATGACTAAAGCTGAGTCCCCATATACATCGAGTCTTTTGACTTTCCATTCAAGGGCTGCTTTGATGCCTAGGACGCACGCTTCATATTCTGCAATGTTGTTGGTGCAGTAGAAACTCAGTCTAGCGGTAAACGGTATGAAGCGGTTATCAGGAGAGATCAGTACAGCTCCGACCCCGTGCCCGTATAAATTAGAAGCGCCGTCGAATAACATTCTCCACCTTTCGTTGTCCGGAGGATTCCCTTCTACGAATAGAGCCATTATATCTTCGTCTGGGAAATCGCACTGCATTGATTTGTAATCTTCGATGGGCTGGTGTGCCAAGTACTCAGCCAACGCACTACCCTTGATTGCTTTTTGGGTGACATATAAAAGGTCGTATTCAGATAGTAGCATTTGCCAGCGAGCGATCCTCCCTGTGAGTGCGGGTTTTTCAAAAATATACTTGACTGGGTCCATTTTAGATACCAACCAAGTCGTGTGGCTCAGCATATACTGCCTCAAACGACGTGCAGCCCAGGCCAGAGCACAACACGTTCTTTCCAACAATGAGTATCTTGTCTCGCACTCGGTGAATTTCTTGCTTAGATAGTAGATGGCATGTTCCTTCTTTCCGGATTCATCATGTTGTCCCAGTACACAACCCATTGACTTGTCTAGCACTGTTAGATACAGGATGAGAGGTCTGCCCTGCACAGGCGGCATCAGAATCGGTGGATTTTGGAGGTACCTCTTGATTTTTTCAAAGGCTTCTTGGCAATTATCATTCCACTTTGTTTCTTGGTTTTTGCACAAAAGCTTGAAGATAGGCTCGCATGTAGATGTTAGCTGCGATATGAACCTAGAGATGTAGTTCAATCTTCCCAGGAAACCACGAACTTCTTTTTCAGTACTCGGTGCCGGCATTTCTAGTATTGCTCGTACTTTGGCTGGATCTACTTCTATTCCCCTCTGACTGACTATGAAACCCAACAGCTTTCCCGATCTTACACCGAAAGTGCATTTGGCAGGGTTTAATCTGAGTTTGAACTTTCTGAGACGTTCGAAGAGTTTTTGCAGATTGACGATATGCTCTTCTTCAGTCTTGGATTTTGCAATCATGTCATCCACGTAAACCTCTATTTCCTTATGCATCATATCATGGAACAATGCGACCATTGCCCTTTGGTACGTTGCACCAGCATTCTTCAGTCCGAATGGCATTACTTTGTAACAGAAGGTTCCCCAGAGAGTGATGAAGGTGGTTTTCTCCATGTCTTCGGGGGCCATCTTAATTTGGTTGTATCCGGAATATCCATCCATGAAGGAGAACAGAGAGTGTTGTGCTGTGCTATCTACCAGGACATCAATGTGAGGCAAAGGGAAGTCATCTTTGGGGCTGGCTCTGTTCAGATCTCGATAATCGGCGCACATCCGAACCTTACCGTCTTTCTTTGGGACCGGTACAATATTGGCTACCCATTGAGGGTATTTTGCTACTGCTAAAAACCCAGCATCGAACTGCTTCTTAACCTCATCTCGGATTTTCAATGACATCTCTGGTTTCATCCTTCTTAACTTTTGTTTTACCGGCGGGCATTCTGGTTTTACCGGTAACTTATGCTCGACTATGTTGGGGTCCAGTCCAGGCATGTCTTGGTATGTCCATGCGAAGACGTCAACATATTCAAACAACAACTTAACCAATTTCTCTCGCTCGCTGTCTTTCAATGTGGTGCCAATGTTAACTTCTTTTTTGTCTTCCTCCGTGCCTAAGTTGATCGTTTCAGTTGATTCCTCGTGGGGTTCGATTATTTTTTCCTCTTGTTCCATCATTCTCATTAACTCTGGAGGGGTTTCCCAATTATCCTCAACATCTTCCTCAGTTTGATTGATAGGGTGATCAAAGTTACAATATGGATTATTGGCGTTGTTATTTTCAAAGACATTTTTTTCGGATCTGCATTAGCGTAAATTAATGGAATAAAAACGAAAGAAAGAAAATAAGAAGCGAATGTAACAAGAAAAGAAAAACGAGAGTTTATTGGGAACTGAAATAACGTTGCATTGATATTAATACTGAAAGGGAAACATGCGTGCCCGAATGAAATATCCTAAGGCCTTGGGCAGAGCCAGAGGATTACATTATAGAAACATTACTTTGAACTAAAAACCACAGGAAAATCAATGATCTCCCAATTCTTGAGTCTTTTGTTTGCAGGACAAGGGCGTACAAGACTGACGATGCCTTCTTCAGTGCTTAGATCGTCCTCCACTGCGGCGATCTGATCGGGGTTCAACATTCCCGCACTCCGAAAGCTTTCCTTGATGTCGCAGATGGTGATTCTCTTCGTATTTGGCACCCTATCCTCAAGCCTGGCTAACCTCCGCTCCTTCTTTTCCTCCACAATCCTTCTCTTGTCAGTGCGATTGGGCCGATATCCTATCCCATGTCTATCTTTGTTCTCCTCTGGCTGTATTGGCGTCAGGATCCCCTGTCCGGTTTTTCCCAAGCCTCCTCCAGCTTGGTAGCCTTTTCCTAACATGAACTTAGCAACCATCACGGCAGTTTTGGATAGCTTGGGTTCTAACATAGCAGATGTATTGGCGATTTCCAATGCTTGGAAGGCAGTCTCGAGAGACTCTTCAGCAGCCTCAATGTAGCGAGTGGGAGCGGACTTATTTATCAGCATTTCTTCCTCACCGAAAATAACCACCAGCTTATTGTTGACTATGAACTTGAGCTTCTGGTGTAAAGAAGAGGGAACTGCCCCTGCCGAGTGGATCCATGGCCTCCCCAAGAGACAACTGTAGGATGGGGCAATGTCCATTATCTGGAAGGTCACCACGAAGTGCTCCGGACCTACTTGCACAGGTAAGTCCATTTCTCCGATGACTTCCCTTCTTGATCCGTCAAAGGCCCTGACTAGTATGGAGCTTGGTCTCATGTATGAACAGTCCACATCTAATTTCTCCATGGTTGATCTGGGTAATACATTCAAAGATGAACCATTGTCAATGAGTACCCGAGCAAGAGAGTAATCTCCACACTTCACTGATATGTGTAGGGCCTTGTTGTGCCCCCTTCCTTCAGTTGGAATCTCATCATCAGTAAAGGTGAGGTAATTACTTGCAACAAGGTTTCCGACGATCCCATCAAATTGGCCGACCGAGATGTCATGAGCGACATGGGCCTCATTCAATACTTTTGTCAATGCTGCACGATGGGCATCGGAACTGAGCAATAATGACAACAGAGATATCTTTGCGGGAGTTTGGTTCAGTTGATCAACCACCTTATACTCGCTTTGTCTCATAAGTTTCAGAAATTCACTGGCTTCTTGCTCGGATAACGTCTTCTTTCCTGCGTTCTTATCGACAGGTTCCTGCTCTGTGCTTTTGCCCTTACGGGCTCTTTCCTCCCCTTCTTTTGTTCGGTCCTCACTAGGCCCTCCAGGGGCATAGAAGCGCCCACTTCGAGTCATACCACCGGTCCCTGAGATGTTAATGACATCTGGGTTGGTCTGAACCTTCATATCGTAACTCCACGGGACTGCATTGGTGCTTTTAAAGGGAAACGGAACTGGCACTTGAATGGTGATTGGTCTAGGCACAGTGGGAGCTGGCTGCGTGTTCTTCTTGTAATGGATTTCCAGTGGTTTCCTGATATTCTTGTTTTGGTCAATGCTTGACTGGAGCGTTGACACGTCTTCCTCTTTCTTTTGAAGACCTATTTGTATTATGTGTCGGTCTAACAAGTCTTGCAGGATTGGCTTGAATGCTTCATAGGCCCCGACACAAAGGGGATCAACACACGAACCCTTTCCGGTACATCCTTTCGTAATGACTCCGAAGTGACACAAATCAGCATGGATGAGGTCCAGGGGTGTGACAATGTCCTCCACCTTTCTGACCAATAATTGCCCCTCAACATTCTCAATGGCATTGACGGAGGGTTTCCCGTGCCCCGGCAGAGGGTTAGTGGCAACATTCGGACCATCTTCTGCGAAGCTTAACCATTTAGATTCGATTAAGTCTTGTACTACATATTTTAATGCCTTGCAATTTTCTGTTGAATGGCCAACTGCCCCAGCGTGGAATCCACAGCTAGCCTCTGGGTCATAGCTCCTAGGGAAAGGAGGTTGAAGGGGTCTCATTGGACGGGGAGTGATCAAGTTGTGACTGATGAGGTGATTGAATAGGTCGGTGTATGACATGGGTATTGGGTCGAAATTGGCGGGCTTTCTTTCTTGGTAGTTTTGTGGTCTATAGCCTGGGTTGACTTGGTGAGGTGGGGCTTGTGGTGTTTGAGTAGGTATTTGTAAAGTCTGTCGGGGGTTGTTGTAGGGAGGCTTTCCGGATCCAGAGATGGCATTAGCTTCGCCCTCCTTCTTTTTAGGAAAACCTGGGAAGGGTCTTTTCTGATTGCTGGTTCCAGCGGAGCTATATGCAATCTTCCCGTTTCTCCATCCATTCTCTAATCTTTCCCCGATGACGATCATATCTGAAAAGTTTGAAGACACGCTCCCAATCAACCTGTCGTAGAAAGGGGATTGAAGAGTATCCATGAACATTGATACCATCTCTTTTTCTAACAACGGTGGTACCACCTTTGCAGCCAAACCTCTCCAGCGTTGGGCATATTCTTTGAAGGACTCATTGTCTCTCTTCGTCATGCTCTGCAATTGTGTCCTATCGGGAGCCATGTCAATGTTATATTTGTATTGCCTCAAAAATGCATCGGCTAGGTCTTTCCAGCATCTGATATGGGCACGTTCCAATTGCATGTACCAGCTCGAAGCTGCCCCAGACAGACTATCTTGGAAGTAGTGGATGAGCAATTTGTCGTCGTGAGCAAACGCCGCCATTCTCCTGCAGTACATGGTTAAGTGGCTTACAGGGCAAGTCGATCCTCTGTATTTGTCAAAATCTGGCACCTTAAATTTTGGAGGGATGACTATGTTAGGGACGAGACACAAGTCATAAGCATCTCTCGCACCAACATTGGATCCCTCAACTGCTCTCAACCTTTCCTCAAGCATTTGTAGTTTGTCTTGGGCTTGAGGGTTCTCCATAGAGTGATTGTGAGGGAGCCCACTCATACCATAGTAAGGATGGATCATCGGTACTATGGCTGGGTTCACATTTGGGGTATGTGAATGAGTGGGATTCCTGAGGTTGGAACCCTGAGCCTGGGCGTCAGCTATCGGCGGTGGAGGGAAGCCAAGTGGGAGTCTTTGTGGTACAACGACGGGGGTCGGGTTTTGAACTTGTGGTGCCCCCGGATTACCATCGTGACCCGTTGGTGTAAGCTGTTGTTGGCCCGCGATTCCTGAGGGACCGGCTTCTGGACTAGCATTGACTGTCGGAGGTGTGTAACCTTGTGGAAGTCCGTAAGGAGGCCATATGTAACCCTGGTCATTAGTCCCAGTGGGGGGCACTGTATGCGGGATCCCGAGTCCATTGGGAGGAGGAGGGTTGGTAACTTGATTTTCCGTATTCCCAGCGGAGACATCTTCACTTGTGTCTTTGTCCCTCAGAGTTTGTAAGACCTTTAAGATTTCAGCCATTTGTTCTTTCATCCCATCTATTTCTGCCCTAAGCTCTTGATTGCCTAGGTCTTGGGGTGGATTGTCTTGATCCGGGATATCTTGAGGCGGATTGTCCTGATTTTCTTCCATGTTTCTGGCCTGAGAACGAGTCCAATAGCGATGTTGACGCACCAGCTTGTCTTTTATTCTCTGTTGGTGGGACACATGTTATGAGTATATGTATGAGTATATGGATGGATGAAAATGTGAATGATGCATGTGTGCATGAGTCTTATTGTTTTAGGTCGGGAATTGCAAGCGCATCCTGATTTGTCATAAGTACACAAATTAAAGTTCCACAATATTTTCAATATAAAGGATCAGCATGTGAGACAAACAAACTTCATTGATGGAGGAAAGTACAACATTTTGGAAATAAAACTTCAAAAAGAAAAGTACAATGTTCTTTAAATTTCACTCAAATACATATGGCTTTCATTTTTCCATTCCTCCCTCTTTTTCTACTAGTAGCGCTGCCAGCCTTCTCCCGGAGTTCGGCAATCAGAACCTCGCAAAACTCCATGAATTCGGAAACTTGGACCGGGGTGTTAAACGGGTGCATTGCCGCGTTAGCCTCCTTTAGACGTTTGGGGATTCCTGCGATAGCTTGATCGGCCAGCCATGCCAACTTTGAGAATCTGTCTTTCCAGTATAAGCTTTCGTTCTTCAACTCTATGAAGACTTCATGGTTTTCTATCTTGCTGACCAACTCCACAAAGCGGTTCTCCCAATAGATGCTTTCTGTCTTCAGCTGGTGGTAGACCTCCTCTTGATATCTGATATGGTCGTTCAGCTCATCGGATTTTTCATGCTCCCTTCTTAAGGCTTGCTGGTATTCTCGGAGTATTTCTTCAATGGTATTTTTATCCTGCTTGATACTTTTCACTTGCTCTTCAAACTCGGCTGCCATCATCCGGGACTCTCTTTTTGATACCATTAGCAGGCTCTGTGCGGTCTTTTCAGCCATCATTGATTCTTCCCATAACTTTTTCCATTTGTATGTATCATCGATGGCTTGGTCCATTTTCAGGTTGCAACGTTTGATTTCCTCTTTCGCCCCTCTTAGGTACCTTTGAACCTCTAGTTTGTTCTTCTGTTCGATCTTGAGCTGCTTGCGGCTGTCTTCAATGGCCACTGACTTACTTGCATTCTCTTCCTCCAACTTCTGGTTCTTTAGGAGCACTTTCTCTAACTCTGCCTGCAAGCCCTTCTTTTCTTCCTCGGCTTTTGACAATGCCATTTTAAGCTTATCTAAATCTTCAACAGTGGGAAGGGTAGGTTCAGGTATTTCTTCCTCAACCCATAGTGCACTTTGGTAAGGCAATCGGGTGTCTTGGATCCTCTTTTGGAGCCATTGACGAAAGGTGGTTTCCTTATCGCCGCTCCTCTTAGTAAGCTCTTGTCCCTTGCGGACGACCATATCCCACGCTTGAAAAATCTTCCGGAGCATGTCAACCTCTTTTGGGCTTCCTTCATGGAGGTAAAAAGGGATTAACATGTCTTCGGTGGGCGGATTTCGCATGGGGTACCCCAGCTGTCTTAGAGTTAGAGAAGGATTGTAATTTATGCATCCTCTTGTCCCCATGAGCGGGACGTTTTGAAAGCTTCCGCATTGAAAAACTACTGTGGGCCTCTCTTTCCACCATGATGGGTGCCAACGAACCTTATATTCATGAAGGCCCCCTAGCACTTGCAACCATTCACCAGTGTTCATTGTCTTCACATCACACCCTCTGGCGTCTTCAATTGGGCCTTCTACTCTGACTTTGTTAACGAAAGCATGGGTGAGAAGCCAAACATACAAGGCGTGTAGGCAGCAAGATATCCTTTTTCCCCTTAGCTCACTATAATGAGTGAAAGTACAGTAAGTGTCTGCAAGCATGGCTGGAATCGGATCCTTGAAGGATAAGAAGACGCCAATAGCTGTTGTGTCCACATATCTTTCAAGGCGTGGAAATAGGACAATGCCAAAGATAGTCAAAGCTAACACCTGCTTAAAAGGACCCCAATTTCTAGCGTCGGCGAAGGACTTCATTTGGCTTTCCAGATACTCTTGTGGGAATCCTGCAATGCCATTTCGATTTTTCTTCCGGAGCTTCAAGTTCTCTTTGCTGGTTTGTAACATTGAGGCGAGTTTCTCATCTGTGTAGTATTGTCCCTGATACTGGTAGGGTCCCTTGTCTTGTTGAGAAAAGCCGAAGATCTGTGTATATTCTTCCAGGGTAGGTGCCATCTGGAAATTTTTGAAGGTGAAGCATCTTAATGAAGAGTCGTAGAACTGGCTCAACGCGGCAATGGCATCCGTTTGCACGTCCAATTGTAGTAACATAATAATCTTCCCATACACTCTATCAAAAGACCTGCGCTCGATGGGCGGCAATCGACCAGCACATTCCCTTAGACTTGTCAGATTAGGCTGCTTCACTATAGGGTAGTTCAGAGTTTGGGTTGCTTCACAGTTTGATCCCATATTGCCTTGCTTATGACAAAACTTTCGAACCTCTTACAATTCCCGGCAAACCTAAATGAGATGAATAGCATGCAATGTGAGGATTTTTTGTATTTTTTGTGAAATAATGATGATGTATGATGAATTAAAGAAAGACGTTACATGCGTTAATAAAAGCATATTTTGGTGATTCGAATTTTGAGGAACATTAACCATGTCACATAAAATATACGTAAAGGAAAAAAGAATAAATGGTCTTCATTATTTGATTTTTTTTTTTTTGAAAGATAAAAAGTTTTTGCGATGATGCAACAAGTAGGTGAGTTGCTTTTGTGTCCTAAACAGGTTATGTCTTACATATAGGTCACGGTCTAGGGTCACTTATGTGATCAACCTCTCAGGTAGTTCTATTCATTTCCTCACAAAGGTTTCCAGAGCTAAAATCCCTTTCACGATATGACCCACAACGATAGCGAGCTACCTGGTGTGGGATGCCGCGAAAGAGCATACTCTGGTTGAGATTTTCATGAGAGTCAGACAGATAAATCCAGAATGACTGTCACTAATCATCTCCGCTCGTCCTAAGTTATTTTTCAGACCCGGGTATAGGGCCCCACTCAGAAGTGTGTGAATAAATAGGTGTAGGTGATGTGTGTGATATAAGCAACCTAAACTACCCAGACTGCAAAAGAGCAAACAGATAGCAATATAAAAGTCTCCTACCCTAAGGTTTGCAAGAAAACAAATAGCAGTATAAAAGTCTTCTACCCTAAGGTTCAATATGCGAATATAAAGACTAAGGGTAAATAAAGTACTAAACTAATAATTTACACATTTAATCAAATTAGGCTTGACCCTCTAAAAAAGTCCCCAGTGGAGTCGCCAGCTGTAGCGACCGAAGAATCCGAAGGAGGGATCCTTCATTGCTTTTGAACAATGGAGCCGCCATCAATATTTATTTTTAGGAAAACATTGAAAAAAAACCTTTGTTTTTGGGTTCGGGGGTCGATTAAGTGCAGGGAAGGTACAAGCACCCCGCAACATCCTAAAAAGGTTACCTTTTAATTTAATGTGTAGAAAAATTAGTTTAAAGAAAACACTTTAATTTACCCTTTTTTGTTATTTGCAAAAAAAACGGAAAAGAAGACTTAATAAAAATTTTAGTTTTTTGCGCTCGACGGGAGTGGGCCCCCGCTCCTACGTATCTCCGGGTGCGATGGAGAAATCAAAGCTACGTAGTTCTTGGTTAGAAAAAATTTGTGTGTTGGTATTTTTTATTTTTTGAAAAGTTTGGGAAAACTAGAGACCGTTCATGGTGACCAAACAGATAAATCCAGAGTGGTCGTCATTAATGGCTTATTCGGAAAAGAAGGTATTTATAGCGTTCAAACAAGCAAGGCCCAGAGTGACCGCTATAGACAACCTATTTTTTGCGCGAATTCGATTTTTCGAAAGAAAGAAAAAAGAACGGTTCGGAAGCATCACGTTGTGAATAAAAGCGGAGTAGGTGATAAAAATGGGGGTGCAAATAATAAAGGAGTTGTATTAAAAAGGGAGGTGTGAATAGCGTTTTGACGCTAAAAAAAAGGGTCACCGGGGGTGCAAATAGCGTTTTGACGATAAAAGAAAATGGTTGCCGGGGGTGCAAATAGCGTTTTGGCGCTTTTAAAAAAAATGGATGTCGGGGGTGCAAATAGCGTTTTGACGCTAAAAAAACGATTGATTGGTTTATTTTTACTTTTTTCTATTTGACTCTAGAACACGTGATTCTTGAAGCGCTTTTTCCTAAAAAAAAAAAACTAGACTAAACAAGTGATATGAAGAAAAATTCTTTTGTTTTTTTGGTTGTCGTAGTTACTATTTAATAAAAAGGGTACCTTGTTTTTTTTTTATTTATTTGGAAGAATGGTCATTTGTTATTATATTTTTTTTTTTAAAAGGTTTATTTCAAATCCGAAAATTAGTAACCATTTTTTAAAAAAAACAACATTTTTTTTATCACTTTTATTTAATCCGAAAATTAGTAACTATTTTTTTTTTAAAAAAAACAACATTTTTATTTTATCACTTTTATTTAATCCGAAAATTAGAATAATTTATTAAAAAAAAAGCACAACATTTTTTTTTACTTTTTTTTTAATCCGAAAATATTAGTACCTAAATAAAAAAGGAACACATTTTTTTTAACACTTTTCTTTTAGGTTTAGTTTAAATCCGAAATATTAGTACCTAAATAAAAAAGGAACACATTTTTTTAACACTTTTTTTTAGGTTTAGTTTAAATCCGAAATATTAGTACCTAAATAAAAAAGGAACACATTTTTTTAACACTTTTTTTTAGGGTTTATTTTAAATCCGAAAATTAGTACCTAATATGTAAAAAAAACCAAATAGTATTTATATAACAAAAACAGTAACTAAAATTTATAAAAAAAACAACAATAATAATATCTAAAAACGTGAACAATAATAAACAAAAAAAAAGTAGCATAAAAATAAAAATAATAAAAATGAACAATACTCATATGAACAATTACAGTTGCTAAAAAAAAAGCAATAATACATAAAACATTACATTTTAGTACCTTAACAACAAAAATCCAGAAATGTTGAAGAAATTTCCTTCTTCGAATTTCTTCAATACAAGTGAACTTTTAAACTAAAAAAAAATTTAGGAAGGAGGAAGAGAAGAGAAACCCTAATTTTTTAGAAGATCTTTCCCCTTTTTTTTCTTAAAACCCAAAAAATCCTCCTCTCTTCGAATTTCTGTGACCCTATTTATACAAAAAAAGTTGCCCTTGCTTCTCTTCATTGTATTCTGACTTGCTCCATGCTTGTACAGTATTTTTTTGACTTGAGAAGGATTTGATATGATGGAGGTTTGGTGAAGGGGAAAAAAAGAAAAATGGATTTGTGAGAGGAGGGGGAGAGGAGAGAGCCGTGGGGTGAGGGAGAGGAAGAGAGGATGAAGTGAAGGTTGAGTGTGGTGTTGTTTTAGGGTTGAGTGTGAGAGAGAGAGAGTGGAAGAGGAGTGAAGTGTGTGAAGTGATTGAAGTGGAAGAGGTTTGGTGAAGGGGAAAAAAAAGAAAAATGAATTTGTGAGAGGAGGGGGAGAGGAGAGAGCCGTAGGTTTGAGAGAGGAAAGAGAAAGGGAAAGAGTGAGGTTGAGTGTATTGGGAAGGGAAAAATGGGGAAGTGGGAAATGTGGGGAAGTGGTATTGAGAGAAAAGAGGAGAGGTGGAGTGTGGAAGGGAGAAAGGTGGGGTTTGACCATGGGATAATAGGGGGGTGGGGTCGAATATGGAGGAGGGTTTTTGGGGATGAATGTGGATGATTTTTTGGGTTAAGGGGGAGAGTGAATGTGGATGGCTTTTAGGGTAAAGGGGGAAGTCGAATTAGGGTTAGGAGGAGGGGAATTAGGGTTTTGTGATGAGTTGGGTTATGGGTTATGGGTTGTGGGTTAGTGGTTTTTTTTTTGTTGGGTTGGGTCATGCGAATTGGGCTAGCCATTTTTGCTGGGTTGGGTTTCCATGACAGCACCTTATTTTTAATAGACCCCCCCCACTTCCTTCTTGGCTTATTTTTATTTCTTCACTTCTAATAAAATATTTTTTTTGATTAAAACTCATAGCAATAAAACAAGAAAAAAATACATGACATAAAAAAAAGATTATTATTATTTTTTTTAATAAATAAAATCCCTCAATTATGATCGGACAAAATTAGGGTATTACACCTAATTCTTCTATTCTTCTCACGCGGCGCCTCCAACCTAAAGTGGCCAAACCTAATTTTTCTCTCTCTCTCTCTCTTGGCTGCGGCCGATCGTTTCTTTCCCTCAACCCTACCTCCCGTCTTCATCTTCTTGCCGCCGTTCACCCACTCCCCTCATCCCTAACCGAAATTTCGCCTTCCCCTCACCCCATAGCCACCGATCCCCTTTCCATACCCTTCGTTTCCGCCGTTTACGGTTGCTGAAAGGGAGGATCCGAAGCTTCAAATGAAGCTTGGTGACGGAGAGAGGAAACCGCGGCGCGAAGGTGGTGGGGCGCTCACAGTTTGGGTGGAGAGTGGTGGTGTTTCGGTCTTGGTGGTGGCGGTTTGACGGAGGCGTTGTGGTGGTGTGACGATGGCGGTTCGCGGGTGGTAGGAGCGATGATGGACAGTGGTGTTTTGGATAGTGGTGATGTTTGGTGGCTGAGGAGAGGGTTCGGTCGTTGGTTGTGAGGAGGGAGAGGAGGCTGTTGGTGGTGGTTGTTGGTGAGGATGGACGCCGTGGACAGTGATGGGGAAAGGGACGGTTTTCGTGGTGAGGAGAGAGAGGAGGCTGTTGGTGGTGGTCGTTTGGGGTGATTGGGTGGTAGTTTGGTTGCACGGTGGTGGTGGCTATGAAGTGGTGGTTGCGAAGGGGAGGAGAACGGTGGTGAAAACGATGGTTGAGAAGGTTCGGTTTGGTCACGGTGGTGGTACGACGGAGGGTGCACGGCCAACGGCCACCGTCTACGGTGGCCGGCGTCTATGAGGTGAGTTTCATTCCCTTTTTTTTGTTTTTACGGTTCTGTACCATTCTTTTCTCTTGATCTCTGATTTTCTAATGTTTAGCTTTAATCCAATATTTTCTCCTTCTCTATAGTTTAAATTTTTTCAGAAACAAACATACTGCTATCTCCATATCCTAATTTCACTTTTTTTTTGAGTAACATAAAACTCTAATTTTATTTGTTCTGTACACTAATTCTTCATTTGTTCTAATAATCCTTTTTTACAAATCTTCTCTATTTCCTGTAAACTAATACGTGTTGGACAATATTTTTCAGTATTGATTTTAAATTCTGCTTAGTCTTAGAAACACTCCTATCATCTACATAAGATTTCTAAACTATTCTAGTAAGTTAAAAAAAATGCGTATAAGAGTAAAGGTCAAACCAACCTGCCCCCTGGGTGAAAACTGATTTGTTGTTGTTGCTAACTGTTGTCTATTGCTACTGCTATCTGTTGCTTTGACTGCTACTGCTTCTATTTTGGTGCTTGTGAGTTGTTGTGTTTTCTCAGGGACTTCTCTGCTGCTGTGTGTGCATTTTTCTGTATGCGAATGGTTCTGTTTGCTACTATTTTTTTGTGTTGTTTCTGACTGTGGGTATGTTGCTATGGGTATGTTGCTGTGGGGATGTTGCTCTCTGTGTGCATCTGATCCCCCCTAAAACTGTTTCTGGGCATTTGTATTTATAGGCAAGGGATTGTGGTGTAGCTGTGGTATGAAGCAGGGGAGCAAATCCCTTTGGAGACAAAGCTGTTGGAGCAGTGGAGCAGCAAGGGGATGGCAGCAGGGTTGCTGCCACTGCAGCAGTGTCTTTGCTGAAAATGGACAAAGCAAAGGGCAAGATGAAAGGAGTTTGAGTTTGAAGCTCAAAATGTTTTTCAGCCACAGCAACAAACAGGGGCAGCAGCGACTTGAGCTGTCCCCTTTTTTTATTCTTTTATTTTTTGTACTTTTATATTTAATTTTTGTTTGTATTTTGATTTTTGTATTATTTGTAATTAAATTTCTTGTCTACATCTAAGTAAAACAGCTGACTTTCTTTTTTGTACTATTCTGTTTTTTTTTAATTTTTAATTTTTTTTTGTCTACATATGTAACAAACGGGACAGCTAATAAAAAACTGATATTATCTTATTACTATTATTTTTTACTAATAATACTTAAAAGAAGCGGTAAAAACAACACGAACCGACGCAACCCCTCGGGCACGATTCGCAACCAACACGTACTCGCGTTAAGACTATGAACACGTAACTGACTTAATGCGCACACGCGTAAGTTATTAAAACTGATCTCATTTTATCCTTACTTCTCTAAAAAGAAAACGGTAAAAAAAACGCGCCCCGACGCAGTTACTCACACGACTCGAGACGAAACGCGCGCTCGCGTTTTTTATTATTATTTTTATTATTTAATTTCGGATTCTTTTTTTTTTTGAAAATAACGAGCGCCAAAAAAATCGCTGCACGAGAGTGCCAGAGGCACCCGCGTTTAGAACGATATGCGAAGCAATGAAATTTGGGACTTTTCAATTAGTCGGACAAAATTGGGGTATGACAGCTGCCCCTCTTTATTCGGATTTTATCAAGAAATATGAATTGGCCGAGACATATTTCGAAGGTAAAATAGGAATAAAGAATTCAGACATTATACCAATTTTGTCTACTTGGAGAAACCCGAATTTTCTTTTTCTTTTTCTTTTTCTTTTTCTTTTTCTTCTTTTTTTTTGAATCAACACTTGGAGTGTCGATGAGGAAACAGTAAATGAACACTGATATGCAGGCAGAAAAGGTAAAATGGGCACTTGCGTGCAGACAGAAAAAAAATGGGCACTTGGCGTGCAGACAGAAAAGTAAAATGGGCACTTGGCGTGCAGAAAGCGGTAAATTTCCCAGGCTGCCTAAAACCTGTAATCCTTAAACGAACTCTTGACGAATCCGAGTTTGCACGTGGCTTTGAGGAGCACGCTCTTCCTCTTGGCCTTTTCGAGCGACCGGGGGGATCGTTATCAGCTCCAGAACTGATATACAGATCAATGCACGGCGTCCACTGGATCTTAGGCTTGATACAACTATTCCGTTGAACCTCACATGGGGCTGCGGTCCATCACGTTGCTCGTACACGATGTGAGACCTGGGCAGAAGGGAGCGATGATCTCTCTGGGCTCCAATCCGCAATGCGCGCCTGAGCGCTCTCTTTTCTTTTCTTTCTTTCTTTTCTTTTCTGTTTCTCTCTTTTCTTTTTCTTTTTCTTTTTCTTTTTCTTTTTCTTTTTCCTTTTTCTTTTTTTCTTCTTCTGAACTCTCAACTTGGGGGAGCATTTTCTGGAATCTGAAGGCGAGCATTAACACTTGTGGTGTTTATCCTCTCTCACTTGTCTGCAGCTGAAAAACGAACCGATGCATGCAATGCAAATGCCATGATTGCTATTTTCTTTTTCTCTTCCTTATGATGAATGTAATGCGAATGTTTGAATTTCTCTTTTCTCTGCTTTATTATTATTATTTTCTATGTCTGATGAGTGCATGATTTTATGCTTGGTGAATGTAATGCACAACTTTATTTGTTTTATTGCTCTTTTGCTTTTCTTCTCTTCTTTTCTTTTGCTCTTTTTATGAAGTGCAGGTATGCGAATGCAACATTTTGGTGTTTGATGATATGTAATGAAATGGCAGATGACATGCAATGGAAAACTTTTTCTTCTTTGCCTTTTTTCTATGAAATGTGAATATTGTTGATGAATAACATGAAATGATGAATGACATGGGATGCTTTATCTTTCTTTTCTTCTATGAGATGCAAGTATTGATGTGATGCAACTGTATTGCTTTGATGTTTGATGGGATGATGAATTTTGGTTCTTTTTGTTTTATGGAATGCAAACATTACTATGATGTAAACGACACTGAATGTTTTTGTTTGTTTTCTTTTTTTGGCATAGGGACCTCAGGATTCTTGAGTGATCAATTCAAGTGTCCTATCGTGATGACTATTTCGAATGTACATTCGACTTAGTCTCCTATTTATTGAAAATGATTTTGTATTTTGAGACTTGATTTGATGTCTGATGCAATGATGATGAATGCTTGGTTTGCTAGAAAGAAAGCAGTAAATGAACACTTGGCGTGCTGATGAGAAAGCAGTAAATGAACACTTGGCGTGCTGATGAGAAAACAGTAAATGAGGATGAACACTTAGCGTACTTTTAATGAACCACTTGGGACCCGAGGGCATTTGAACTCCGAACTGAAGGAGTGACTGGGAATGAGATTTTGAGACTGACAAGTCCAGGATGACTGACTTGAGAATTAGATTGAAGATTGACACTTGAAGTGCTGATTCTTAGAACTAGGCATGAGGATTAACATCTTGTGTTCATCCGCATTTTGCTTAGCAATGCAATGAATGACACATGTAATGCAGACATATGCCATGATTGATGTCTTGACTATTATGGAATGCTTTTGTTCTTTTGTATCTGCTTCTTCTTTGTAGTTTATGAAATGCAAATATCAACATAATGCTTTGATGTTTGAATGCAAGTGTATGCGGTGATTGATGCTTTGATGAATGGAATGCTCCTGATCAGACTTCTGTTTGTTTCTTTTTGCTTCTTCTATGAAATGGAAACATTAATATGATGCAATGCTCTGATGTTTGATGCAATGATTTTTGTTCTTTTCCTTTTATGGAAATGCTAACGTTAATAAGATGCAAATGCACCGCTTTAATGTTTGATGATTGAATGACAAAGGAATGCTTGTGAAATGATGAATGATATGGAATTCTGGATGACAAGGAATGTTTCTGTTCTTTTTGTTGTTTGTTTGGAGTTTGCAAGTGAGAGTCAACATTGGATGCGTTAATGAAAAAGCAATGAATGAGAAGACATGAAATGAGGATCGCTTGGGATCAAGAGAGTAGCTTTGAATTATAGACGCAAAGGTCTAGTTTATGGGTCAACATATGTCTGTATTGATCTAATGGTCTGAAGAATTTTGATGATGCAATGGTGCATGCAATGATTAGTATCTTGTGGAATGGTGAATGACATGGAATGATTTTGTTCTTTTCCTTTTTATGAAGTGCGAACATTAATATGATGCCAATGCAATGAAAAGATTTATGCTTTTTCTTCTTTACTATTTTCCTCTATGAAATGCAAGTATTAATATAGTGCAACTGACGTGGAACGTTTTTCTTTTTGCTATGTGATGAATGCACAAAATGTGAAGATGCAAATGTAATGCTTCGATGCATATGCCATAATGAATAGATTGAAATGCGTAGGTGCATGAGGTAAACATTTTGTGAAGATGAGATGCGAGACTTTGAATGCAAGGAATTGAGATGACTATTGCCCATTCTATTGAAAAATTGAATTTGATTCAAACTCCGGTGTTCTCAAGGTTTTTATTTACAAACAACCTCACTTGTTTTCTCTTTCTTTCCATGATGACTGAATTTTAGATATCACGTAGACAACTTGTGTTCTCTCTTTTGAAGCATTGTCTAGTAAGCATGCATAGGAGTGCAAATGTGAATGAATGAGTCAGCTAACTTGGAATTGGTTTAGGACATGGACATTTATGGCAAGTGAAGGAATGACCGACATGGCTATTGCCGAAGCTTATGAGGGATCAAGAGATGCAAGATTGCCCCAATTCAGGTCTTTGATGAGTGAATAGTTTGCCCCTGTCTAGTGGTGACAACAACTAGGGGCGTAGAAGATGATGAATTGGGAATGCTTTGGCTTTTGAAAGGGAAGGTGGATCAAAAGAGATTTTGTCTCAACCCATAAAGTTTGATGTTGCCCCAGTCATAACAAGGACAAAGCTGCCCTAATTAGAATGACAATGCCTTGTTTAGGATAGTGAGTTGAGAGATTGCCCCGGTGAGGTTTTATAGGAATGAATGAGGTGAAGGAGTGGGAACGCGCTTGCCCCACTTTCGAATGACATTTCAAATGGTTTCTTTGAGTGTGTTTGTGAAAGGCGACAGAGTTATGGTGATGGTTATGAACTGAGGGTGATATATGAATGGGGTGGGCAATGAACAAACCTCCCCAAAGTTGAGTGGAGTGAGAGGTGAAAGAAATGCCCCCTAGTACACACTTTTGGTTTTTCTTTAAGAACAACTCAAATGCGATGAAAGTTTTGACTTTTTAGTATGATGAGAGGCTCCACTTGGTGACCACTAGACCTTGTTTTAATGCAACACGAGTGCATCTTGGAGTGCAAGTCCTTCTCCTTTTTTACCAACTTTCTTTTTTTGATTGTTTGTTTTTTTTTGAGCAGCTTTCTTTTTTCTGCTTGTTTGTTTTTTCCTTTTGAGCAAACACGTCGTAAATAGATGAACTTATTTGTCCTAAGATTAAAACTTGAGAGAACGAAAGCAATTAGTCACTGATCGGAATGGACTTTTTAGGGTTGTGATGTGGAGAAGGGGATGATGAAGCTTAATGAAGCGTTTGGGGGTTGATGGGGAGGATGGGTCTTATTCGGTGTTGGCCGATGGTCAATGGTTTATGAAGGAAATGGTTATTAGGTTTGATGAGGCGTTTGGGGATGGTTGTACCCAATGAGGTGTTTGAAGGTTTTATGAAAGAAGAGATGGTTAAACCCAATGAATTGAGGGCTTCTTTGAAAGGAGAAATGATTGAACCCATTGAATTGAGGGATTTTTTAGAAGGGGAAATGATTGAACCCATTGAATTTGGGGGCCCCTTTTTTTTGGAGGGGAGCCCTTATGCTTCATGGCAAAATGTATTGACTCTTAATTTATACTCCCTTTGTCTTCCTTTCTTTGTTTTGGGGTTCTCCTCTTTAAACTTTGTTATTCCCCTCCTTTTGTGAATTTCCTTTCCTTTTGACTTGGAAATGATATACCATTTTTGATGTGGAATTAACCCTTGCCCAGAGTGATGGAGATATCTTGGGCTTTTCTCGGCTTAAGATGGGTAACAAAGGGTGTTTTTTGTGATTTTGAATCTTTGTCTTAAGAGGGGTAGGGAATGGACCTTCTGGGATTTTAGGTTCTTGAGGGTATGGAGAGATGGCCAAATTTCATTTCAAATCCTGATTGCTTATTTCTGTAAGACTTAACTTTAGGACAATAATTTATCTATCTTCATGTGTTTGCTCTTTTATTTTCCCCCTTTTTTGTGCCCTAATTTTTGCCTGGACCGCTCTTTGCGAGTTTTCAATCCACCGGGCGCTCTTTTTTGCCTAGGCCGCCCTTTGCGGGTTTTCAACCTAGCGAGCTTATTTTATCTTTTTTATTTATTATATATTTTTTAGAAAGACTTGCACTAAAGGAATATGATACTGACAAGGAAAATTAGTGATCACAGAATTGCCCCAGCATGGAGGACTTAAAGTGTTAGTGAGAATGAACCAAAAAGTCAAGTATGCACTGATAGGAGAGAATATGCGCTTTATGGGTGGACGGGGTGGGGTTAGACTTGGGTGGGGAATGATGATAAATGAAGGAAATTGACTGACTCAAACAAGAGAAACTGCACCTGGCATGCATGCTTACTAGAAGAACGCTTCACAGAGAGTTAACATTGGTTAAAACATGATATAAAAACCTTTTTGATGAACTGTTTTGGTCTTTTATCATGGAATGGATGAGATGTAATGCCCTTTTTTTGAAGGAAATACAAATGAGCTATTGATGTGAAAAACTGAGTGCCTTGGAACACCTTGAGTTTGCAAATGAGTGAGGGTAAACTTTTCCAAAAAGGAAAGATTACTTTGCAAGAACATCTCGTCTTTCATCACAACATTTTTGTTGTATGCAATGCATGGATGAAAACATTATGATGTATACATGATGAAAATGAAATGTATGAAAGCATATTCACTTGAAAAGTGTGATTATTCTAAAAGTTTTTTCTTTTTGATGCTTTCTTTTTATGCAAGACGAAATATGAAATGCCAGTGCATCTTTGGATGATGAATGATGCAAGAATGATGCTTCTTCTCAAAATGATTTTTATAGAGGCAAGACAAGATATGAAATGTCGATGCCCCCTTTTTCTTTTGAATGATGAAAGATGCAGGAATGATGCTTTTTTCTAAATGATGATTTTTTTTTATTATTTTTTTTAGAGGCAGAGCATAGTATGAAATGCCAACGCCCCTTCTTTTTTTGAAAGATGCATGTATGGAGGAATGATGTATTTGAACTAAAGTGATGAGGTTAATGAAATGATGCATGAATGCTACATTTTGAATAAATTTGATGATGATTTTTATTCATGATTATGAATGAGATGCTTTCTTGTTTTCCTTTTTTGTGCAATGAAATGCATGATGCTCACAATGATTTTTTTTTAAAATGCGTGGGAAGACATGGTTTTATTGAATGGAAATGCATGCAAAATGAGAGGTTAATGTATTATTTTTTTCACGATGTGTGAAAAAGGACAACAATAATGAATGAGACGCGCTCCTAATAAGACACAATTTTTGGATCTTTCGAGAAAATTAGGGGAAAAAGCCTTAGTGAATGGAAACGCACACGTGCGGAGAATGCACTCCTGACAAACCTAAATGAGATTGAGAAAAATGCATGTATGAATTTTATCAAGTTTTTGTTTTATGCCATGCAAATGATGTCTTTATATGAAAATGACGGCGATAATGCGACTTGACATGCATATGAAAAATAAGATGAAAACATTTTTTCGAGTTTGGTGACTGAAATTTTGGGAACATCACCTCATGTAGCCCGGTAAAAGAAAAGATTATGATGATTTTTTTGAAAGCTTTGCTTTTTCCCCTTTTTTTTTGAAAATTTTGTTTTATGTATGATGATGATGCTCTACGTGTATGCAGGATAAATGAAAGGGTTTTTATTGGCAATAATTTAAGCTCTTTTTTTTGTTTTTTTTTTTGGAAAATGCGGGCCGTACGTTATTTCTTATGAACCGGTAAGAGAAAGGCTACAACGGTAACCCTTTCTTCTTTTCTTCTTTCAAAATCTTCTTTTTTTCGTAAAAATGATGGCGTGAGGCAACCAATCGTCGTTACTCTGAGTAACTTGCATGAAACATTGAGTGGATCCTGACTCAATACTTCACGCAATATACTGAAATGCTTCGACATTTGGTTAACTCAAACTTATTCTCTTATTTGAAAACAAACCCCACTTGATAGGGTCAAAGTGCCCCGATACCGTAGAGTAACATCTCAAATTTGTAGTGCACAAACAAATTTGAGATATTACCCTTCGTCATTCGAAGGTGCACTTTTACTCATTGAGCTTTTACATGAAGAGATTTTCTATTTTTTTTTGTTTAGAGAAGATGCATGCATTGGAAACTTTTCATTTTTTCATTTTTAGTTTTGGAACACGATTTTGAAAACTATTTGGAGATGCGAATGATTTACTGGAAAAAAGAGGTTTTAGAAAAATGTGCTTGACGGGGTATGACCCGCTCCTACGTATCCCCATTGTAATGAGGAATCAAAGCTTACGTAGTTCTACTGGGTCTTTCTTGAAATAATGCTTATGCATGAATGCCATGTTTTGGATGAACTTGGCGAGGAGCTTTTTCCTCTTTTTTGATTATAAACGAAATGCTTAGGCTATGAAGATGATAATTGTTTTTTCATTTTTATGCAATGAAATGAAATGCAAGATGAATAACTTTTTTTCAAAATTGGAACTTTATTTAATGCAAACGACGCAATGATGTAATGATGCAATGATGCAGGATGCAATATACTTCTTTTTTTTAGGTTTCTGCATAAGGAGGGTATTCACAGGTGGAATTTAGAAAACTTTCACACTATATGCCACCTCATATAGGTGTTTAAGGGAAAATCATATCCTTTTTTTTTTATTTTTGAAAATCTTTGAGGGAAAAATTAACTGGACGAAATGCAACAATGCAGCACACAATTTGGGAAGCCCTTGTGACCTAAAAGGGGGTAGAACCTATGATCTAAGGCACTTTAGGGATAATCTTCTCATGTAGCTCTATTCACACCCTCACAAAGGCCATCGGAGCCACAGTCCCTCTCATGAAAATCCCCGTAAATGCAGCAAACTGCTAGATACGAAGCATCATAAAAGAGCACAACTCTGATTGAAACTTTCCCGAGTAGCCAAACGGACAAAGGTCCTGATGGGCTCCCGCTACTCGAATCCACTCATCCTATGGTATCCTAATAGACCTGGGTTATGGTCCCTTTCTCCAATCGTATAGCCTCAAGGTACAAGTGTGTGTGTGTGCGAAGGGCATTTCCTTCAAAAAACTACCCCACCTACAAATGAAAATCCAGAACAGTCCAGACAATAGAAAGCCATAACATGTCGTCTACCCTAGGGTTCGATACCAATCAAATACAACTAATCTAGGGTGCCGACAACAATGCACTAATCTAGGGTGCCAACAACAATAGAAGTAACTATCTGTTATTTTAAACAAAAGCAAACATAGAAGAAGGATGCATATGGATGCAACATGCTTATGAAAAAGAGGAAGAATAGAGGCAAAGCAAGATGTTCAAATCAATCCCACAAACCAACACACTTAATTAATTAGGCTTGACCCACTTTTGAAAAAAATGTTTTTTAGTCCCCAGTGAAGTCGCCAGCTGTTGCGCCCGAAAAAGTCCCCGAGGGAGAACCTTCCTCGTTCACAATTTTTCTTAAGACAATGAAGCCGCTACCAATATTTATTAAGGAAAATATTAGGAAAACCTTTTTTGGAAAGCGATTGGTCTTGCGAAACTAGAGAATAGGGTTCGGGGGTCGGTTACGCGCAGGGAAGGTGTTAGCACCCCACACGTCCTCTCTACTGAGAGTAGGGATGTCAAAACGGGCTTGGCCCGCCGGGCCGGCCCGTTGGCCCGCCAAAAAAAGGCGGGCAGGGCTAAGGTTTTGATGCCCGCCAGCCCGCGTTGCCCGGCCCGCTTCGCCCGCCAGCCCGCGGGCTAAATACTGTGGCGCGCCAAACCGCCCGTTTGCATTTTTTTTTTTAAATTCAGTGTTAATTGACGGGCCAGCCCGCCGGCCCGCCACTTCGCGGGCAGGGCATGAATTTTTAGCCCGCATGCTGTAAACAGGTCGGGCCGGGCCGCCCATTTTTTTGCGGGCATTCGGCTTAACGGGCCGGGCCGCCCGTTTTGACATCCCTAACTGAGAGGGAACCTTTAATTAAATGTGTGGTTTTAGTGTGTTGACTTGAAAATACTTAATTTTGCCTCTCTACTTCTTATTGAAAAATTCTCAATGAAAATCTTTATTTATTATGAAAAAGAAAAGGGGGAAGAATGGGTTTTTAGAAAAAGGACGCTTGACGGGACAAGGCCCGCTCCTACGTATCTCCCGGTGCGATGGAGAACTCAAAGCTACGTAGTTCTTCTGTGTCTTTTGAAATTTTTTTTTTTTTTATCTTTTTTGGTGAGTTTTTGAAATAGGACGAGCATTAGCAAATGATTAAACTAGCAGAGGCTATGATGAATCACTACTAAATACTCAAAAAAGAGAGTTGTACCGCTAGTCAAACGAACAAAGGTTCTGATGGACTATTGATAACAACTCGTTTTTATTATCTTTTTTTGGTTGCGCTTGACGAGAATGTGACTCGCTCCTACGTATCCCAAATGGGAATCAAAGCGACGTAGTTCTAAGGAGCCTTGAAAAGGAAAGTCTTTTTGCTTTGGCTTTGAAAAGTGGAGGGCGTTCATAATGATCAAACTAACAAAGGCTATGGGTGATCATTACTAAAACCCACTTAAGTGCATGTAAAAATCTCCTTCTGAAAAAATGAAAGCCTTCATGATGACCAAACTAACAGAGGCTATGGGTGGCCATCACTAGCACTCCTTTGTTAATAATCATGCAAGCAAAGGCTTCGCAAGACCACTAACAAAGTTTTTGATTTAATGAGTTTTCGCAATTGGGTTGATTCTTATTTAGGGAAAAGAAAATCTGTTATTTGGGAAAAAGATTTTGTGAAAAATATAAATTCATTTAGGGGAAAGAAACAAAATTTAAAAAGAGAAACAGGGGGGTACAGTAGTAAAAAGGGGTGCAAATAATAGGAGGGTTGTATTATTAAAACTGGGGTGTAAACAGTGAGCCCAGCTTGTTTTTGTAAGCTGGGCTGCGTTTCAAAAAAAAGAAATCGTGGGCTTCAGAAAGGGGGGGGGCGCTGAGTAGAACAAGGGGTGTGAAAAGAAATCTGAAAAATAAAATAAAAGGTGAAAGGACGAAAATGCCCCTGCTTTCCTAATATAAAAGCTTAACCCTAAAAAGGGAAACCCTAATTCTTCTATTCTTCTCACGCGGCGCCTCCAACCTAAAGTGGCCGAACCTAATTTTTCTCTCTCTCTCTCTTGGCTGCGGCCGATCGTTTCTTTCCCTCAACCCTACCTCCCGTCTTCATCTTCTCGCCGCCGTTCACCCACTCCCCTCATCCCCAACCGAAAATTTCGCCTTCCCCTCACCCCATAGCCACCGATCCCCTTTCCCTACCCTTCGTTTCCGCCGTTTACGGTTGCTGAAAGGGAGGATCCGAAGCTTCAAATGAAGCTTGGTGACGGAGCGAGGAAACCGCGGCGCGAAGGTGGTGGGGCGCTCACAGTTTGGGTGGAGAGTGGTGGTGTTTCTGTCTTGGTGGTGGCGGTTTGACCGAGGCGTTGTGGTGGTGTGATGATGGCGGTTCGCGGGTGGTAGGAGCGATGATGGACAGTGGTGTTTTGGACAGTGGTGATGTTTGGTGGCTGAGGAGAGGGTTCGGTCGTTGGTTGTGAGGAGGGAGAGGAGGCTGTTGGTGGTGGTTGTTGGTGAGGGTGGACGCCGTGGACAGTGATGGGGAAAGGGACGGTTTTCGTGGTGAGGAGAGAGAGGAGGCTGTTGGTGGTGGTCGTTTGGGGTGATTGGGTGGTAGTTTGGTTGCACGGTGGTGGTGGCTATGAAGTGGTGGTTGCGAAGGGGAGGAGAACGGTGGTGAAAACGATGGTTAAGAAGGTTCGGTTTGGTCACGGTGGTGGTACGGCGGAGGGTGCACGGCCAACGGCCACCGTCTACGGTGGCCGGCGTCTATGAGGTGAGTTTCATTCCCTTTTTTTTGTTTTTACGGTTCTGTACCATTCTTTTCTCTTGATCTCTGATTTTCTAATGTTTAGCTTTAATCCAATATTTTCTCCTTCTCTATAGTTTAAATTTTTTCAGAAACAAACATACTGCTATCTCCATATCCTAATTTCACTTTTTTTTGAGTAACATAAAACTCTAATTTTATTTGTTCTGTACACTAATTCTTCATTTGTTCTAATAATCCTTTTTTACAAATCTTCTCTATTTCCTGTAAACTAATACGTGTTGGACAATATTTTTCAGTATTGATTTTAAATTCTGCTTAGTCTTAGAAACACTCCTATCATCTACATAAGATTTCTAAACTATTCTAGTAAGTTAAAAAAAATGCGTATAAGAGTAAAGGTCAAACCAACCTGCCCCCTGGGTGAAAACTGATTTGTTGTTGTTGCTAACTGCTGTCTATTTCTACTGCTATCTGTTGCTTTGACTGCTACTGCTTCTATTTTGGTGCTTGTGAGTTGTTGTGTTTTCTCAGGGACTTCTCTGCTGCTGTGTGTGCATTTTTCTGTATGCGAATGGTTCTGTTTGCTACTATTTTTTTGTGTTGTTTCTGACTGTGGGTATGTTGCTGTGGGGATGTTGCTCTCTGTGTGCATCTGATCCCCCTAACACTGTTTCTGGGCATTTGTATTTATAGGCAAGGGATTGTGGTGTAGCTGTGGTATGAAGCAAAGGAGCAAATCCCTTTGGAGACAAAGATGTTGGAGCAGTGGAGCAGCAAGGGGATGGCAGCAGGGTTGCTGCCACTGCAGCAGTGTCTTTGCTGAAAATGGACAAAGCAAAGGGCAAGATGAAAGGAGTTTGAGTTTGAAGCTCAAAATGTTTTTCAGCAACAGCAACAAACAGGGGCAGCAGCGACTTGAGCTGTCCCCTTTTTTTATTCTTTTATTTTTTGTACTTTTGTATTTAATTTTTGTTTGTATTTTGATTTTTGTATTATTTGTAATTAAATTTCTTGTCTACATCTAAGTAAAACAGCTGACTTTCTTTTTTGTACTATTCTGTTTTTTTTTTATTTTTAATTTTTTTTGTCTACATATGTAACAAAAGGGACAGCTAATAAAAAACTGATTTTATCTTATTACTATTATTTTTTACTAATAATACTTAAAAGAAGCGGTAAAAACAATACGAACCGACGCAAACCCTCGCGCACGATTCGCAACCAACACGTACTCGCGTTAAGACTATGAACACGTAACTGACTTAATGCGCACACGCGTAAGTTATTAAAACTGATCTCATTTTATCCTTACTTCTCTAAAAAGAAAACGGTAAAAAAAACGCGCCCCGACGCAGTTACTCACACGACTCGAGACGAAACGCGCGCTCGCGTTATTTATTATTATTTTTATTATTTATTTTCGGATTCTTTTTTTTTTGAAAATAACGAGCCCCAAACAAAATCGCTGCACGAGAGTGCCAGAGGCACCCGCGTTTAGAACGATATGCGAAGCAATAAAATTTGGGACTTTTCAATTAGTCGGACAAAATTGGGGTATGACACGAGGGTGTCGGAATCTGAATGTCTTGACCCGGCATGGAAGCAGTAATGCCTTCGGGAATGCCCTTTGGCTGGGGTCGCGGAGCGGCAATGCTTTGGACTCGGGGTCTACCTCTGGGTGCCATGGGAAAGCAAGAGAAAAGTTCAAAGAGTAGAGATGGTGTGAGAGATAGATATCTCCCACTGTGGTTGCCAATGTTCTGTGCCTTGCAGCGCTGGGTCGACTGCAGTTGGTAGGTCTCTCGCTGTCTGGCCAGAGGTCAGTGTGAGCCCGGGAGGGGTACCTGCGAAGCCACTCCGACGCTCAAGTTAGTATTGAGATTAGGTGAGTGATTTAGCTAGGAATGAGAGTGTACCTCATTATGGCAATGTGAGCTAGTATTTATAGGGAATCGTGCCCATTGTGAGCCGTCGGATTGATAGAGTTGATTTGAGCCATCCAAGTATGAAAGTCATAATTGGGCTTGCATATTGTGGATATGGATCAAAGTAATTGGGCCAATCGATGTCCAATTGCCGAATGGGCCTCTTGGTCCAGTCCAGAACAGTATTCTTGCTTCACCGAATTCCATACGTCACGCGACATTTTCTTGACTAGAATGTTTTCCAAGATGCTCCAATCTTTTGACTGAAATAGGTAATTCTTGGCCTTTAGGTCCTTCAATTTGGTTTCTTCACCCTTCTTGGATAATTATGGTGTTGCGTCAAATGGAGCTGTATACACACCTTCTTCAATCAAATCCAAATACTCCTTTGACCTAAGGATGTTTTCCATTAACATGGCCCAATGGTCATAGTGACCATCAAACCGAGGATTTGATAGTTTCTGAAATTGTTTGGTTTCATTCTTTGAATCGGACGCCATGGACTCACACTCACACTCGTCTTGCTCGTGTTCTTTCTCAAAATCTTTCTCATGAAACTGCAGTTTCGACATAGGCCCTAATATGGAGCTATGATGCGAGATGTAGGGAATGGAATACTGAGCAAAAAATTGTTTCTATTATTGATCAAAATTAGGCTTTATATAATTGAGTTTATCATAGGCAGTTAGTTGTTAACTAACTCCTTGTTTCAAGTCTAAACAGAAAAGAATAACAAAAAAACTAAGTCACACATCAAGGTGCCATGAGCCCAGAAACTAAAACAAAAACAAGCCTACTAAGACTAACCCATTGGACCATGAATACAAGAATAGACCCAACAATTAGGTTGTAATCAAACTACACGAGGTAAAAAGCTAACCAAATCCTTTTGTCCATGTTGAACTTATGGAACTAAATTTAAATTTCCAGTTAATTAAGCTGCGAAAAAATTTCAGATAACATATATAGGGAATAATTGTTATTGTATCATTTAATAATTGATTCCTTTTTTTATATCTTGAGGGAATGGGAAGTTTTGTTTTTTTTTTTGACAACGAGGGAATGGGAAGTTAATAATTGATTTCAGCGAAATATAACAAGCTATGATTCTTATTTGTCAAAAAACATTAATGCTTATTAATGTTGGCTGAAAGAAAGCATAATTAGCTAAAAGAAAACATTACATATATCTCTCTCAAAAAATACATCAAATTAATAAGACATCATTGGCTAAAAATTGATCTACGAATATCATATTGCACGATTTGATCATTATGTTTTGGCCAACAATTGCAGTTTGAGTATGTTTATAAATAAAATTAATTAAAAATTAAAAATTTAAACCATATCTAAATAAAAAAAATAAAACTTAAACAAAATATATACTTCTTTGCAGCTTAAAAAACTAATGTTTAAATTATGTACATATAAAACTTTAAATTATAAAAAACACTATGCTAACACAGCATTTCCTCTTGGATTTACTTTGGAATGAGATTTGTCTTTTGGAGTGACAAAAATACATACACACACACACACACATATATATATATATATATATATATATATATATATATATATATATATATATATATATATATATATATATAAATATTTACATGAGAGTATAAGGATTACTATACACGAATTAAGACAAGAACAATGACAACACCCTAAGTGTTAGGGACAATCAAAACCAAAAAAAGGAGAGATACAATCCCAGAGATCCATATTCCATTCGTAGTAACTATCCTCATATATGGTTGACCAAAAAAAAGGAACTATCTTCATGCGCTGTTGATTTCCTCCAACAATCTGTCATATATGCAATTTTCTACACACGCAAAACACATTATAAGACAAACAATATATATAAAAATTGAAAAGTAATAAAGTGTATTTATTTTTGACTTTAGTAACAAAAAGTCTATGAGAAATAGAGAATATAACTTGAAATTAGATTTTAGTAAAGAAAGATCCTATTTTGGAGCTCCCTTCACTCCAATACAAAAAGATCAAGGTAACCCCATCTCCAAATTCATGCAAACCTATGACTTTCTCACACTCCCAAGTATATTCTGTGTAAAGTCAAAGGTAACCATGAACTAGCAGCTAGGGTGAACCATCACCTCCTTTCAGACTTGGAGTGAAGAGAGCTCCAAATTTATCTTAATCTAAATTCCTAACAAAAACTACACAACTATGAAGAGGTAGAGAAGGAATTGTGATGCTTGAAATTTGAAAACATGTAGTAGGTATATATAGGAAAGACCTTGCTTTGATGTGTAATCTTGGCAAATTTTTTATGGTAAATAATTTTGACCAATAAATTTGAGGATGGAATATAATTTTTAGAAAATCGCAATATATGATTTTGATGTTCAAGGATTGGTGGCATCGTATTAATTTTAATATTATTCCTAATTTGAGGATCTTTTAATTTAATTGTATGATTGGGATATACCGTTGATAGTGTGCAATGATGCACACCTTTATCCTCTATATATAATTACAACATCTACTTTACCAAAAAATAGGCGCCAAAACAACATCCCCCCCTCCCCCCCCCCCCCCCCCATTTTTTTTAAAATACATAAAATTTAAAACAAAAAATCATTTTTTTAGAATACATAAAAATTTAGAAAAAAAATTGATCTATAAATATATTAAGTTTGTTCCTCGATCATTAGAAAATTGATCTATAAATATATTAAGTTTGTTCTTCGATAATCGATTAGGTGAAAAATGAAAATAAATTTCGTGATAAATTATGTAAAGTTTGTTCCTCAGTAACCTGTTTGGTGAAAAAATCATAACGAATTGAGTAAAGTACAATGCACCCAATTTTTTTATACCACCCATTTCGCAAATCCCACCTCACTTTTCCTAAAGTAAACCCCTTTTATTTAATTACGCCAATGTTTATATATTTGAAATAATTTCCAATAAACTTTTCTTAGAAAAAAATTTGATCTATAAATATATTAGGTTTGTTCCTCGATAATAGAATAGGTGAAAAATGAAAATAAATTTCGTGATAAATTATGTAATGTTTGGTCCTCAGTAACCTCTTTGGTGAAAAAAAATCATAACGAAATAAGTAAAGTACAATGCTAACCCTATATATTAATACACTATCTACTTTTTAACCATAAGATCAAAACCCAACTCTCACTTTTATTACAAAAAGTAACTTTCTCTCTCATTTTTAACCGTTGGATCAAAACCAGGGCCACCACATTGATGATGGAAACCGAAAGGCGCGTAATGACACGTGATGATGGAAAAGTAATTGTTTTTTTGAAAAGTAATAGGTAAAAAAACGAAGGGGGTGAAACAGTAAAACATTGGCGTAATTAAATAAAATGGGTTTACATTAGGAAAAGTGGCGTGGGATTTGCGAGATTCTTATCATAGCAAGTAGTAGCGCTATTTTTTTAAGGATAATACTTAAAAGTGCGAATACAAAATGTCAGAAACATTAAATGACAAGCCCGACTGGTGTTGTGTGGTTCAGGCCCGAGGTTAACAAAGTAACTTTCGTACGATTCGTATCGTACCAAATAGTTGTGTTGTTTTCTTAAGGATAATACTTAAAATTACGAATACGGAATGCAGAAACATTAAATGACAAGCCCAACTGGTGTTGTGTGATTCAGGCCCGACGTTAATAAAGTAACTTTCGTGCGATTTGTATCGTACCAAATAGTAGCGTTGTTTTCTTAAGGATGATACTTAAAAGTACGAAGACGAAATGCTTAATATTTAAATGACAAGCCTGACTGGTGTTGTGTGATTCTGGCCCAATGTTAATAAAAAAACTTTCGCAAGATTCTTATCGTACCAAATAGTAGCGCTGTTTTCTTAAGTAATAAATTATGTAACGTTTGTCTCGATAATCGAATAGGTGAAAAATGAAAATAAATTTCGTGATAAATTATGTAAAGTTTGTTCCTCAGTAACATGCATGAACCGGTTGAACCGATTGAACCATGAACCGGAAATCTCGCAGGTTTGAGGGTCTTAATCCTAGATGATTTTTTAAATCCTACCAAATTCACCAACAACGTTGTCTACCATGAGGTGTTCCATAACCTACCATAAACAACACCTCGACTATCAGTCCTCTTTCTGGCATCTACGATTATCGTTGTTTCTTCAACTGTTTAGATTAGGTTAAACACCTTGGGATATAAATGTCTATTATCTATATTTTTAGTAAATACTTGCTGGTTCTATGTTGTACATAATGTTTTTTATGTTTTCTTGATTATGCCTCAAAATGAAATATTTAATAAAACAATAGTGAAGACTCTCTTTGTACATAATTAAAATGACATCTTAAATCTCTTACACGCATCATTTGTACGGCCCCGTGCATAGCACGGGTCTACGGTCCTAGTTAGTTAATTAATGGTAGCTTGTGTGGCATATCATGATAGTGATACTATTATATAAATAGAAGATTTTTTTAATTGGCACGAGAGGAATCTAATGAATATTCGACTAAAAAACAAATCTTAGGAATTAAAAGCCGAGTAATCTTATCCGGTCAAACTTTTCTAGCAAAAAATAGCCAAAAACTATATATTACAATACAAATTAATCATGTTTTTTAAGTCGTTAACCAATTTATTTTTTCACAGTTTTCTAGGACATTGACTAAAAACTTTGAAAAAGTAGGTTGGTTAATAACTTAAAAAACTTAATTAATTGGTGTTATAATGTGGTTTTTGGCTATTTTTGACTGAAAAAGTTTGACTGAATAACATTACTTTTAAAAGTCGTTGACCTCACAAATACGATGAGATATAAAGTAAAATTAAAGATGTACATGAGAAAAAGTAAAATATTTTCATATATAAATAAAGAGGGGGATTAGTCACTCCGTTCGGCGGTGGATACCCTGGTCTCGACAAAAAAAAGAGGGGTGCTACACATCCCGACACAAAAACCAACACCCTAGTGGCTTAATCTTTTCTGGGACACGAGAGTCGTCCCAGCGCTCCGGGTTCGATTCCTATCGTAGATAAACTCGGTGTTGGTCGGTCCGGAATTTGATCCTACACCATTTTTTGTGAATTTTCACGAGTAGTGTTATAATTGTGTTTGTGAAAATGGGATAGAAATCGGGAAGAATTCCTCGGGTCATCTAGCATTACCGATAAATAAATAGGGAAATGCATAACTTTTTCACAAGCAATTAATCCATTGCCGCCACCCACTTCGGCGATGAAGCCATGACCGGTGATGGACTTTCTTTCTCTTAGTAGCGACATGGCAATCATCGCCACGATGAAACCCATAATTGCGTATGAAGATAGTAATATAATAAATGACTATGAAAAATATGACTGAACCCTAGATTATCATTCATTTTGTATCTCTTTAACAAATGCATTATTTCACCATGGATATAATTCATGAACTGAACTAGGAGACAAGCTGACAGTAATATAAAGATTTGTCACTCGATTTAAAAAAAATTTTTGGTGACTTTTGTGTAATGAGCCGAAATGAAGCCAAGCCAATTAGAGCAGCTGAATGGCCACGTGGAGATGCAAGAGAGCAACTAAGAGAATCAAAGTTTGTTATGGATGCAAAAGGCATGTGCGTATTGTGTAAGCGGGAGAGGAGGATATATAAGTGAAGGGAAAAGGGGGAATTGGGCATGTTGGTTGTATGAGCTTTTTAAATTTCTGTTCCAATAACCACAAATATGCATTCCGTGGTTACTGGAAAGTAACCACATAATGCATATTTGTGGTTACTGGAATCCAAACTAGTGTTTCTAGTTTGATTATGTTCTTGTTTCACATTGAATTGCCATTTCTTTCAAGTTTATTTTTAGATAAAATAATTTTCTCTTAACTTTTATGATGTTGTTTGGTATTAGTGATTTGCACATTGGTAAATTCCTTTAAGTCGTTTTTCTACAAATTTTAAAATGCTTGGAGTTGATGAACTTGCTAAAGCAACCAGCTTTACACATTTACTTGCTCGTAAGTCGCTTGTTTCTTTGTCTGATATAATTCATGTGCCGTGTTTTACTACCTTACTTCACATTTCACAATTAATTCACGTTGTGGTTTTGGATTTCTTTATTGCAATTCAGGGTTGTCCTGGTCTGGATGAAAATCTCACTGAGATGGCTGTTTAATTCAGGTTCTTAACTTATAATTGTCAAATTCTTTGATTTTAATATTTTAAAATATGTTTAACCATAATTGTCCTATGCTTACCTGATTCATTTCTTCGTTTCCTTTATAATGTTTGCGTAGATTCAAGTACCAATGTCAAATGTCATGATGACGAACTTGATGATGTTGCGTTCGGAGGTTCAATGCTGATTTGTTATTATATAATAAATATTTTTTTATGATGTTGTTTGTTGGATATTGATTGTTTTCACTTGGTTTTGACAGAGATTACTTATCGTCCTTCAGATGTTAATTCTTGGAAAGATCTTGTTTTTCACACAGAGCCGGATGCATATGAATTTTACAAGTCTTATGCCCAATCTTTGGGCTTCAGCATTAGGAAGGCAAATGTGTATCGCGATAGCAAGAATAACAAGGCAGATATCCCTCACTATCTGAAAATGATGTGTCACAAACAACGTTTTAAGATTCAAAAGGAGACTTCGAATAAAAGGAAAGATACACGGACAGGTTGTTTGGCAGTAATAAAGCTTAAGATGGATGCTCACAAGGGTGGGTATGTTATTACCAAGCGGTACGATCATCACAATCATCCTTTGATCGATGTTGACAAGAGGCACTTCTTGCCACTTAATAGAACTATCTCGGAACAGCAAAAAGTTGTTATATCCAATTATTACGCATCTGGGATATCTGCGAGGGCTACATTCAACTATATGGCTCGCGCAGCTGGTGGTGTTGATAAACTTGGTTTTCTACGCACTGATTTGAAGAACCACTTGTCTGCTATCAAGGCGAATCCATTGAAACATGGAGAGGCTACTGCGTTGCAAGCGTGGTTTAGGCAGCAGGCATTGGCAAGGCCTGGTTTTTACTACGACATTCAAGTCGATGAAGACGAGGCAATTTCTTCAATTTTCTGGGCTGATTCTTTGATGCGGGCCAATTATGCACTTTTCGGTGATTTCGTCAGCTTTGACACAACATACCGAACTAACAAGGCCTACAGGCCCCTTGGTATGTCGTTTGCCAAATTCTTTTCACATTTTCTTCAATCTAACAAGTATTAACCACTATTCCCCCACCCCCACTAACTTTTGCTTATAAAAAAAAACCACTATTGTACTATTCTGCGGTTAGTGGCCACTAACCACTGTGCTACTAGTTTGTGGTTATTGATTGAGAATCTCATTCCTAATGATAATAAAGCATTTTTTTAATGTACTTCTGTGTGGTTAACTGGTTATCATAAGGAATGTTTTCGTACTAATTGTTCCTTCTATTTATTTTTAGGTATTTTTGTTGGCCTTAATCACCATAAAGGTACTTGCGTGTTTGGTGCCGCATTGCTTTATGATGAAAGTGGTCCAACATTCAAGTGGTTGTTCGAGACTTATATTAAATGCATGAATGGCAAGAAACCGGAGACCTTTATGACAGATCAAGCACCTGCAATTGCTGTCGGTGTTCGTGAGGTTTTCCCCGATGTGTTTCATGCTTTATGTTCTTGGCACATCAGGCAAAATGCCACTAAGAGACTTGGGGCTAGGGCCACTGCTAAGTTTTTTGATGAATTTAAGCATCTTGTAAAGCATGTTGATAACGAGGAACAGTTTGAATTCTCTTGGAAACATATGATTGACGAATGCTTCGCTAATGTACACCATTCTGAAATCACTTGGCTAGGCTTCATTTACACTAGCAGGAGGCAATGGTCTTCTGCTTGGGTGAAAAGTACATTCACAGCTGGGAAGAAGACCACACAACTTAGCGAACAATTCAATGCATTGTCTCGATACTATTTGAAGACTGGACACTCTATCTCTCAATTGTTGTCTAGGTTCCAAGATCTCGTCGATGATTTGCGTCATAATGAGCTGATGTCTGATTTTAGAATGCAGAACACTGTTGTGCAGAATAGGCATCGCAATAGTGGTTTGATGCGCCACGCAGCTGAGTTGTTCACTCCTTCCATTTTTGAGTTAATTCAGAAGAAGTTTGACGCGAGCAAAGCTTACACGATATTGGTAATTACCCATTCTCGTTTTTTCTGCACAATGTTTCTCTGATTTTTCACTATTTGTAGTTGTACCTATTGAAAGTTAGAAACCAGTTTCATATTTTTCCTTTGACTTTGAGTTTTCTTCATATCAAAACTCCCTTAAATGACCTATAGTTTTGGTTTTGTTTTGTTTTTGGTCTACTGAGATTATGTTTCTGCATTGTGTTCTTTATTTGTGGTTTTTGGATTCCAGTAACCACAAATATGCATTCTGTGGTTACTGGACAGCAACCACAGAATACATATATGTGGTTACTATTACTTGTTACTAACAATATTACTCCTCAATAACTATTATTTTTCCTAATAGTATATTTCCTGTGCAGCCTGTTCACGAGTTGAAACATGACACAACTAAAGTTATAAATGTTGAGAGATGGGATAATCAATTTACTGCGAACCAAGTTTTGGTAGAGACCGAAGTTGTGAAGCTAGATTTGGTCAGGAGTTCTGTTAGTTGCAGCTGTCGGTTTTTTGAGAACTGGGGTTAATTTGTCGGCACACACTGGGAGTTTTGGATGCTTTCACTGCGTGGGGTAATCCTTTTTGTCATTGCATCCCTCCCATGTATGTGAAAAAAAGATGGTGCAGAGATTATAAGAAAACTCTTGCTTGTATTGCTGAGGAATTTCATCTTCAAACCAAGGCTCCTTCAAATTTCGGTGAGAGATATCAGCGTCTTTCTGATATAGTTTCTGGAGCCGGGTCACGCATATGTTATAACGAGGCTGTTTTTAACGCATTTCTTCATCATGTTCTTGATGGAGTTAAAGATGCTGACGAGTTGTTACATTCAACGTCTGAAACCTCTGAACCTTCACGTGCTGAGTGTTCAACCTTGCCAGGTATTTGCTATTTTATTTCCATTGCTCTTTATGTAGCATTTAGTTTTTGTTTGAGATTTATGCATTCTTATATATGTCTGTGGTTGCTGAACGTTACAGTTGAAGAAGATGAAGTAGAATATCCAGGTAAAAAGATAAAAGTGCGTCAAAACCCATGCAAGAGCAAGATCAGATTGATGTCCAAATCAGAGAAGAGGCATCTAATTTGGAAACAGCAATGCAAGCAGGCGATTGAAATTCAAAAGCAGTCCGAGATTTAGAGAGCAAGATAGCAGTGCCGCCATCACCCGTCTGTCCGTCGTTGCTAGCGCCATAGTTATTTCTGCTTCTGCCCCCATCTTCTCATGATTCATGTTTCTCTACTATTGGGAAAGTATCCAAATTGATCATGGCAATAACTTGTGATAGGTGCCATGGTGGATGTCTCGTTTTTTTCTGAAAAATGTTTCTCTGATTTTTCACTATTTGTAGTTGTACCTATTGAAAGTTACAAACTAGTTTCATATTTTTCCTTTGACTTTGAGTTTTCTTCATTTCAAACCTCCCTTAAATGGCCTATAGTTTTGGTTTTGCTTTGTTTTTGGTCTACTGAGATTATGTTTATGCATTGTGTTCTTTATTTTTGGTTTTTGGATTCAAGTAACCACAAATATGCATTCTGTGGTTACTGGGCAGTAACCACAGAATGCATATTTGTGGTTACTAGATGTTTACTAGTCATTCTCTATGGCTAGATAGGTTGCACCTATAGAAGAGGTGAAACGAGGCTTCCTCCATCTCAAAACAAAGCAACATCATGTATCGTGCGATCCGTGAAGAACCCCTCTAGAAACAAGGTTATCACGGGTTTGAAGTTTATCAAGCAACAACCGCCAACCAAAGATGCCCACTTTTGAGAGAATTTTTTTTCATCCGAAAGGATCCATTATATTACAAATACTATACTAATATGATTCCTTTTTGTACCATTAAATTTTTGTTACAAGATTGATCAAATTAGTATAATTTTTGTAATAGAAGGGACTATTCCAAAACAAAAACCACAAGAAGAATGACATTTGTGTTAATTTCAATCTTCTATTTTTTAAACGAGAAATTTAGATCACGAACATAAAATGTAAAGGAATGAGAATGAAAATTAAACAAACATATTATGCTCAAGAGCAAATTCACACTGATGGTTGATTTTGATACAAAAGTAGCATATAAATCTTAACCGTGGTAAGTGTTAAGGGCCAATCCTAACCGTGGTAAGTAGCATATAAATCCTAACCGTGGTAAGTAACATAATCCTAACAAAAACCACAAACGTCATATTTGTGGTTACTGGCCAGTAACCACGGAATAGTGCGATAGTGGTTAATAACATAAAATTACATTGTTTTCCTACACTTTCCTCTTTTTTCCTCTATCATTACCCCCTCCTTTTTCCAAGAGCCTAGCTTTCAATTCTTCACAAAATTTGTTGGCTTCCCCTTGTATGGTTTCCTTCAACAAGTTGGTTTTGTCTTTCATTAATGAGCAGCAAATATCTATTCTTAATTGATTAGTGACCAACACCTGGCCAGCCTCCCTCAATGTGTTCCAGTTGCGGAAAGAATCAATCTCATTTTCATCTCCATGCCAATGCTTTACGAACATCATGGTGAATACACCACAGCTAGTTCCATTCGGTTGTTCTGGCACTTTTAGATCATGCCACTCAAACTGCTCCCATTTATATGGGCAAACATTTTTCATCAACTTGTTGCCAATGTGTTCAAATTCAGAGGAAGATCTTCGAAACTTTTTCAAGCTTGTATGGTACTCAAATCTCCTCTTCTTCAGGTTGAGCACGTACGTGACAAAATATTTTTTTGGGCAAGGGTAGGTATGAGGATCTGCAATATAGGTCATGAAAACAAGCACACCCGAGTATTAAGATAAGGGAGTAGAAAAAAATGAAAACAAATAAACAAAACACAAACAGAAATAATATTAGTAAGGAAAATCCTATTCATTTCATCCTATATATCTCTTAACCTAATTCAACAATCCTCTTCCAATCCATGCCCAAAAAACATAGTAGATTTCCGCCAGACAGCCCAAAATGGGTTAATAGGCATAAAAAAACAAATAATCAACGTATAAAAAAACAAAATGGGTCAATAAGCATGAAAACTTGTACCACTATATCTAGCATGTGCTATTCTGATTCTTTTAATATTTGGTATGCCATTTAGCAACTAACCACAGAATCACAAATTTTCACAAACAGTAGTTGGATTCCAGTAACCACAAATATGCATTCTGTGGTTACTGTCCGGTAACCACAGAATGCATATTTGTGATTACTGGAATCCAACTAGTGTTTGTGCATATATGTGGTTTGTGGCATATTTGAAAAACACAAAATGCTCACATTTCAACAACAAAAGATTCACAAAATGCTCACCAATCACAAAACTTACATAATCAAGTGAACAAACGTTAAGCCTCCTGTACGGCATGAAGCTGTTGAACATCGACAACTTGGCAGTAAACTGTTGAGCAAGACCCAATATCATCTTATCAACACACAATTTCCCAACACATATGAATTTAGTATCAATACATATCAATACTTCATCCCATTGAACCTTTAACGAATTGCATTCAGGCTTTGTCCATTTTGGAAACACCTCCCCAGTAATATCACATCCAAGCATGATCATCTTTTTCCATTCCCAAAGATTTCCATTTCTATAAATGAGTGGCTTCATGTACTGGACAAAATGATAGGTTCCAAGAATAGCAACCTTTCCACTAACTCTTGTTGTTGTTGCTGGAACATATTCAAGAGCAATGTGACCAAAAGAGCCAAATACCATTGACATTTCCTGGATATCAAGTTGATTCTCACAACCCAAGGCTGATACAAACAGAGGATCAACACTTGTCAATATTGTCATTCTTTTCATGCACAATGCCAACATCAGTAATGCGTGACTCAATCCAGCAGAAATATTCCTTAATCCAGTCGTAATGCGTAGTACTAACATTGATGGACTCCACTAGTAAACTGTCAAATCTGGTGTATTTCATAGCAGCCATATGATTGTAGTTAGTACCAACCTTAAAGATAGCATGCTTTCCATGAGTAGCATTGTTTACATTGGAAACAAATGCTTGTGAGTAGCTGGATGACTTTATCAATTCCTGAGGGAGCTGATCAATTCTTTTCTTGAACTTTAAAACATAGTAGACAAAGTCACAGCCATAGTTCAGTTCTAAAAGATCAAAATCCTAAGAATCCATTTGGATTGTCACCATAGCCCAACATTTGGTAACAAAGTCACAAGATGACAATTTCTCCTCATCCAATATACCAACTGTACTATACCCCAAGAATAGAGACTTCAAACCAAACATTATCATCCTAGGCATGTCATGAACTACCTGATGTGTTGTCTCCTCCTCATCAATTTTGGAAGACCATTCAAGAATGAGAACTTGCACATAAGCACTAGCACTACATACAATTGCATAAACTTGCTTATGATTAACTAATACAACATTTTCTTGCAAGACAATTGAGCATAACATGGCAACAGGTATTGTTCCCAGAGCATTTGAGGACAGTATTACTCTGTGAGACCAAATAACATTGTTTCTAAGAGGCAAAGTATCAAACAACTTTTGTGCACCACATGAAAGGTTTAATTGTGCATAGGTGTTTACGATGGTGGCAACATTTAAGCCAATTTTAGCACCAATTTGATGTACAGAAACACTAGAACAGAAATGTGCAGCAACAACAACGAATCATTATCAAATATATTATGAAAAATCGGTCCCCTACTAGAACAATCGCTATCATCATTACTTCACACGAAAAAGTCACAATCAAAAGTGAGTAAAATCATCTACATATAGTGAGCTTCATTATTGCTTCCTAATCACAAAATAGAGAGAGATGCACAATACAGAGAGAATACACTCAATTAATAATACTAATTTAGTTAAATAGATGCACAATACAGCAGAAAAACGAAGAGGAACCAACAGTACAGCAGAAAAACGAAGAGGAACAGAGATGAAATGGCGAAATGCTAACCAGGAAAGACGAAGAGGAAGAGCTTGCGAAGATCATAAAAGCACGAGCATCGTGGAGACGCAAAACACAAAAATGCGAGTAGAGGAGAGGACGAAGAACAATTAATGTTTTTGTAGATATGGAAGGGAAGGGTTTCAAAAAGGAAGCTTTTTGCTACACTATTTAGAAAAAAACGCAGAGGGAAGAGAATGGAAGTGAAGGTTTCTCTTAGGGAAATTACTCCCATACCCTTGGTTATTATTTTTTAGTAAAAGTTACTAAACATTAGCTTAGTTACCTAGTCTCTAGCTCTCTGAAATTCTTCTTCTTCTTCTATCTTAGTTAGTTTCTTTTCTTCCAAATGTACTACTTCTTTTATCAGAAGTTGCATTTGCCGAGTTCATTAGTAAAACAATACACATTCAATCATTATTTGTCTCATTGAATTCTTAGCATCATTACATTGGTGCTTTCTGTGACCGTGTACTTAGTCACTTAATAATATTTACTCTACCTTTTACTTTGAGTTTTACATAATGTACTAGTTGATAGTACTTTTCAGTTGCTATTTACATTTTATTGTACTATTCTAGAAGGTGTATTACACAAAAGGGATCCAATGATTGTACTCTTAAATACTATTCACTGAAATCAATGAAGGTACAAATCATTATCCAATTAATATCATCTCCTAGATTCTCTCCGTTAACTGTATATCCTTTCATATTTCAAGCACCATTCTCAAATTATTGGAGCTCCTAGGGAATCCACACCTTGCAATTTGATAAGGGACCCAGACACTGTAGTGAATCATATAGTGATATAGTCGCAGAAGGACTATCTAGCTGAGAAGTTAAGGCCAGGAGAAGATGATAAGGCACTTTGAGGTTAATTTAGAAACTTTACATAAGAAGAAAGAAGAGCCAGTGAAAAAAGAGAATGAAGGGCCCAATGTGGAAAGTCCAGGAAAATGTATGGTTGGCAGGTTTTAAGGGTGCTGTTGGATCTTGGTTTTACACATCAGACGAGAAGCAATCACCACAAGGTATTTTCTTTTCTAGTTGATTTTTGTAAAATGTTATATGCTATATATGTGTACGATTCTGATTTTCATGTTGTTGATGTAGTTGCAGGAGATGAAGCTTTATCAAAGAATAAAGATTCTATTGTAGAAGGGTAAAGAGTTAGCCAAGTTAAGGATGAGTGAAGAATGTATTATACAAGAGTAATCCAATTGAAGAACAAGGGACTTGAATAAATTTCTTTATAGATAATTCATTTGCGCATTACAAGCGAGGAAACTCGAAATAATCAAACTAATGAACGTCGATTTAAATAAACGAGAAACACTCTAATTAATCAAGATCGTTGACCACTAGCCTAATTAAATGAGAGACATGCTATCAGTCTCACAATTACGTTCTTGCAAATTCGCAGCACACGAGTATAGAAACTAAAGTGCGACACCGGTTAAAATTGGGTGTTCACACCGGTGGATTTATTTTGAAAAAAATTATTATTTTTTTTAAAAATCCGTCGGAAATGTTAGTGGCGGAATTTTTGAAAATTATCTTTTTTCCAAAAAATCCGCTTGTAACATTTCCGACGGATTTTTTTTAATTTTTTTTTTAAAATTCGCTGGTAATTTGAAAAATCCGCCGAAAACGTATGGACGGAAAATAAATCCGACGTAATAATACTATTTTTTCGCCGGAAATTTTCCGACGGAAAAAATCCGCCGGAAATTCCAAATTTCCGCCGAAACCGTACCGACGGAAAAATGTGTTTTCTTGTAGTGATGGTACACATTGCAGGTGGTTCGGCCCTTTTCCCACCGCCTTTGAAACCACCGAATCGCCGTTGTTGTGTGGTGGTGGTTGTTGCGTGGATAACAGCTAGTGTAGTGGCAATTCCTCCACCATAGCCCGAGCCACCAGATTGGGGTTGTTGCATATAGTCGCTGCTTTGTTCACCGCTGACAATTGTAACTGTCGGTTGGAGTCACTAATAATTTTTTATGATTTTATACTTCTAATAACCCCATATAATTTTTTGGTTTCCCAAATTATCCTCCCCGTCGACTAGGGAGACTAATCATTCGAGGTACTGGAGATCCATTTAAGGGACTAGCCTCTCCCAAGCGATGTCTCTTCATACGCACCGGCATCGAACCCCTGACTAAATGTTTAAGGGGCAAGCATATTCTAATAATCCCATATATGCCACTTCTTTTTTATTCAATTAAGTATTCTTTTCATTACAGTATTTTTTAGTTTTCTCTTTACTAGTATTTTCTTTTATAATTTATGTACTGTACTTCTAATATTATATATATATATATATATATATATTCAATTAATAATATTTATGTATAGTTTATATTTTATGCAACAGGAAATAATATTCACAATGAGACACAACTATCTCCCAAAAAAACGTTCTTTTTTGGATAACAACGAAGGAGAAATAATTTCACGGTTGTTGATTATTTATTTATTTATTTATTTATTTATTTATTTTTAGATAAGCATTTCACGGTTGTTGATAAATTCAAGTGTTGGCTTCAAAGTATCAAGTATCTAGAGATGTTATTTATCGGATTTGGAAGCAATTGAAGGAATCCTGTGATGTATCTCATAAGAAAACAAAGAGTTGATAGATATTGAGAAAGTGACTGATATATTCCAAACCGCAGCACTATTCGTTATCTAGCATGTGCTTTAGGGACTAACACTAGACAAATACGGAGATATTTAAAAGAAAGTGTTTATTTATATTTAAAAGAAAGTGTTTTAAATATCTCCGGGCTTTCACATTATTTCAAACCGTAGCACTCTTCGTTATCCAGCATGTGAAAGCCTGTCTTAGATTTTGTTTGTCCATGTTTGAGGAAAGCAGCCTTCCAAATAATTTGAAGTTTAAGTTAATGCACAATGTTGTGCATATATATATATATATATATATATATATATATAGAGAGAGAGAGAGAGAGAGAGAGAGAGAGAGAGAGAGAGAGAGAGAGAGAGAGAGATGAAAAGTGGTTTTACATAACCAAAAAATATTACCTTTTTTCTGATAAAAAAACGAGGAAGATCCATATCGTACACGTCAAAATAAAAATTTCATTGTGAAGGTTATGTTTTTATCGGCGGTGGCTAGACCTAGATTTTCTGATGAAGGGTCTTCACGCCGTGGGTTGGTCCGGTTTTGAGCAAAAAGTGAACGGAATAGCAAGGTTAAAATAGATGCAGTTTGGTTTGGTTGGCTTCCAAAAAAAAACTAAACCAAACCCAACCAATGTGATTTGGATTGATTCGGTTTTTTACGAAAAAAAAACACAATTTATAAATCTGCCAAAAAAAAAGTTTGTGTTGTTGCATATAATTACTAATTAGCATCAAAACACTTTCATACAAAATAAATATCATTCCAAACAAAAAAAATAAACGAAAAAAAGAAAAAAAAAACATTCTTTGCGAGGTTCATGTCAAACATTAGATTTTTTTTAAAGCTCAAACTTGCTCCAATGGACAATATATTTGAAGTTTATAATTCATAATTGGGCATTTCCAACAGTCGCAAAAAGGTTCATTCAAGACGGAAAAAAAAAGATTTACTCAGAACCAAAACTTGCCCCAATTTACAAAGTTGAACACAATTAACCTCATTGCCTGTTATATATAATTATATATATATATATATATATATATATATATATATTACTTTGAATTACATTTTGAAAATCTAAACAAACAGGAAAAGCTTTTTCTAGATAAATCATTACAAATTAATCAATATATCAAGGAACAACAGCACCCCAAGTTGAAAGTATCAATATACATGCATTACATGCCGCCAAATATAGCATCCAGTAGATCATAGATAGTTCAGGCTTGCTTTCTCTATAGCACTAGCAGTAGCTATTGACTTTGTCCGTGGGAAATGCCTAATCACCTTTAAATTTTATATACACTACATATTCGTATAAAAATACTTTATTGTATATAGGATTTTGTGGTTTGGTTTGGTTCGATTTCTGCAATTAAAATCTCGAACCGAACCGCACAGTTCACTAATAATAAAAATCGAACAGAACCAATAAAATGTAGTTTTTTGCGGTTTTTGATTTACAATTTTTTATTAGTTTGGTTCGATTTTAAACACCAAGTGGTAAATCATGGTCAAGAAAAATTGGAGTCTTTCCTCTGGTTTACAAAGTACCAAGGAAAAGATCAAGCGTCAATAGACCATCAGGAACACTTGAAACCAAACCAATCACGTCTATCACAAAAGAAGTTAGTAGAAGGTTTTTAATAGACAAGGTTTTATCAGCCATCAAAGAAAATTACCCACGAGAACATGCATAAGAAACAACTTATATTCAACAAGATAATGCACAGTGCCATATTTCTGTAGATGACGAAGAATTTGTAAGTGTAACAGCGGCTCCTAAAGGTTGGTTTGATATCCGTTTGACTTGCCAAGTGCCAACCTCCCAATTCTCGTGATTTGAATGTTTTGGATTTGAGATTTTTTAGCGCCATTCAATCATTACAACAAAAGAAAGTGACTAAGACAGTTGACAAGCTTATTTAATTGCAAGATTCTTATGACGCTTTTTCTAGCATGAATTCAAATAAAATATTTTTCACTCTTCGGTCAGCATGATGGAAATTATGAAACTTAAAGATGCAATGCTTAGACAAGGGAATCTACCCACTCTACTAAACTCCAGAATTTGTGGATGAAATTTCTGAATATTTACATGCATAAGTGGAATATTTACATGCATAATGGTTCAAGGTTAAAGGTTTTTTTTTGTGCTTCCCAAGCCTAAGTGGTTTAAGTTTTTTATTTTTCTTTTCAGATTACTGATTATTATTTGCTTTTGCTTTTAATTGTTCGGATTTTGTACTGTTTTCACTCTAATTTTTTGTGCCAATGACAATTAAAAATCAAGTAATTGTTCGGATTTAACACTAAAGCTAAAAACCAAGTAAAATTACCCAAGAACACACTTGGCCATCACGTTCTTGAAAGTAAAATTGGAGTACTAGTTTCAATCTACGCTTACGACTAAACCAAATATAATTTTACCAATACCCTCATTTTATGTAAAAGACAATTCAAATTTTTGAGGGTAATAATGTCATTACACTTTATTTCTTTTTTTTCTTTATTCTTACACCCCCTTTCTTACTTTTCACTTTTCTCTTACACTCTCTTTCTTCCTTTTTTCTCATTCTTTTTACACCCTCTTTCCTCCTTTTCACAATTCTTTTACACTCTCTTTCTTCCTTTTTTTTCTTTTTACTTTACTTTTCCCATAAATAATTATTCTCTTTCTCTTATCACTTCACTTTAATTCTTTTAACTAAATTTCTAAATTTATACAAACACTACTTTAATTAAATTTTTTGAAGACTACTACTATAAACCTACTATCTAAAAAACAAGAAGACTTAATGACTATTTAAATTAGTAATTAATATTTAAAACAAATATTTCTTATTGATAATCTAATATCCAACTTTTATTATCTACTATAATCTATTAATCAACTAAAATAATCAATTGAAACTACGAGATAACTGCACTGATAAATAAAAAAAACACGGAATAACTAGAGTGATATATAAAAAAAACACGGGATTAATATTTACCATTGATATTTATAATTTTTTTTGCCAATTTATAATTAAAAAAGACGAGATTAATATTTACATATGATTTTACACGGAATAACTAGTTTCAATGTACACTATATTTATATTTATATAACTAAACCACGTATGATTTTACCAATACCCCCATTTTATCTAAAAAACAATTAAAAATTTTGAGGGTAAATGTCATTACACTCTGTTTCTTCTTCTTTTTTCTTTATTCTTACACTATCTTTTTTACTTTTTACTTTTCTCTTACACTCTCTTTCTTCCTTTTTTCTCTTTCTTTTTACACTGTCTTTCCTCCTTTTCACTTTTCTTTTACACTCTATTTTTTCTTTTTTTTCTTTTTACTTTACTTTTCCCATAAATAATTATTCTCTTTCACTTATCACTTCATTTTAATTCTTTTAACTAAATTTCTAAATTTCTACAAACACTACTTTAATTAAAATTTTTGAAGACTACTACTATAAACCCAGTATCTAAAAAACAAGAAGACTTAATGACTATTTACACTAGTAATTAATATTTAAAATAATTATTTTTTATTGATAATCTACTATCTAACAAATTTACTATCTACTATCAAGTAAAATAATCAATTGAAACTACGAGATAACTGCACTGATATATAAAAAACACGGGGACAACTGCAGTGATATATAAAAAAACACGGGATTAATATTTGCCATTGATAATTATAATTTTTGAAAACTACTATCTAAAAAAATAAGAAGGCTTAATAAATATTTAAACTGATTAATATTTAAAACACACGACAAATATTTGTCACTAATACCTAAAAAATGACAAATAATTGTTACGCATATATAAAAAAACACGAGATAAATATTTGTTATTGATAATCTACTATCTATCTTTTACTATCTACAATAATCTACTAATCAACTCAAATAATCAATTGAAACTATGAGATAACTGCACTGATACATAAAAAAACTGGACAATTGTACTGATATATAAAAAAAATACAAGGATAACTGCAATGATATATATAAAAACACGGGATAGTTGCAATGATATATAAAAAAACATGGGATAACAACACTGATATATAAAAAACACTGCACTGATATATAAAAGCACACGGGATAAATGCACGTATTGTTTTAAATGATACTTTTACATTTTTTGTTTTAATATTTATCAATTTTTTATTTGAAACTCATTTCTTATCTAATTTAAATTTTTCTTTATTTTCACGGGGTAATGATCAGACTATTTAAATACTGTCTAAATTCATATATAAAAAAAACACGACAGCACTTGTCTTTATGCAAGTCATAATCTATATTTTAGAATTGATTTTAAATTAATAAAATTTTAAATTAACTTTTTTATTTAAGGATCATCGATTCGTGGAGATAGACGGTATCACGTTAAAAATAGAAAACACCAAAAGGTAATTTGAAAAGCAAAAGGTTCATTAATGAAAAGCAAAAGGTCCTTATCGTATCACAGAAGTAGCCGAAACGACAAAACACCAAAAAGCAAAAGGTGAAAAAAAGCAAAAGAATGGACGCACTGAGTGCTTAGTGCTTACGGTTACTTTCTCTCGCCATGTGCTCCTCCACCGCTAAAACTGCTCTTGCTTATTTTTTCTAAAAAACCACTGTAGCCCATGGTGTTTCAAAACCACTTTCTCCCAAATTTCACTTATCGACAGAGTGACTACTCAAAAAACTCACATCCTCTTTAAGTTATTCCCCCATGGTTACGCGAACCTGTAACGCAACTAAGAAGAGAAGCGGTAACAGCTGGCAGGGAAGCAAAACAGCAAACTGAAGTGATTAGTACTTGATATAAATAGTGGAGTGACTTTGTAGTGAGGGATATGGAATGTAATAAGTCTCATTTCTACCTCTGAACTACTTCCTCTTTCTGTTATTCTCTCCTTCTCCTATAACCGTTTTTCTTCTCTCTTTCTCTGTACTGGAATTCCATGGCAGCTTGGCTGCATACTTCTTAGCAATAGCATAATACACGCATATTACGTGGGTGATAATCAGCACTGTTACAGAACCATAGTTTAAAATTAACCTAGCCAACTGCTATATAACAGAGTACTGAGATGAGAAAGGAATCCAAGACTTGTTTCTCTTCTACTCCCCCTTTCTTGAGTACTGAGATGAGAGAAAGACTGAGCTAGCTAGCATTCAAATTGTATAGTTCTCCATTGTTTTAATTTCTCTAATTTTCAATCTCCTTTTCTCTTCCACAACTTCCACTTATTTTTATTCCAAGACAAACACAATGAATTAGTTTCCTTTTTAGATATAGTGTGTTGAAATTCAGTGCCGAGGGAAGTGAAGACTGGCTACTTTGTGATGATGGTGGAGAATTTGAAGATGTGGAGCTCTTAAATGATATGTTGCTTAAAAAACAACCATATTGGGTATGTAAGCTATTTTCATCCATCTATTCAAGCATATATATATAGTAGTTTGTTGTGCTGATGTTTTGCCTAATTTGTCACTTGATAGTTAATTGGCAACTTGTTGACTTACTTTAAAAATCTTTATATAATTAAGAAAAAATGATGATAATTGTTTTTAGTGGTATTACTTTGCTTTGTATAACCTGTACCTTTCCTACTGCATACTTGTTTTTCCCACTTTTCATGTTTTTCAACAAATAACATGTATTTGGTCAAAAAAAAAACAAATAACATGTATTTTGCTATAGTGGTTATTACTGAGGTAGAGAAAAATAGTAGTTATTAATATTGAATAATAATTTAGTGAATAATTTGAAGTCACAGAAGATGAACTTAAAGCCTTTGTTGGTACTGATCCTGAAAAACCTCTCCTTATGGCTATCAAGGGTCAGATCTATGATGTTTCACAAAGCAGGTATAAAGTTTGCTTTTTGATTTTTACCCTTTTTGTTTTTTGTGATTATGTGTTCTGGGTTTTCTTTTGTTTTGTCAATAGAGCCTTTTTGCTATTCTGGGTATATTTTTTATTAGCTGAAATTTGTAGTTCAAGAATTTTTCTAGGTTAGGTTTGATAAAAATTATCTTTTTATTTAATAAAATTTTGATGTTTTTTCTGGTTAGAGTTTGGTTGATGAGAAATAAAAAATATAACGTGTTCAGGAATCTCTAATGTTGGTCAAATTTTAGGATTTCATCCTCCACCCGGTAGACAAAGAGAGCTAGGTTTTACGTTCTCGTTCCCAGTGAAGCAAACATCAATTGCGTCTGGGACTCTAATAAAGTGGACTAAGGGTTTCAATATCGAGGATACAGTAATTCTTGTTACCTTGACTTTGTTATAATCAGTTCGATTCTTTCTTGTTGTCAATTATCATGATTAATCCATGATGCAGTAATTCTCTCTCAGTTTGAAACACATACTACCACACTCCTCCTGTGATGTGTTAAATTTTGCGAGTTCAGATATCATAGTGTTTTCATAATGGTCCAAAATAGTATCGTAGAAACTATTTTCAAAGAGTGAACTCTCATCTACTAATTTTTTCTTTTGTTTTTCATAAATTCTTTCACTGATTGGTAATTTGACAGTTGTTCCTTTATGGCTCGTCGTAGGTTGGGGAAGATGTGGTGGGAGAACTAACTAAGTCCTTGAAAAAAATTGGCCTGGATATGCGGGTTGCAGCACTAGTCAGTCTCACTCTCCTTTCTTAGGATTTCTTTATTTCTTATATAGGAAGGATTTGAGAATGATTATTTCCAGTCTGTCTCTGACAGAAAATTTTGAGTTCTGAGGTTTTAAGATGTCATTTTTTATTTATCTTTAGTAATTCTTGGTTGCTCAATATCTTAACCTGGAAACAAAACCTAACTTGATGATGTGATGTAGGTTAATGATACTATTGGAACATTGGCTGGAGGCAGATTCTACAATCAGGATGTCATTGCTGCTGTAATTCTTGGTACCGGGACAAATGCAGCATATGTAGAACGTGCACATGCTATTCCAAAATGGCATGGCCTTATGCCGAAATCAGGAGATATGGTAAGTAGGTTATGAATAATTATGAGAATTTCTTGAGTGATGAAATGAAACTGTCTTTACAGTGCTTCTAAGAGCAGGTAATGACTCGCCGGTGCCAAATTACTTCTAAATATTGTAGGTTATAAACATAGAATGGCGTAATTTCCGGTCGTCACACCTTCCTTTAACAGAATATGATCAAGCTCTAGATTCTGAAAGCTTAAACCCAGGAGAACAGGTAATGATCATCTCTATTATATTGAATGCTTTAAATAGTCAATGTGAATGTGTGTCATCCTTCCACTATTGTTCACAGATTTTTGAGAAATTACTTTCTGGTATGTATTTGGGGGAAATTGTAAGGAGAGCTTTATTGAAGATGGCCGAAGAGGCTGAGTTTTTTGGAGATAAGGTCCCTGCCAAATTGAGAATTCCTTTTATACTCAGGTATGCCACCAAACCTTCACTTTTTTTGGGGTCTAGGGTGATACTTGTTTATATAGCTCTTTGGCCTTCTTTTTATGGTTCTTTTTTCTTGCATATCTACCTTGCCGATAATGAATCTGATAATTAGCCTGGTTATTAATAGCATATATTTCACAGAAGTTTGAGCAAACTATGATGCATGCTCTGTCCAGACTTCTTCATATGGACCATTTTACTATCATGTATTTAATTGGTAGAGTGTTGTTCCCCATTCTTGCTGTTGTTAATTGGTGTGACACACCACTAGCGCATTTGTGTGGGGGAAATGGAGAGGGACATAATCTCTCCTTTTATCATGTTGATTAAAATGTACATAGTGGGGGAACTGGTATGATTGGAATTATTTCACATTTTCACCCACTTTATTAATTCTAGATAAAAGATTGGATAAATGAAAATGTTTTATACTAGTATTTTTTTATGAAAGAATACAAAATAGAGTAGAACTAGTACGAACATGTTTTTTGTTATCTTTTTGCATCACAAGTGTTGCATATTCATGCAAAATTGGTATTAAAAGTTTTTCCAATGGTGGAACACAATTGACGGCCGAGCCATTTTGAATTTTTTCTTTGTATTCTCATCCCAATCAAACCATACTGGCATATCTCAGTTATTTTCATTCTGTCTTTTCACTATATTACATGTTTTTCCTTGGTGAGTTGCATAAATCTTCATTGCAATGCAACACGCTACATTTTGCACTACTTTAAGGACTTTGTTTCTTGTTTTGTCCCTGCAAGGTTCAACAAACATGTGATCCTTGGTTAATCATTCATCTCTGTTTTTGTTAATTTGTGGTTTTGATTTGTTTGTCTCTTTTAGGTTGGTTCCATAACTTATTATACTCAGATAAGATTGTTCTTTCCTTTCAGGACTGGGGATGATCATATTGTAAGGAAGCTTCAAATAGGAAGCATCTGGTATCTCACAGTACTTGGTTCCCTTGCTACCACACAGAGAGAATATATTGCTCTACACGCATTTTGTCGCTTAAATTTGCAGGTAAATTGTTAGAATATATATTATAAGTCCTAACATAAATGATGAAACTTATTCTGATATCTAGCGGTGTCAGGGTTTTGCATGTCTGACTGACTTCTCACCTTACAGATGCAATCTACAATCCTTCAGCCTAGTCCTGAACACTTCCCAAAATATGAGCAACAGACCCCAGCAATGCCTGAATGCTTCACCTTTATTTCCAATTCAAACAAACAAAATCTCAGCCTAAGATTCAAACATAAACATCAATTAATCAACCTTTTCTTTGTAAAAAATAGGTAGTATCATAATTTATGTATTTAGTCCAAATTTTGAATAAAAAACATTAACTTTTGTTACTAATTTTTGTTTATATATAACAGAGAAAGAATAGAGTAATTAATTAGTTATGGAGATAGTTAATTACTAACCTCGCTTGCGTGTGCGGGTGCGGCCGGAAGCATGAAGATCATCGGAGATATATCCGGCATCAGCAACATTGGTGTCTTGAGGCGGATGTTGGTGTTGGGAGAGATTGTTAGAGTTGTTGCTACCTTGTGTGAGTCGCACGCCAAATATCATGATGCCTACATGGCCATTGTTGGAAGACATCTTTTTGATAAGACAGAGATGAGATATCCAAAAAGAAAAGAGGGTGACACAATTATTTCAAGAATGTTGAGAGTGAGACTAATTAAAGGGGTACAATTATATAGAAAAAAGAGGGTACAGTCACCGAGTTGCAATTCTCTTTTTTCTATATAATTGTACTCTCTTAATTAGTCTCACTCTCAACCTTCTTGAAGTAATTGTGTCACCCTTTTTCTTTTTGGATCTTCTTATCTCTGTCTTATCAGAAAGATGTCTTCCAACAATTGCCATGGAGAGAACGTAGGCATAATGATATTTGGCGTGCTACTCACACAAGGTAGCAACAACTCTAACAATCTCTCCCAACACCAACATCCGCCTCAAGACACCAATGTTGCTGATGCCGGATATATCTCCGATGATGTTCATGCTTCCGGCCGCACCCGCACACGCAAGCGAGGTTAGTAATTAACTATCTTCATAGCTAATTAATTACTCTATTCCTTCTCTGTTATATATAAACAAAATTCAGTAACAAAAGTTAATGTTTTTTATTCAAAATTTGGACTAAATACATAAACTATGATACTATCTATTTTTTACAAAGAAAATGTTGAATAATTGATGTTTATGTTTGAATCTAAGGCTGAGATTTTGTTTGTTTGGATTGGAAATAAAGGTGTTCATTGGACGGAGGAAGAACATAAGATGTTCTTATTGGGATTGCTACGGGTTGGTAAAGGAGAGTGGAGAGGGCTCATCTTGAAACCCTAAGGCTGAATACATAAAATGTACTTAAGGTTGCTTCATGTATAGATGAGTTTTTGTAAATATTGTTTTCCGTTTCTCTTCATTTCTAGATCCTATAATGCACACAAGAAAGTCACATGGACATTTTGGCTTGAGGTACACATCACACATATTAATGGTATTTGGTGAATTAAATGAGGGTAAGAATAAGAAAATAAATTTTCCAGAGAAGATTAGAGAGATCAGACACATACAAGATCTATCATCTATGTATATATTTTTAATTGTACATATGTTAGACAAAGTTTAATTCAACCCTAATCTTAAGTAACGTGTCAGAGCAGGAAACAAAAAATTTTGTATAAAATATGATCAATCATCCAATGCTTAACCTTTACTCTGTAGTCACTAATAGAAATCACAGGGGATCATGTAAGCGTTATATATTCTATGATCGGAATGACAAGGTTGTGGTTGCCAATATATATCTTGATAGATTTCTTAACTTTACAGGGGATCTCTGTTGTCCTTTATGAGGCTATATATTTATCATCCCAACCTAGGAAGGATTGCAACAAAACTATTAGCATCATATACACTTGGAATCAACGCTACATCAAGGAAAAATCACGCTTAAAAATTTCCGAATAATACCAAATAATTATATTTTGTCAATTGTGCCGTAGGAAATAATGTATTGACAAATTTAACTATATAAGATACGCCCTCGGGTAATGTGTCAATCCGTTTATAAGAAACAAATGTGTTTTAGATTTATCGAGTAATTAATGTATGTCAAAACAGCCCAAGCCCCCTAGCCCAACCCCCTTGCCCCCTAAAAAGCCCCACAAATTTTAAGCCCCCTAATAAGTGGGTTTATTTTAGCCCCAACCCACACTTTAATTTTTTTAGTGGGTTAGGGCGAGGGCTTGGTGGGCTGGCCCCATATTTTATGGCTCATTCTTTTTCCACTCACCACCACCACTTCCCACTCACCACCACCACATTTTCTCTCTCACCACCACCACCACCTCCTTTTAGCATATAAAACAAATTAAAGGACGCGCTTTCTTTCAAGTTAAATAAGCAATATTTAATTCATTAAACTTTTACCATTTTTTAAGTGAATCATAACATGTTTTTCATTATTCTATCATTTTCTTTCCAAGCTTATGCATTTACGTCACTCAGAATTTGTTTTAAATCCAATAATTGAGTAGTATTTTGACTGTCCACTCCGAAAGCATGGCCATGACCACATCACCCTAATGTCTACTACAATCTATAACACTTTTTAAGTTCATTACTAGCTACTACCTTTTTTAATAATATCTGCATGCAAGTCGTGTTTACAAGTAAGAACAATAGATACAATATTAATAGCAAAATCCAATATCAATGAGAAAAATGATTAAAAATAGACATTTGCAGAAAATATGATTATGAGATTGATGGACAAATAACGTGAATACGTGATACAAAATGAATAGAACTTGGTTCAATGATTGGTCCCTTGTAATAATTTCCAGTTTTTTTTTTAAAAAAAGCCTATGGGCTGGACTAGGCCCACAATGTTGGGTAGGTGAATTTTCCATTTTTGTGCAAAAAAATCAAAATTCAGGGCCTATGGGCTGGGCTGGGCCCATAGGGGCTTTATGGGCTTTGGAGCCTATGCAGGCTTTGGGATAATGGGCTTTTGGCCCCATGGGCCTTTTGGCCCTGGGCTGGGCTGGCCCACGTGGGCCAAATTGACAGCTGTAGTGGTGGTGAGAGGGAAAAGAAGGTGGTGGTGGTGGTGGTGAGTGGGAGATGGTGGTGGTTGTGGTGAGAGGGAGAAGAAGGTGGTGGTGAGAGGGAGGGAGGGAAAAGAGGAAGGGGGTGAAAGAATGAAAGTGGATGTGTAAATAGTGGGAAAAGAATGAGAAAAAAATTTGGGGGCCAGCCCACAAAGCCCTGGCCCTAACCCACTAAAAAATTTAAAAGTGTGGGTTGGGGCTAAAAAAAGCCCCATTAATAAGGGGCTTCAATTTTATGGGGTTTGATTGGGGGCCAATGGGGCTGGGCTTGGGGCTTGGGGCCAAATTGACAGCTATAGTTGAGAGTTAATTAATGTTATAAAAAATATTGTATTGTATATTATATGTTAGAACAATATTGTTGGAAGTAAATTTTTGTTAGTCATTTAGAGAAAAAAGTTAAAAACATATTTTAAATATTTGTTTTTTGTGAAAACAAAGATATCAAAATTTGTTGGAGTTTGATTTAAAGTCCTAGTTTTGTAAATTGCTAACAAATTGACAAGTCTCAATAATGTTTGCAGGGACAAATTTGTAATTTTTGATTTTCTGCGTGACTTTTTGGTCATTTACGTTGTGGATGATGTTTGTGGGCCTAAAGGATAGTATATCGGCTTGTTTTTGGAATAGTAATTAACACTCTTTTTGGGAGAAGAGTTGTTGTTGTTACCTTCGGTGAGTCGCACGCCAAATAACATGATGATGCCGTTCTCTCCATCTGTGCATGTTCTAGAGTTATGGCCATTGTTGCGAGACATCTTTTTCGGATTTATATTTTAATTAGATAAATCTGTTACACATAAATTTGTAAGGGCATTTTGGAAATAATCGAATTTGTGGGGGTATAAGATCTCATTGTGGGGTACATAAAATAAGAGCTCTAATTTTTTTTTTGAGATATTCACTTCCAATTTTTGTGGTTATGGTCTAATTTTAAACTTCACTTGTGAACAAGAGATACGTGAAAACTTATTAGATTGAAGAATATTCTGGTTCTTTGATTGATGACCACATAAATTTTTAATTATTTTTCGCATCATTATGTACCCAGGATGGCCCAACCGGTTATGCCAAACAACAATTTTTTTTTTGTGATTTGTAAACTTCTGGTTTAAAATATGTGCTTCAGTTGCACTGATATAAGTGTAGTAAAAACTAGGCGAAAAATCGAACAGTTATTCCACTATGCTTATTTTATCCAAAGTATGTCTCACTATATAAAATTACTCAATGTCTCCGTCATCTCTCGTTTCAATATGATATCCATTTAGACGGATATCTTTGAAACTTAATAAATTTCTACGAGACTTAGGGGAATACAATGGATTCTCAATGTGTAAACTTAGATAAGCAGAATAATAAACTTGATTCATTTGTGCAATGATACATAGAAATAGTTATTTGCGCAATCCTTCGGGGATGCTTGAATAATGGATTTATTGTTCTTCAGGAATCGTATAACAAATTTTCATCAACAATCATATTTCATTTGTTCTTCAGGAATTATAAAAAACAAATATCATGCTTGGAGCAATCTTTAACGGATGCTTGAACTTTTTTTTTGAGTTCTTTAAGAACTATATAACAAACTTTCACACTTTGAGCAATCTTATAGGATGCTTCAGTATTCAGTTATTTGTGCAATCTATCTGGGATGCTTGAATATTGAATTCTTCGGAAATTCATCAAGAATAGTCAAACATGATAATCGTCTATATGCAATCCAAAATGGGATGCTTGAAAGTTGAATTCTTCGATAATTCATCAAAAATTGAAAACATGATAACCATAGTAGCTAAATAAAATTCTTAATAAAATTTCTATGCAAGAAATATAAAATATTAACGTGATAAAATAAAGGTTTAAATAGTTATTACCCCTTGCAAATATACCCATTATCCAGTTACCCCCTACAAAAAAAAACATTTAAAACAAACCTTGCAAAATGTAACGTTATCCAGTTACCCCCTGCTGTTAAGTTTTCTGTTAAAAAATGTAAAATTAACATTATCCAGTTACCCCGCCCCCTGCCACGTGTCACCATATTATTGGGCCTCTGTGACACGTGGCACTGACATGCCATGTCAGCTCCTATGTCACCACTGCCACGTGGCACTGTTGTTACACTCAAAATAAATTTTGAAAATGGCTTCAGTAAGACTTGAACACATGACCCTGAAGTGGCTGAAACACACAAATACCACTAAGCCACTTGATTCTTTTAGTAAGTTAAGTGAACTACTAGTATATAATACATAAATAATTCGATTAACAAAATAAAAAAACAATCACCACATATGTGTTTCATCATCACCAATGTGTTTCATCATCATCAATTTTTCCAGCAACCAATGCGTTTCATCATCACATAAATATTTTTTCTACCAAATTCATCCTCATCATTCCTCATCTGCAAACACAAACACAAACACCAACAAACTGAATCTGGACGAAAAGATTTTCTTAAACCAAATAAGCCCAATTTGTGATCATTTGCACCAGATGCTTCTGAATTCTGCGTTCAGATCCTTCGAATTCGATTTCGATTTCGTTTCAGATCCTTCGTTTTCAATTCTTCGTTTTCAATTCTTCTTTCTATTTCGTTTTCGTTTTCAATTCTTCTTTCTATTTCGTTTTCGTTTTCAGATCCACCATTTCATTTTCAGATCCACCATTTTCGTTTTCGTTTTCAGATCCACCATTTTCGTTTTAGTTTTCGTTTCAGAAGAGGAAGAAAGGGAAGGGGATACGACGCGATGGTGGTGGCGACGCGACAGTGTGAACGCGACGGTGGTGGCGACGCGACAGAGGTGGCGACGCGGCGGTGGCGGCGACGCGACAGAGGTGACAGGTGGTGATATTTGGATCTGGATTTTGATGATTGTTGAAGACGCGACAGTGTTCCAGTTTTTTTTTTTAAATTAAGTTATATTTATGTATTAAATATTTGTATGTGACTTAACTTATCAAAGAAATCAAGTGGCTTAGTGGTATTTGTGTGTTTCATCCAATTCAGGGTTATGGGTTCAAGTCTCTCTCAAGTCATTTTCAAAATTTATTTTGGAGCACTAATAACTAGTGCCACGTGGCAGCCGTCCATTGGTTGTTGACGTGGCACATGTCAGTGCCACGTGGCAGTGGTGACATAGGAGCTGACGTGGCATGTCAGTGCCACGTGTCACAGAGGCCCAATAATATGGTGACACGTGGCAGGGGTAACTAGATAATGTTAATTTTACATTTTTTAACAGAAAACTTAACAGCAGGGGGGTAACTGGATAACGTTACATTTTGCAAGGTTTGTTTTAAATGTTTTTTTTTGTAGGGGGGTAACTGGATAATGGGTATATTTGCAGGGGGTAATAACTATTTAAACCTAAAATAAAAGCTATAAGTAAGAACATCATAACATGATAATAAATTAGATTAACTATAAGATAGTAGAAGGAAACATATCTTTGTCGAATAGCCTCCAAGCTTATTATAAATTTCTTAATAATAATAGATTAACTCTTCCGGAGCCTTCAATTATCTTTGAAGGGTCAGATGTAGTACTAACATCGGTTTCTCGCTTAACTAAATAAGAGAAATATTTCGTATCCTTTAAAATAGTATGGACTAGGGGAATGCCCGTGCGTTGCACGGGTTGTTGTATAATATCGTTTTAAAGTTTTATGGAATTTTTATATAAAGATATATAACTTGTGATATACATTATGTATTATTATTTTTTCACAAAATACATTATGTATTCTAAAAATATAGTATAACATAAATATATTGTTTAATTTTTTTAATATTCAAAAGTTATTTATTTTAAGCAAAAAATATTATATAGTGTATTCCTTTTTAATATGTTTAATTGATGGGCATAAATTTTAAAAATATATGCAGATGAGTATGGTAAAACATATATCATAGAAAACAAAAATATAATCATCTTTATTATTTTCTTTCTTTGATCTTTATCACCAATTAATAAATCATAAATTCAAAGTAAAACTATAAATTAAGTTTAAAATAATATTTTAATTAAAAAAATATTATTTAGTTATTTATCGAAACAAATTTATTTAATTCAAAGTTACAATAGGAAAATAAAAAAAAATTATTTTTATTTTTTCTAATGAAATGAAAATTCCAATTCATGATTTTTCAATGCTTATAACTTGAAAGAATAATATTAAAATATACACAATTTCTCAATACCTACAACTTTACAAAAAATTGTGGCTCTGTTGCATTATTCACTACTGATCAAAAATTGTGCATCCCTTTATCTTTTTTGTGAATGTGAAACCCCTCCCCTTCAATGCATAATTGTTACATAAAAAAGAATTTTAAAGGTCAACTAGTTATTATTTTTTATCTCAAAAAAAACTTATATTGTATTGTAATATTTTTAATTCATATAATAAACTATTATAATTGGTAAATATATTTATCCAACTTATTTAAATTTTTACAAATTCCAATAATATAATTTATTAGTAACAAAATATAAAATTCCAAAAACTATGATATATATATATATATATATATATATATATAGAGAGAGAGAGAGAGAGAGAGAGAGAGAGATGTTTTTAAAGAAAAATAGACAAAAATCACAAATAGAAGAATAATCCTCTAAGTAATTTGATCACTTACAATTAAGTCTCCATGAGAAGCATGAGGCACACAACATGATCCAACAATCACATATTGAAGAGTAATCCTCATGCAAGAAAATTGAAAAACCATATGAAACAAACTTATAAAGTAACAAAGTCATTACGCTACATAAAAGGGTAGGAAGAAATATATAAACCTGATCTATATAGTAGAAACGAAGAAAATAAAATTAAACATTTTTCTCAATAATAATATTAAAATATACATGATTTCTCAATGCCTATAACTTTACAAATAAATGTTGTTTCCATTGCCTCATTCACTAATTGATCCAAATTTATCTTCTTGCCTCTTTGCCTACTTCAAAATTGTCAATAACATGAAACCCTTTACCCCTTTTTGTGCATTCCACCTCTTCTTGCAAAACTCACTCCTTTCTTCTACTTCATGTTTTTCATTATGAATTTTGTTGTCAAAACCAATCCCCTCACCATCCAAAAATGTCTTGTTTAAATAGTCAATTCTTGCTATAATTGACTAAAACTCTACATCTTCCACTCATATTCTACTAACTCATGAGTTTATTATCAATTAAAGGAATAATTCATATGAATGTGAAACTTATTCTCCTTTTCAATGTATAATTGTTATATTAAAAAGAATTTTAAAAGTCATCTATATATTACTTTTAATTAAAAAAGAAATATATTTGTATTGGAATATTTCGAATTAATCCAAATAATTATAATTAGTAAATATATTTTTTTTTAACTAAATTTAGATTTTTACCAATTCTTATAATAGTATAATTTCTTTTGTAAAAAATATATACTTTCAAAAACTATGTTGAGATTTATGCTTTAAAAAATGGAAAAAAAAAGTTATGGAATCCGCCAGAAACTTACTGGCAGACTAAATCCGCCAGAAATCGCATAATTCCACCAGAAAACTTACTGGCTGACTAATTCCACCAGAAAACTTACTCAGGAGGAGCACAGAGGGCTCAGGAGGAGCACAGAGGGCTCAGGAGGAGCACAGAGGGCTCAGGAGGAGCACAGAGGGCTCAGGATGAGCGGAGAGGGCTCAGGATGAGCGCAGAGGGCTCAGGGGGAGCACAGAGGGCTCAGGAGGAGCGCAGAGGGCTCAGGGGGAGCACAGAGGGCTCAGGAGGAGCACAGAGGACTCAGGATGAGCGCAGAGGGCTCATGGGGAGCACAGAGGGCTCAGGGGGAGCACAGAGGGCTCAGGAGGAGCACAGAGGGCTCAGGGGGAGCACAGAGGGCTCAGGAGGAGCACAGAGGGCTCAGGAGGAGCACAGAGGGCTCAGGGGGAGCACAGAGGGCTCAGGGGGAGCACAGAGGGCTCAGGAGGAGCACAGAGGGCTCAGGCGGAGCACAGAGGGCTCAGGGGGAGCACAGAGGGCTCAGTGGGAGCACAGAGGGCTCAGGATGAGCGCAGAGGGCTCAGGATGAGCGCAGAAGGCTCAGGGGGAGCACAGAGGGCTCAGGATGAGCGCAGAGGGCTCAGGGGGGAGCACCGATGGCTCAGGATGAGCACGGAGGGCTCAGGATGAGCGCAGAGGGCTCAGGGGGAGAACAGAGGGCTCAGGAGGAGCACAGAGGGCTCAGGATGAGCGCAGAGGGCTCAGGGGGAGCACAGAGGGCTCAGGAGGAGCACAGAGGGCTCAGGATGAGCGCAGAGGGCTCAGGATGAGCGCAGAGGGCTCTGGGGGAGCACAGAGGGCTCAGGAGGAGCACAGAGGGCTCACAAATTCTGTTGATTGGTTGATTTGAAATGACCGATGCTGCTGTATTGCTTTGATGTTTGAATGCAAATTTATGCGGTGATTGATGCTTTGATGAATGGAATGCTCCTGTTCTAACCTCTGTTCGTTTCTTTTTGCTTCTTCTATGAAATGCAAACATTAATATGATGCAATGCTCTGATGTTTGATGCAATGATTCTTGTTCTTTTTTCTTTTATGGAAACGCTAACGTTAATATGATGCATATGTACTGCTTTAATGTTTGATGATTGAATGACAAAGGAATGCTTGTGAAATGATGAATGATATGGAATGCTGGATGACAGGGAATGTTTTTGTGTTGCTTTTGTGGTTTCTTTCCTTTGTTTTCTTTTTGGTTTCTTTGCTTTTTCTATGAAATATCTGATGCAAAATGTAATGCTCTAATGATGGATGACATGCAATGAGTTTGTTCTCTTCCTTTTTTATGAAGTGCGAACATTAATATGATGCCAATGCAGTGAAAAGATTTCTGCTTTTTCTTCTTTACTATTTTTCTTACTATGTGATGAATGCACAAAATGTGAAGAAGCAAATGTAATGCTATGATGCATATGCTATAATGCCTAGATGCATGTGGTAAACATTTTTGTGATGATGAGATGCGAGACTTTGAATGCAAGGACTTGAGATGATTATTGACCATTCTGTTGAAAAATTGAACTTGATTCAAACTCTGGTGTTCTCAAGGTTTTTATTTACAAACAACCTCACTTGCTTTCTCTTTCTTTCCATGATGACTGAATTTTAGATATCACGTAAACAACTTGTGTTCTCTCTTTTTGAAGCATTTGTCTAGTAAGCATGCATAAGAGTGCAAATGTGAATGAATGAGTCAGTTAACTTGAAATTGGTTTTAGGGCATGGACTTTTATGGCAAGTGAATGAATGACCGACATGGCTATTACCGAAGCTTGTGAGGGATCAAGAGATACAAGATTGCCCCAATTCAGGTCTTTGATGAGTGAATAGTTTGCCCCTGTCTTGTGGTGACAACAACTAGGGGCGCAGAAGATGATGAATTGGGAATGCTTCGGCTTTTGAAAGGGAAGGTGGATCCAAAGAGATTTTGTCTCAACCCATAAAGTTTGATGTTGCCCCAGTCATAACAAGGACAAAGCTGCCCCAACTAGAATGACAAGGTCTTGTTTAGGATAGTGAGTTGAGAGGTTGCCCCGGTGAGGTTTTTATGGGAATGAATGAGGTGAAGGAATGGGAATGCACTTGCTCCACTTTGGAATGACATTGACAACTGGAGTCTGGAGTGACATAAGACTAGGGTGTGTGGGTGGTGAAGAGAATGCCCCAACTTTTGGGTCTGAGTGGTATTCTCAGTGCAAATCTTTGGTTCTCTGCTGATGTCTTGACTTTTGGTGCGAAAGAATCCTTACCTGGTGATCACTAAACCTTGTTTTAATGCATCTTGAATGTGTTTTGGAGTGCAAGTCCCTTTTTTTTTGTCAGCTTTCTTTTTTCTGACTGTTCGTTTTTGTTTTCTCAGTTCTCTTTTTTCTGAGGGCTTATTCTTTCTTGATCAGCTTTCTTTTTTCTGATCGTTTGTTTTTCTTTTGAGCAAATACATTGTACATAGATAAACTTGTTTGTCCTAAGATTAGAATTTGAGTGAACAACAGCAACCGGTCTTTGATCGGAATGGACTTTTCGGGATTGTGGTGTTTTGTGGAGGAAGGAGGGTTAGGCTTAATGAAGTGTTTGAGGCTAATGGGAGGATGAGTTTTGTTCGGCGTTGATTGACGGTTAATGGTCTATGAGGAAGATGGTTATTGGGCTTGTTTGGGCTCTGTTAAAGCAAATTCGTGTCTCACGGTAGAATGACTAAGGGGTTTGATGTTGAGGCCAAAGGAAGTGTTTGAAGGTTTATGGAACCAGGTGTTGGAATGATGAAGTGTTTGAAGGTTTATTTAGACAAGGATCTCTTGTACTTTGTGGTAACATGTACCAGCTCACCATTTTCTTTTGTTTTGGGATTTTCATTTTTGAATCCCCATTTTTTTGATTTTCTCTTTTTCCCCCTTTTTTTTTTGACTCGGGTGAGCTGATAAAAAGTGATGCACTATTTTTTTTATTTGGGGTGATCCTTGTCTAGGGTGATTTTTGGATTTTGGTTTTTCTTGGCTCAAGGTGGGTAGGAAAGGGACTTTCTGGGATTTTGGGGTTTTTGAGGAGATGGCCAAACTTCATTTCAAATCCCGATTGCTTATTTCTATAAGACTTAACTTTAGAACAATAATTTATCTATCTTTATGTGTTTGCTCTTTTTCCTTTTTTTTTTGTGCCCTAATTTTTGCCTGGACCGCTCTTTGCAAGTTTTCAGTCCACCGGGCGCTCCTTTTTGCCCAGGCCGCCCTTTGCGGGTTTTCAACCTAGCGAGCTTGTTTTCTTGTTTATTATATTATTATTATTATTATATTTTTTTTTGAGAGACTTGCACTGAAGGAATATGATATTAATCAAGGGGATTTAATGATCACGGACTTGCCCCAGCATGAAGGACTTGAACCAAAAGTCAAATACGCACTGATGGGGTGAATATGCACTTTATGGGTGGACGGGGCGGGGCTAGACTTGGACGGGAAACTGTGGTAAGGGAGGAAAACCAACGGACTCAAACAAAGAATGCACTCATAGCATGCACGCTCATTAGAAGAATGCTTCACAGAGAGTTAAAATTTGTTTTTTCTTTGACACACTATTTCAGTCTTTTTTCATAGAATGGATGGGATGCAAATGAGCTATTGATTTGAAAAACTGAGTGCCTTGGAACACCTTGAGTTTGCAACCAAGTAAGGATAAACTTTTTCAAAAAGGATGATTGTTTCGCAAGAACGTCTCGCTTCTCATCACAACTCTTATTTTATGCAATGAATGAATGAACAAATTATGATATGCAAGTATGATGCAAATGCGTGGAGAATGACCACTCGAAGAGTGTGGCTAATTCTAAATAATTTTGTTATTTTTAAGACAAAATATGGAATGCCAATGCGAATGATGCAAGAATGATGCCCCTTTTTCAAAATGATTTTTGATTTTGATTTTATTTTTAGAGGCGAGACAAGGTATGAAATGCCAATGCCCCTTTTTCCTTTTGAATGATGAAAGATGCAGGAATGATGTTTTTCTCTAAATGATGATGATTTTTTTTTAGAGGCAAGGCAAGGTATGAAATGCCAATGCCCCTTCCTTTTGGAAAGATGCATGTATGGAGGAATGATGTATTTGAACCAAAGTGATGAGGTTAATGAAATGGTGCATGAATGCTACATTTTGAATAAATTCGATGATGATTTTTATTCATGATTATGAATGAGATGCTTTCTTGTTTTCATTTTTTTGTGCAATGAAATGCATGATACTCACAATGATTTTCTTTTTTTTTGTTTTTTAGTTTTGGAACATGATTTTGAAAATTATTTGGAGATGCAAATGATTTATTGGAGAAAAGGTTTTAGAAAAATGTGCTTGACGGGGTGTGACCCGATCCTACGTATCCCCATTGTAATGAGGAATCAAAGCTTACGTAGTTCTACTGTGTCTTTTTTTGAAATAATGCTTATGCATGAACGTCTCATCTTGGATGAACTTGACGAGGATTTTTTTTTTGCATGATTATAAATGAAATGCTTATGCTATGCAGATGATAATTGTTTTTGTTTTATCTTTATGTGATGAAAGGGAATGCAAGATGAATGGTTTTTTTCAAAATTGGAATTTTATGCAATGCAAACGATGCAATGATGCAGTGATGCAATGATGCGATGATGCAAGGATGTTTTTTTTTGTGTTTTTGCAGAAAGAGGATATTTACAGGTGGTGATTTGAAAATTTTCACACTATATGCCACCTCATATAGGCGTTTATTGAAAAGGGAAAGCATATCTTTTTTAATTTTCAAAAATTTTGAAGGAAAAATTGATTGAACTGAATGCAACGATGCAACACACAATTTGGAAAGCCCTTGTGACCTAAAAGGGGGTAGAACCTATGATCTAAGGTGTTTTAGGGATAATCTTCTCATGTAGCTCTATTCACACCCTCACAAAGGTCATCAGAGCCACAGTCCCTCTCATGAAAATCCCCGTAAATGCAGCAAACTGCTAGGTACGAAGCATCATGAAAGAGCACAACTCTGATTGAAACTTTCGTAAGTAGCCAAACGGACAAAGGTCCTGATGGGCTCCCACTACTCGAATCCACTCATCCTATGGTATCCTAACAGACCTGGGTTATGGTCTCTTTCTCTAATCATATGGCCTCAAGGTACAAGTGTGTGTGCGAAGGGCATTTCCTTAAAAACTACCCCACCTGCAAATGAAAATCCAGACAATCCAGACAATAGAAAGCAATAACATGTCGTCTACCCTAGGGTTCAATACCAATCAAATACAACTAATCTAGGGTGCCAACAACAATGCACTACTTACCTCAAGAAAGGGAGCAAAGAAGAGGGAACATGATAGAATTGGGGAATATGCATGAGCTTACCTTGAAGAAAGGGAGCAAAGACGAAGGAACATGATAGAATTGGGGAATATGCATGAGCTTACCTTGAAGAAAGGGAGCAAAGAAGAAGGGGACATGATTGGGATTGGGGAAATGCATGAGCTTACCTCGAAGAAAAGGAGCAAAGAAAGAAGGGAACATGGGGATTGGAAGAATTCATGGGCATAAGCGATAAAAGAAAGGGAATAAAAGATGAGACAGGGAACAACATAGAAGAACACAAATGCATACGCCTACAGTCAATGATAAGAAAGAAAGGCAAACAAGGTTTTAATCAAATCAACAATACATTAAACCACACATTTGAATTAGTTAGGCTTGACCCTCGTCTTTTAAAAAAAGTGTCCCCAGTGGAGTCGCCAGCTGTTGCACCCCGAAAAATCCCCGGGTTGGGTTTCTCGATGTACAACGTGGAAAAAATATTGGAGCCGTCACCATGCAATATTTTAATTTTAAGACCAAAACATTGAAAAAAGGTCTTTTGAACAAGGCGGATGGTCTTTGAAAAACTAGAGATATAGGTTCGGGGGTCGATTACGTGCGAGGAAGGTGTTAGCACCGCGCACGTCCTTTCTACCGAAAGGGAACCTCTAATTAAATGTGGTTTTAACACTTGATTTGAAAAATATCTAGGTTTGCCTATTTATTGGAAGGATGAATGAGAAAACTTAACAAAAATTTTATTTTTGGGGGAAAAAGGTTTTTTTAGAAAAAAAGTGATTGACGGGACATGGCTCGCTCCTACGTATCTCCCGGTGCGATGGAGAATTCAAAGCTACGTAGTTCTTGGTTGTCTTTTTGAAAAGTTTTTGTTTTTTTTATCTTTTTTTGGTGAGTTTTTGAAATAGGACGAGAATTAGTGAATCATTAAACTAGCAGAGGCTATGATGAATCACTACTAAATACTCGAAAAAGGAGAGTTGTACCGCTAGTCAAACGAACAAAGGTTCTGATGGACTATTGATAACAACTCGTTTTTTATTATCTTTTTTTGAAAGTGATTTTCGAAAGAGATTGATTTGTACGACGATCAAACTAACAAAGGTTATGATGGATCATCGTTTATTATTCTTATGGGAAAAGGACATTGCCACTAATAGCTAAACGAACAAAGGCTCTGATGAGCTACTAGCAACAATGGGTTTGAAAATGATTCCTTTTGTTTGTTTTGTGAAAATGATTTGTTTACGGTTGAAAAAGGATTTTTATTTGCTGCGCTTGACGAGAACGTGACTCGCTCCTACGTATCCCAAATGGGAATCAAAGCGACGTAGTTCTAATGAAAAAATGTTTTTAAAAGGGTTTGAAAGGGGGAGGTTGAATCATCTGAGACCATCTTCACCACTTAGAAAATGATGCACTAGGCATAAGTGGGAATCATGTGGTTCATCATCAACAATGACACTATAGCTAAATTAAATCACATAGGGCAATTTTGGCATGGATCACAATGATTAAATATTAACAAATTTAAAGACAGAAATACCTCTGATGAAGGCCGATATTACAATTTGAAGAACGCGACCCCGACTAACTCTTGCAGATGATCAGCTCAGACGGACCAACGGAACGAGTGGAGCAAAAAATAAAGCGTAGAAGAGTTTTTCTAAAATGTGAGAGATTTCGAGAAAAATGGGTTTTTTCTCTGATCTCGTGAAAAATGTGTCTCTGAAAATGTGTGTGAAAATGTGTCCTTTCCTCTGATCTCGTGAAAATCTGTGTGTCTTGAAATGAAAAATGGGCGTCCTATTTATAGGAAATCAGATTTGATTTATTTTAGGAAACTGGGTAATCGATTATGTTGGAAATAACTTGGGAGATGTAATCGATTAAGGGCTCAGGATGTTTGACAATGATAATCGATTATGAGCCTGGAGTAATCGATTAGGCACTTTGCAAAATCATAGAAACTTTCCAAAATAGGTGATAATCGATTATGGTGTTTAGTTAAAACATGGGATAATCGATTATGCACCTGAATTGTTTCAGAGTAGATAATCGATTATCCCCCTTGATTTTCAGAGTAGATAATCGATTATCCCCTTGATTTTCAAGTACATAATCGATTATTTGCTTGATTTTCAGAGTAGATAATCGATTATTTGCTTGAAGGAAGGATATGACGTAATCGATTATTTCCTTATTCATCAAGAATACATTATATGCATGATAAAATCAATTTTATACTTTCTAAAAAATTATTTTCATGCATGAGGCTTATTGAAAAATATTTTCATGCAAAAATTATTTTTATAGACCCTTTTGTGAGAAATGACCAAAATGCCTTTTTTGACCCCAAAAACCCTAATTTCCCAAAAAGTGCATTCTAACCCTAAAAATGATTTCAAAAACTTTGGAATGGTTTCTAGGACCCAAAATGCAATACATTTTATTATTATTATTTTTTTGTGGGGAAAATTAGGGTTTTGACCTAAGCCGGACAAAATTGGGGTATGACAATGGCCATTAAAGGATCTTGAGGTTGAAGAAGGAGTGAAGGAAACGCGTTGCGGCCATGGCTGAGGTTGAAGATAGATAGTAGGTTTTGGTCGAAGGATCTTGAGGTTGAAGAAGGGAGGAAGGAAACGATGGTCACACTATTGTCGAAGGAAGATAGAACGTGTTGTTTCTAAATGTTAGTGAAATGGTATACCGGTTCGAAAATAATGGGCTCCCGGTATTACCATTTTTTGTTTAACAAATTTGGGCCAATAAATTATAAAATCAGTATGGGCTTTTTCAAAATGGTCCAGTAAGGTAACAGTAAGGTAACAGTAAACTAGTAATTATGCACACCCCTACTCTTGTCCATTGAATGGCTTGCATTCCTAGCATCCTCAATTTAATTAACCATTCTGCTGCTGATGTGCCACCAAGTCAGTTCCTAATTTAGTGAGTTTACTCTTAAGTTTGTTAGTTTCTGTTGTAACAGCTTGAAATACAAGTTAGTTTTGAAAGTTAGTTGTATGTCGCCAATTTGTTAGGCGCTCATATATAAGCTTTCAACCATTGTAACGAAAAAAAAGAAGAATCAATCACTGGGATTGAGAGAAAAGTGAAACACCGGGACAATTAGGGAACAGGGAAGTGAGGGGGTTCAATTTGGGGAAATTCACAAATTGTACAGACTATTCAATTCAAGATTCAATTCATGGGCTCAAGCAATTACTTAGCCTCCCAGATGTAGGAATCATACTGATTCTGAACTGGGTGAACAAATTGTGTGTGTGTTTTTCATTCTTGAAATCTTACCCGCTATTCGGATTGTCGTCATTACGAGAAGTGTGTGAATGATCGTTCTTTCCTCATCTTGCAATTGAATGATCTCGTTTGTAATTGTTGTAGTGTTCGTGCTGTCCTGTATCGTTGTAGGCATCGTGTGTAATCTTGGTGAAGTTCTGCCTTCGATCTTGTTGGTGTAGCAGAAATTGTTCCTTGCATAGGTCTGTTTCTCAACAATTGGTATCAAGAGCAACTGTTGAGAAAGATTCGCATCCATGGAAATGGCAAAATTTAACATTGAGAAATTCAATGGCAAGAATGACTTTGGGTTATGGAGGATGAAGATGCATGCAATGCTGGTACACGAAGGTTTTGAAGAAGCTTTAGAAGGAGAAAGCAAGCTCCCTGACACACTGTCAGCCAAGGAGAAGAAGGACATGATGAATGAGCCATACAGTGCAATCATTCTTTGCTTAGGATACAAGGTACTTAGAGAATTTTCTAAAGAAAAATCCGCTGCTGCTATTTGTTGAAATTAGAGAACCTTTACATGACTAAGTCCTTAGCAAATAGGCTTTACCTCAAGCAAAGACTATACACGTTTAAAATGATTCAAGGTACATCAATAAGTGATCATATTGATGAATTCACTAGGCTAATTCTGAATCTTGAAAATATTGATGTGAAAATTGAAGATGAGGATCAGGCACTGCTGTTAATTAGGTCCTTGACAAGCTCTTATGACATACTAGTTGACACTCTTATCTATGGAGAGTCAATAAGTCTTGAAGAAGTTCAGAGTGCTTTAATGTCTAAGGAACTATCCAAGAAGTCAGGGTCTAAGAGTAATGATCAAGGTGAAAACCTAATGGTCAGAGGAAGAACTGAGAAAAGAGAAGGAAAGGGTAAGAACAAGTCTAGGTCAAAATCAAGGCCTAAGCACAACAGGTGCTATATCTGTCACAAAGAAGGGCATTTTAAGAAAAATTGTCCTGAGAAAAACCAGAAGAAAAAGAACCAGAACAAGGAGGAAACAAGGAGTGCTTCTGTAGCCTCAGATTGCTATGAAAGCTGTGAACTGCTGTTTGCTGCTGACATAGAAGGATGTGAAGACCTGGTCACTACCAATGACACAGATGAGCAAACACAGGGCACTGTTGGTGAAGAAAACTGTGAAGAATTATCTGCTGCAAGTGATGACCATGATGAAGTATTAGGCACTGCTGATGAATGCAGCAGTGAAGTATTGGTTGCAGCATATGATGAAAGAATTGAATCTAATTCTACAACCACAACAGGAGGTGATGATGACTGGGTTTTAGACTCAGGGTGCTCCTATCATATGTGTCCTAGAAAGGAATGGTTTGTTGACTACAAACCCTACAGTGGAGGCCATGTTATGCTGGCAAATAACAAAGCTTGCAAAGTGATTCGGACTGGAACTGTGAAGATACTGTTAATTGATGGGACAGTAAAGAAACTCACTAATGTGAGACATGTTCTAGATCTCAAGAGATCTCTAATATCTCTAGGCACCTTGGAAAATGTTGGTTTCAGTTTCAAAGGTGAAGACTCAATACTGAAGGTTATGAAAGGGTGTAGGGTGGTAATGAAAGGTGAAAGGAGAAAGAATAATCTCTATGTGCTCTTAGGCAGCACTGTTACGGGTGAATCACATGTAACCAGTTCATCAGACAACAAGACACTTATATGGCACCAAAGACTTGGCCATATGAGTGAGAAAGGGCTAAAAGAGCTTGACAAGCAGGGTCTACTCTGTGGAGACAAAATTTCTGAGTTAGGATTTTGTGAAACTGTATCTTTGGGAAGCAAACAAGAGTATACACAAGACAGAGGTGAGGCTAAGCTACATACATTCGGACCTATGGGGACCAACTCAAACCTACACATGGTGGAAAAAGGTACTTCATAACCTTTACTGATGACTATAGTAGGAAGGTTTGGATCTATTTGTTAAAAACAAAAGATGAGGCTACCTTTGTTGACTGGAAGAAGAAAGTAGAAACACAATGTGGATTAAAAGTCAAAACACTTAGAACAGATAATGGGTTAGAATTTTGTAATGAGGAATTCAATAGATTTTGCAAAGATCAAGGAATCTATAGGAATCTCACTGTGAGAGGCACTCCTCAACAAAATGGTTTGGCTGAAATGTTGAATAGAACTCTATTGGAGAAAGTAAGGTGTATGTTGTCTTGTGCCAAACTCCCTAAGTCGTTTTAGGGTGAAGCAGTACATACATCCTGTTATCTTGTTAAGAGAAGTCCTTCAACAGATTTGAACTTTAAGACTTCACAAGAAGTGTGGATTGGAAAGGCACCAAACTTCAATAACCTGAGAGTTTTTGGGTGTCCTGCCTACTTCCATATAAATGAAGTAAAATTGGAACCAAGGTCAAAGAGAGGAATATTCGTGGGATATCCTGATGGTGTGAAATGATATAGAACATGGCCTCCAGATGAAAGGAAATGCATCATAATCAAAGATGTAATCTTTCAAGAGTCTGAGTTGGGAAATGGAAAAGAAGGGAGTGAAACCCTTGAGAAAGAAGATCAGAAGAATGAATTCCAGCCTGAGGTGGAGCTTGAAAACAAACCAGCTAATTCTGGTATTGTTGAAAATCAAGCTGACAATCAGGCAGAAGAAAATGACATTGATTCTGAAACTAATGAAGATGAGACTGAGGGAGATTAGTTGCTGTGCAGAGACAGAGTTAGGAGGCAGACAAGGCCACCTATGAGATTTGGCTATGAAGTAGCCACTGCCTATGCTCTAAACACTGCTGAGGATAGGATAAACGAAGAACCAGCAACTTATCAAGAGGCTATGTCTAGCAAACAGTGTAGTGAATGGCAGAATGCCATGAATGAAGAGATAAGCGCACCGAATAAGAACCAAACTTGGAAGCTAGTGAAGAAACCCTCTGGTGTCAAACTAGTTGGTTGTAAATGGATCTACAAAAGGAAGGAAGGGAATTCAGATGGAGAACCACCTAGATTCAGAGCAAGATTGGTTGCAAAAGGCTACACTCAAAGGGAGGGAATCGACTACAATGAGATATTTTCAGCAGTAGTTAAACATAGCTCAATTAGAGTTGTGCTAGCATTGGTTGCTCAATTCCAATTACATCTAGAACACGTGGATGTGAAGACTGCATTCTTACATGGAATGCTTGTAGAAAGGATCTACATGACTCAACCTAAAGGTTTTGTTGAAAAAGGAAAAGAGGATCTGGTATGCCTGCTACAGAGATCCTTGTATGGATTAAAACAGTCCCCACGACAATGGTACAAGAGATTTGACAATTATATGCTGGAAATCAAGTTTAAAAGGTGCATTGCTGATAGCTGTGTCTACTACAAGCAATTAGATGATAACAACTATATCTACTTGCTCTTGTATGTAGATGACATGCTTATAGCTTGCAAGTGTACACATGAAATCAACAAGCTAAAGAGATTGTTGATGAAGGAATTCGAAATGAAGGACATGGGTCAAGCTAAGAAGATCTTAGGAATGGAGATCAAGAGAAAGACAAATTCTCATGAACTCACAGTAACTCAAGAAGGTTACTCAAGGAAAGTATTGAGTAGATTCAACATGGTTGAAGCTAAACCAGCAAACATTCCCATTGGCTCACAATTTAAATTGTCACAAGAGAACTGCCCTGATTCTCAGCAAGAACAAAAAGTGATGGATAAAATCATGCTAGTGTTGTTGGTAGCCTCATGTATGCAATGGTATGCACTAGGCCTGACCTTGCCTATTCTTTGAGCCTTGTGAGCAGATATCTGTCAAACCCTGGCCAACAACACTGGTCGGCAGTGAAACATATATTGAGGTATCTAAAGGGAAGTGTTAAGGTGGGACTCAAGTATTCTAAAGATGACTCAGCTTCAGGTGGAGTAGTGGGGTATGTTGATTCAGATTTTGCAGGAGATCGTGACAAGAGAAGGTCACTGACAGGGTATGCTTTCACCTTGTATGGAAATGTGGTTAGCTGGAAGGCATCTCTGAAACATGTGGTAGCTCTATCAACCACATAGGCAGAATACACTAGGGTTACAGAAGCTGTCAAGGAAGATCTTTGGCTAAAAGGGCTTGTGAATGAGCTTGGGGTATCTCAAGATAGTGTGAAGGTATTTTGTGACAACCAAAGTGCCATACATCTATGTAAGAATCAATCCTTTCATGAAAGGACCAAACACATAGACACTAGACTACATTGGATTAAGGATGTTATATCTAAAGGTAAAATTCAGATACACAAAGTCCACACTGCTCACAATCCAACTGACTTCATTATTAAGGTTGTGCCGCTTGCAAAGTTCAAGCATTGCTTGAACTTGTAGAATGTTGATAAAGGCTAAGTGGAACTTGGGCTAAGCAGTTGAATGGAACCCAGAATTGAATCATCTATTTGGTGCCAAGGTGGAGATTGTTGCTGATGTGGCACCAAGTCAGTTCCTAATTTAGTGAGTTTACTCTTAAGTTTGTTAGTTTCTGTTGTAACAGCTTGAAATACAAGCTGAGTTAGTTTTGAAAGTTAGTTGTATGGCGCCAATTTGTTAGGCGCTCATATATAAGCTTTCAACCATTGTAACAAAAAAAGGAGAATCAATCACTGGGATTGAGAGAAGAGTGAAACACCGGGACAATTAGGGAACAGGAAAGTAAGGGGGTTCAATTTGGGGAAATTCACAAATTGTACAAACTACTCAATTCAAGATTCAATTCATGGGCTCAAGCAATTGCTTAGCCTCCCAGATGTAGGAACCATACCGATTTTGAACTGGGTGAACAAATTGTGTGTGTTTTTCATTCTTGAAATCTTGCCCGCTATTCCGATTGTCGTCATTACGAGAAGTGTGGAAATGATCGTTCTTTCCTCATCTTGCAATTGAACGATCTCGTTTGTAATCGTTGTAGGTCTGTTTCTCAACACATTCCAATTCCAATCTTATAACAGTAAAATACTATTCAGATTAATTTAAAAGTCACAATATACATAAATCATATTCATACAATAAAAGCTTATTTTCTGAAGACAAAAAACAAGGTTCCAGGTGGTTTCAAATTGAAGAGGTATTGAGTATTTTCATAGCTTTTGGCAGAGACTGCGTTGGTGAGGGAATGAGATTTGTTACTTGATTTGTAGTTCTTGAGGTGATGGGCTACGGTTAGATAAATGGAAACAGAAGCGGCGATTAAGAGAATACGAAATAGATCTAAAAACAGGAGAATAATAAGGGAAAAGGAAAGACGGGTGATAGTGTTGGGCTCAAAGAATCATCTGCAAAACCAACCAAATCAAGGAACACCAAAACATGTTGGGGGTTGTTTGGGGTGTCTGGCACGGTGGTCACGAACCATGGAGGTAGGAAGGAGGATGCTGAAACCAGGTACTTGGTTAGTTCGACTCCACCTAACAAGGAAACCAAAAAAATTTATAAAATAAAGTTCCTGCTTCATATATTATTATTATTATTATTATTATTATTATTATTATTATTATTATTATTATATTCTGTTTTAAGTATTATGCAGAATACCATTTACTTTCTGCTTCAAAATAAAAACACAATTTTTACTTTCATTACACCCATATACAGTCTTCATGTTTTATTGAATACCATTTCTATTTTTGTAAAAACCTAGCAAAGCATGAGTAGCTGGCATTACTATAAACTACCATTCCTATTTTTGTATAATTAATAATCAATACATGACCGGTGGCGCAACCAGGACCCTGAGGTCAGGGGTGTCAAATTTTTTAAGGCCAGTGTTAAATGAGTGCAAAACTTGGTCTACTAGTGCAATTTAAAATTTTCAGGGGGTTCAAAATTAAAATTTCAGGAGATTTAGACTATTTATATAAGGTGGTAAATACAAATTTTGTTTTTCAGGGGGTTCAACTGAACCCCCTCACTATAAGGCAGGTCCGCCACTGTACATGACCACAAATCATAAACTTCAAGATCACACAACTTAACAACATTGTGCCATTTTGGCTTCCGGAAATACCTCTTTTTGAGGTATTTCTAGAAAACTCATATTTCTGCCTTCCAGAAATATGTGTATTTCCGAAAATTTTTAAAAAATATTTTTTTTAACGAAAAATTAGGAGTATTTTAGGGATTTATGGTAAAATAGGGGTATGAGGTCTAAGGAGGGAGTAAAAAAAAAAGTCTACTAGTTTAGTTAATCCGGTAGCACATCTTTATACAAAATTAAAGTATTGAAAATCAACATTAACAATTCTTATCAACATATCTTTCTTTGCTTTTTATTCTGGTTTTATCCTTTAACTTCAACTCAATTCTTTAACTCCAACTCAATTTGCACTATAGTCCCATCATTACAAATCAACTTTCTATATAATAAAATAGGCCAGCAAAATGAAATTTTTTAGACATTCTACTAGGCCGTCACGTGTCAATTTTTTGGACATTTTTAGACATTCGCACAATTAAAAAACTATTTTTTTTAATTTTTTTTATAAACTGTTTTTTTTAAACTATTTTTTGTTATAAAAAAAATTAATTTAATTAATATTTTAAAAATTGTTTTTTTTATAAAAATTCATTTAAAACTGATTTTCTTTTCGTTTAATTTAATGGCTAAAGTGCTCCCGGAGTCCCTTATCTTTATTTAAAGTAACGATTTGGTCCTTTATCTTTTTTTTGTCCCAAATCAGTCCTTTATGTTTTAAATTTTTGACACATAAATCCTTTTCTGTCACAAATCAGTCCTTTATGTTTCAAATTTTTAACACATAAATCCTTTTTTTGACACATAAATCAGCACTGTTAACGGAAAAGGATTTATGTGTCAAAAATTTGAAAGATAAAGGACTTATTTGGGACAAAAAAAACATAAAGGACTAATTCGTTACTTTAAATAAAGATAAGGGACCCCGGGCGCACTTTAGCCTAATTTAACTAATACTTTATAAATTGTTTTTTTTTTATAAAAACTGATTTTTTTTCATTTTATTATAAATTTTTTAAAAATAACAGTTTTTTTAAATGGCAAGAGGTCAGTGAGCGCCCGGGTGGGGGGGGGGGGGGGGGGTACCTGCAAAGCCACTCCGACGCTCAGGTCAGTATGAGAATAGGCTAGTGAATTTGCAAAAAAAGAGTGTACCTTGTAAATGGCTATGCGAGCCGGCATTTATAGGAAATCGTGCCCGTTTGTGGATTGTCGGATCAGCGGAATTGATCTTAACCGTCCAAGCGTGATTGGGCTTGTATGTTGTGGATAAGGGCCAAAGTGATTGGGCCAATCCATATCCATTGCTAAATGCACCTCCTGGAATTGCTAAATGGACCTCTTGGTCCAGTCCAGAACAGTTGCCCCCCAAGCCGAGATTATTCCGGTGGATGGTCTTGGCTTGAAGGATTTTCGCCGATTTGCCGGATTTATGAAGTCGAGTGGGACACTGCCTGTGTAACGACTGCCAGACGCCCTCATGGTCGCTGCCTGCCCCAGCCTTGGCGCCCTGCCAGGCGCCTTCATGGGTGCTGCCTGCTTTGGCCTTGGCACCCTGCCAAGCGCCCTCATGGGCGCTACCTGCTTTGACCTTGGCACCCTGCCAAGCGCCCTCATGGGTGCCTTGGGCGCCTATACGCTGGGTGTCTCCTCGTGGAGCAGATTTTGCGAGATAAGGTTTTGGTGCCCTCATGGGTGCCTATACACTGGGTGTCTCCTCGTGGAGCAGATTTTGCGAGACAAGGTTTTGGTGCATGGGTGCCTTGGGCGCCTTGTTGCACAGTGCGGGCTGCCCCCTTGCGAATGATTTGCTTCCAGACCACCACCTGTCAGGCGCCCTCCTGCCAGGCGCCCTCCTTGCCAGGCGCCCTCCCGCCAGGCGCTCTCCTGCCAGGCGCTCTCCTTGCCAGGCGCCCTCCTGGGTGCCGGCTTGTGTGGATGTGTGCTTGGCACTTTGCTTTATTTTTGTTGCTCATCCTGTCTCTTAGCCTGTTTTTCTTCTTGATGAAATTTCAGGGCTCGCTTGGTGCTGAGGGGAATTGCTTCTTCTGTCCTTACCATTATCTGTTTGATATTTCCACGATCTTTCAATTTGACCACGAGGTTCCAGACGGGAGGATTGTCAAACACCACCCCAACGGGGTTGACTTCGATGTCATTGCCCCCTGATTTTTTATGTCACATTTTGAAACATCCAGGCTTCCTCTTTATCTAGCTTGTTCCTTATGATTGAAACTGGCACGCGTTGGGTGGCCTCGGGCGCCAGTCATCGCCTTGCGCATCTGAATGTATAATCTCATACCGCATCGTGGCAATGTTAACTCTGGGGGCAGTTTATCAGAATTGATCTGAATTTAACTCTCCCATCAGAGGTTGTGACACGTTTAAAGTCACTTCGCACCTCGTGGGACTCTGGGGCAGTTTATCAGAATCGATCTGAATTTAACTCGCCCATCAGAGGTTGCGACACGTTTAAAATCGCTTCGCACCTCGTGGGACTCTGGGGGCAGTTTATCAGAATCGATCTGAATTTAACTCGCCCATCAGAGGTTGTGACACGTTTAAAGTCGCTTCGCACCTCGTGGGACTCTGGGGGCAGTTTATCAGAATCAATCTGAATTTAACTCGCCCATCAGAGGTTGCGACACGTTTAAAGTCGCTTCGTGCCTCGTGGCAAAGTTAACTCGCCCACCACCTTGCCAGGCTGCCCCCTTGTGCATACATCATTGAGTCGCATGCATACCATGAACATTAGGCCTTGTGCCAGCGACGAGAAAATTAGGCCTTTGGCCAGCGACAATATTTTAGGCCCTTGTGCCAGTGACGTAAATTAGGCCTTTGGCCAGTGACGTAGGTTGGTACCACATGCATGTGCATTGCTTGAGTCTCATATCGCATTCATATTGCACGGCTGATTGAATGAAGTTGTTTGGCCATTGTGATGTGTTGTTAAAGTGATGTGTTGTTGTGAAAGTGACGTGTTAATGTATACTTAGCTGTTCTTAACAGTTAAGAGTGATGTTGCTTGCTGTGATTAATTGATGTCTTGAGCTTTGTATGTGGTCTTTCATACACTTCTTATATTGTATGGAATCTCACCCCTTTTTGTGGTTGTTACTTTATAGGTGAGTCCGAGTGAAGATTGTAGTCTTCCTTTTGCCTGGTGTCGTCTGCTCTGATAGGTAGCACTTGGGGAAGGGTCGATTACTGTTTTTAATTATATTTCGGTTGATGTTGAATCTTTTAGTAATTGGTGCACTTTGCACTTTGTCGGTTGTTGATGTTTTTAACGATGTTGAATAGTTCCGCTGCATGTTTTGAGAAAACTACGAGGTTTTGTTTTACGTTGAAGAATGCGACACTCTTTTGGCGCAAAAAACTCTGATAAATTATGAATAAACGATGGGTGAAAAAAAGGGTGTTACAAGTTCGGCCTTAGCTCTTCAAACCACTCTAGTGCGGAATTTTCGAGAGTGAGGGCTTGCTGGGAGGAGGAAAGGTTTGTTTTAGTGGAAGGATAAAGGAAGATCGAAGCTAGAGGAGAGGAGGGGAGAGAGTTGCGCCGTGAGAGAGGAAAGGGGCGAGGAAGAGGTGGAAGAAAAGGGGGAAGGCGACGGGTAGGGGATGAGGGAAGTGAGGATCAGAAACAGCCGCAGCAAGGAGAGAGAGAGAAGAAAAATTAGGTTTTGACATTTTGGGGAAGATGAGCGCCGCGTGAGGGAAAGAGGAAATTAGGGTTGCTGTTTTGGGAATTTTGCTTTTATATTAGGAAAGCAAGGGCAGTTTTGTCTTTTCACCTTTTTTTTTTTTTCAGATCCCTATTCGACCCCTTGTTTTACTCAGTACCCCCCCCTTTCTGAAGCCCACGATTTCTGTTTTTTTGAGACGCACCCCAGCTTACAAAAACAAGCTGGGCTCACTGTTTACACCCAGTTTTAATAATACAGCCCTCCTTTTATTTACACCCTTATTTTACTACCACGCCCCTGTTTCTCTTTTTTTAAAATTCGTTTCTTTTCCCTAAGCGAACTTATTCTTTTTCACAAACCTTTTTTTTTCCAAATGATGGATAAATGTTTCCCCAAACAAAAATTAATCCAATTGCGAAAACTCTTCAAAATCAAAAACTTTGTTAGTAGTCTTGCGAAGTCTCTGCTTGCATGATTATTAACAATGGAGTGCTAGTGATAATCACCCATAACCTTTGTTAGTTTGATTATCATGAATGGTTTCAATTTCAAAAAATATTTTCCCAAACATCAAAAATCACGGCAAGTGTTAGTAATGATCACCCATAACCTTTGTTAGTTTGATCATTATGAGTACTCTCCACTTTTCAAAACCTAAGCAAAAAGACTTTCACTTTCGAGGCTCCTTAGAACTACGTCGCTTTGATTCCCATTTGGGATACGTAGGAGCGAGTCACATTCTCGTCAAGCGCAATCATAAAAGATTTTAGCATTTGCATAGCAAAAGAAAAGAGCTATTTTCATAACAAGAAGAAAGGAATCACTTTTTGCAAATCAAGATCGTTTTCAGAACAAAATTCAAGAATCATTTTCAAACCCATTGCCGCTAGTGGCTAATCAGAACCTTTGTTCGTCTAGCCATTGGTAGCAATGTCTTTTCCTAAAAAGAACAACAAGCGATGATCACTCATAACCTTTGTTAGTTTGATCATTCGTGCCAATCAATCTCTTTCGAAAACCCCTTTCAAAAGAACAAATAAAAACGAGTCGCTACTAATAGTCAATTAGAACCTTTGTTCGTCTGACTGGTGGTAGTGACTCTCATTTTCAAGAGTACTTAGCAGTGATTACCCATAACCTTGGTTAGTTTAATCATTCACTAAATGCTCGTCATATTTCGAAAACTCACTAAAAAGATAAAAGACAAAAACCTTTTTTCAGGATAAAGAAGAACTACGTAGCTTTGAGTTCTCCATCGCACCTGGAGATACGTAGGAGCGGGCCATGTCCCGTCAAGCGCTTTTTTTCTAAAAACCCATTCTTCCCCCTTTTCTTTTTCATAATAAATAAAGATTTTCATTGAGAATTTTTCAATAAGAAGTAGAGAGGCAAAATTAAGTATTTTCAAGTCAACACACTAAAACCACACATTTAATTAAAGGTTCCCTCTCAGTAGAGAGGACGTGTGGAGTGCTAACACCTTCCCTGCGCATAACCGACCCCCGAACCCTATTCTCTAGTTTCGCAAGACCAATCGCTTTCCAAAAAAAAGGTTTTCCTAATATTTTCCTTAATAAATATTGGTGGCGGCTTCATTGTCTTAGGAAAAGTTGTGAACGAGGAAGGTTCTCCCTCGGGGACTTTTTCGGGCGCAACATCAGGGTGCGGGTATTGCAATACTTTGAACCCGGGGTCTGCCTCTGGGAGCCATGGAGTAGCAAGAGAAAAGTTCGAGTAGTGATGATGTGAAAGATAGATATCTCCCACTGTGGTCGCCAATGTTCTGTACCTAGCAGTATTTTGGTGTCTGCTGTTGGTAGGTCTCTTGCTGCCCTGGCAGAAGGTTAATGAGCGCCCGGGGGGTGTACCTGCAAAGCCACTCCGACGCTCAAGTCAGTATGAGAATAGGCTAGTGAATTTGCAAAGAAAGAGTGTGTCCCTTGTAAATGGCTATGCGAGCCGGTATTTATAGGAAATCGTGCCCGTTTGTGGATCGTCGGATCAGCGGAATTGATCTTAACCGTCCAAGCGTGATTGGGCTTGTAAGTTGTGGATAAGGGCCAAAGTGATTGGGCCAATCCATATCCATTGCTAAATGCACCTCCTGGAATTGCTAAATGGACCTCTTGGTCCAGTCCAGAACACTACTTTTTTAAAACTTTTTTCAACACAACTAGTTAAAAAAATTCATTTTTATAATTTACTCAAGCTACTAAAATTATTAAAATCAATTAAAATGAGTAAAATCAATTAATTTTTTCATAAAAAATAAAATCAATCAATTTAATCACTATAAAAAATTACCAAATAACTATTTTGTAATTACTAAAAATGAGTAAAATGCCAACAGGAGTGCCAACGGGGATGCATATTTTACCTCTAATGTCCAAATACATTATTATGAATCAATGTAATTCTGATTGTCAACGTGGATGCATATTCCACTTTGAATTTCAAATCATACATTTTGGACATTGTTCACAACTTATCAATATCTTCCAAATTACTATTATGACTTCATGTCAATACACCGACAATACAGTATTACACGTGCGTATGCATGGGTAAAAAACTACTTGACCAAATATACTGCATTTCCAACTCCTATCATTTTCCTTCTCCTTTTTTGCTTTTCCAACTCCTATCATTTTCCTTTACCTTTATCTTTAGTGACTTCTTATGGGAAGGAAAAGTAATTGGAACATATTGCATCATTAATATTGACATACAAATAAATAATTCATTTTCCAACATCTTCTTCACTCTTCAAGTAAGGGAATAGCTCTAGCTCATGACTATTTTCTTATGAAAAAATTAGAGATCTAAGATGTTCACGCATTAACTCAATCTTTTCTCTTATTTTTCTTAGACACTTTCCCAATGAAACACAATGAGGGTTAAAAAGGTGTGTCTCTACATAGAGTTCTTCTTGTGCTAATAACCTTCCAACTTGAAGTCGATAAATTGCTCCCACGAAATGACCTCTAATACAAACATCTTTTGTTGCATGTGTATTATGTTAGTTTTGTTTCACGTTTCCTAAGTTTTTGGGAGTGGAAATGTGCTCTATTTTTGCTCCTAATTTTAGGGAAAGAAACTAACTCTGAATTAGGTCCATTTTCTTCTCCCACTCAACCCATGATCTCACAGTAACGGTTAATTCCGAAAATTAAGCCCCTATTTTGTAGTTGGAAGTTGCTGAACTCTGTGATGGACAGAGCTCTATAAATTCCACTTCTACTCTCTGTTTTGGTCACCGAACCTACTTCTCTATTCAGAAAAAATTACACCATCGAGTTTTGAGTGAGTGAGGGTTTGGAAAGAAGAACAGAGTTCTTCCGTAGGTGTGAAGAGTGAATCTGAGTTCTCCGTTGGGTGTGAAGTACGAGACCAACATTGCAATGGCTGCAGGTTAGTGCTGTTTTAATGCTTCCGCTATAGTGATTTAAACGTGTTGTTTGTTGTATCATGTTTAAATCCAATTCTGTTAAAATATTTTACATTTGGTATCAGAGCCATTGTTATCTCTGCCTTGCATCTAGGTTTCAGAATTTTCAATTTAGGGTAATTTAGTTTACACCCTTTTAAAGCAAATTAAAATCAGAAACCAACGGGAAACAATTCGTTTAATGTTTCTGGGTAGTTATTTTGTGGTTTCGCTGTTGAAATTCGCGTGAAATAGTCGAGTTGCGTTTTCCAAATCGCGGGTCGAAACTGGGTCGAACTGACCCGGCTATAGGTAGATGATGATGTTTTTACTAGCACTGTATTGACTAATTGTTATATATTGGACGTCGTCATTTTGTAGCAATATTATATTTGTAGCGCAGTGGCAATATTATAGAAGATATCAATGCCTTTACCATTAGCTGCATATGTGCTGTAGATACATTTTTCATGTTTGCACTTTTATATATAGTGTAAGTATGATGCTATATATGTGACTGTGATTTCTACGGTTCATGTCAATGATGTTTTCTAGTGCTATATATTGCTACCGTTTACTCCTAATGTGCTCAATTATTTACATCAGTATTATGTGTGTTTAATTTAGCCTTTTATTTAAACATACAATGGTATATTAAATTACTTATGCACATTAAGAGTTAGGGAGCTTTATTCATTTAATTTGCATTATTTGGAATATCGTGGAATTGTTTAGCTCCTTATAAAGTTTTGACAATGTTTAGTAATCAGTATAATTTTAATTAATTAAGGAATTGCCACAGCATCTTTGATTGGTTAGGATTATATATTAATTTTAAGATCACGTCAAAAAACATTAGTTGTAATTTATCATACGTAATATAATAGAATCTACCCACAGGAATTTTGTTGTATTTGTATGGTTAATTAGGATAAAATATCAGATTGTATTTCTTAATCTACCCACAAGAATTAAGAATTGGAACATGATTTGATAGTTTTATCATCAAGTTATATGATGAGTCTAATTGAGTAAGACTTTAGCCCACAGGCAAGTGTTATGTCACTAGATTCACAAATTAAGACATGTTTGCATTGGTAAAACATGAAATTTATTTTTTGTCTCAATTATGAATAATGAGCATGTATATTTGAATTTTGCAGTTATTAATCATGCGAATTTCTCTGATATTAAGTGTGACATTCCCGAACTAAGTGGTGACAACTATAAGGTTTGGAAGGAGAGAATTCTTCTTCATTTGGGCTGGATGGACATTGAGTATGCTATTAGGAAAGATGAGCCAGCAGGTATTACTGAAACCAGCACTCCAGATGCCGTTGATCTTTATGAAAAGTGGGAGAGATCTAACCGTCTCTCCATGATGCTCATAAAGACCAAGATATCTGCTGGTATCCGTGCCTCTATCGATCAGCATACCAATGTCAAGGAGCTTCTGACGGCTATTGATGAGCAATTTGCTACATCTGACAAAGCCCTTGCCAGCACTCTGATCATTAAGTTCTCCACCACAAAGCTCACAGGGGTGAAAGGCGTGCGTGATCACATTATGCGCATGCGGGATATAGCGGCTCAGCTGAAAACCTTGGAGGTGACCATGTCCGATTCTTTCCTGGTTCACTACATTTTGTGCACTCTGCCTCATCAATATGGCCCTTTCAAAATCTCTTACAACACACATAAGGATAAGTGGTCAATCAATGAATTGTTGACCATGTGTGTTCAAGAAGAGGAAAGGTTGTTGATGGAGGAGGGAGAAAAGGTGAACTTGACCTTTCATGGAAAGAAGAAGAAGGAAACCACCAAGAACAAAGGCAACATTCCTCCTGAGCAAGTCATAAAGAAAGAGTCAAAGTGTTTTTTCTGTAAGAAGAAAGGGCACACGAAGAAAGACTGCTTGAAGTTTAAGAACTGGCTTGACAGGAAAGGTATTCCATCTGCTTTTGTTTGTTATGAATCTAATATGGTTAATGTTAATCATAACACATGGTGGATTGACTCTGGTTCTACAATCCATGTTTCTAATACCTTGCAGGGTATGCAAAACCTAAGGAAACCAGTGGGAAGTGAACAATACATCTATTCAGGAAGTCAGATGCGTTCACGTGTAGAAGCCATTGGGACATGCAGTTTGACTTTAAGTAGCGGTTTTACTTTGATTCTAGAAAAGACTTTTTATGTTCCTAGTTTTTCTAAGAATTTGATTTGTTTCAAGACTAACGCCTTTGGGTTTTTCATTCAAATTTATGGATTCTGGTTTTACTTTAGCTGATAAATCTAGAATTGTTGGTTTTGGTGAAATACGCGATGGTATTTATTCAATTAATTTACAAAGCGACGC